>CM065383.1:43945000-44130000 GCA_033060915.1 Euryodendron excelsum
TTACATTTGTAAAATTTTAATTTTACAGTTATGTATCTTTTTAATTATAAATGCATAGGTGTTCAACCAGTTTATGTAATGCGGCCTTGGGTAACCAAGCTACTAACCGGTTATGCACCCTAAATCCGTATAGGCCGGGTTTCGGGACGTGACAGAGACATTCCTTCATTTGGGCTTTCTAAGGAGTGGAGTATTTAGGAGTTGCAGAGGTTGCACCTGCAGATGTGGCAACTACCCCTACAGCCCCATACTTTGCCCCTGAAGTGGCAGCAAAAGGGGTTGACCTACTCAGCTCCAATGACGCCATCCTCCTCTTTTGGCTTTCAATAAATGATGAGATGGCATCTAAAAGTTGAGCCACTATTCTATCCCTTTTCCCTCGGCTTTTTTTAGTTAAGTTTGATGTTTTTTTACCACTACGAGTTGACTCCACATTATCTTCACTGTGAACCACGTCAACCTCACAGTGAGGGTCATCACTGCTATCGATTCCTGAAGGTGCGTTGGTGGAAGGGCGAGCCATACTCCCAGATGCTTGTGTGTTCCCAAATATGGTACATAGTCATTGGTAATGGATGAAGCCCTTTTTTTTTAATCCACCAGCATATTTGTTAATCTACAACCAGATTTGTGTGTGAGTATAAAATAAAATACAAATGTGTTCTTACTTTATGTTTAATACACGAATTTGTGCCTACCTTAAGTTCGGTCTCCCAGAAGTCATCAGTTGCAATTACCATGTTGTTAACAGGATCATGTGCAATGCCTGTTTTTTATACCATCCTTTTGAACTTAGTGCATTGTGATTTGAAGCGATTGTACTTGTTACGCAATTGGGAATAAGTGTAATTATACTTTACGACTTTGGACAACTCTTTCCTAATTCGATTCCATGCAGGTTTTGTAAATGTTCCAGTTTGTTTGTTGTTTCTCTTGACCTCCTCCTCCATTAGATCGACAAAAATGGCCTCACTTTTGTTGCTACATGGATCATGACAATCATCATCAACCACAAGTACATCATCCTCATCGATTGGGTTTTTGTCATTGTTAGGAGTCTCCATTGCCTACTTGTATGTTTTAACGGATTTGGTTAAAGGAGAAGAAAGAAAACATTATCAAGTAAATACAGAGTGCCAGTGATGGTTTTGAAAATAATGGTATCAATAGGCAGCAAAAGCAAATTTCGGTTCAATTTTCAGTAAGCCATACAGAGAACATAATCATAGATCATTATGTAGTGAGTTAGACCCTACCCTGCATAACCAGTTTATATAATAGCATAAGAACCTAGGTTGTCTTCCATGTTCAGTTTACCATTTCCCTTCCCTGCATGACTTTTCTTCTTATAGGCTTCATGGTCAGAATTTTTGTTATATGTTCGTATACAGTGGCAGGTTCAGTAGATTGTAAAATGACACCCAAATTCATGGAAATATCATAACATTTAAAAATAACAGAGGATACCCAATTCAGTAAGATACAAAATGCGGTAGTAGTAGCAGCAGGATGATTATGCAAGAAATAGTTATGGAAAACCCTCAACCGTGGAGAAGTATTGAATGGTAGAAATTTGACAAGCAATTAGGCAGCAATACTTGCATCGATGTACAAGAATCGATTAATCGTCGAAATAAAGATGAACATGTCACCAAAACGAATGACATTATGAGCAAATGTGAAATCCATGAACATCATGTAAGGGTTACAGGGATGATTGTAAAATTGCCATATGATAAGACATGCAGCATTTGAAAGGGGTACTACGATTAAGAAGATTCCAGAAATGTGAGACGTACTACAACTGAAGGGGTTGTAGAAAAGGATTTTGTGAAGGACAATAGGGGCTTGTGTGACAAACAAAACGATTAAAGGCCATGGAGACCGTAGACCTAGAGAGGAGACTATCAGTGAGATGTGAAGCTAAAACGATACCAAATCCCGCGACCAATTGGGTGTGTGATGAGTTTTTGCGAAGGAGATGAAGCGTAAGACATCAGCAAGAGGTGGGGTGTTCAGGTCGGCGATCGAGAGAGAGAGAACTACAAAGAGAGCTACAGAGAGAGAAAGAGAGCGAGAGAATGGCGGAAGGAGAGGAAAAGTGAAGATGTGTACCTGAAAAATCCTAAGAGACACCACAGAAGTCTGTTGCTCTTGTGCTGCCCTTTGTGAATACTTGGTTTTAACTGTTACCCTTGTGTTTTTTTTTTCAAAACACAAAAAGAAAAAGAAAACCAAACACAATTTTTGAGAACAAAAAATGGAAATAAAAAACTACTACACTTTCCAAACGCACCCATAATCTTTCCAATCACATTCATATAGTTTTATATTTCCCAAAATATTAGATTGAACGGCTTAAACATGGCAATAGTATGTGACAATAGGAAGTACAACAGTAGAAAAACCTTGTTGGCAGGCGCGTGTGTTTATTAGCCAACTCATCAGCTTGAGAAATCGAGTCATTTTTAACTATGAGTAAATAACACTAATCTCCAGGAAAATTATTAAAAATCAAGGCTACCACTTTTGATAGTTACACTAATTTCAAACGTCAAGTTGTTAGCAAGAATAATAGAAATTGTCCTGGTCTTGTCCATAGTTATCAAAATAAAAAACGCTAGCAAAAAATGTTAGAAAAAACAGAAGAAGAAAATGAAGTAAAAAATATAATTAAAACAAAAAGCGAGAAACGATTGAGAAACTTAATAATAAATTTTTTTGAAACTTAAAAAAGACTTTTAAGAAACCTAGTATAAACTTTTGAAAAACTTAATAGAAATTTTTGAAAAACTTAATAAAGGCCTTTGGAAAACTTAGTAGAAATCTATGCAAATAATTTCATAGATACTTAGTGAGACCTTAAGAAAAAATATATATATATAAAAATTAATATTTTAAGTTTCCGAAACGTTTTCCAAGTATTTTTTCTAAGTTTTCCAAGAGTTTTTGTTAAGTATATCAATAGTTTCTTAAGAGTTTCCAAAACGTTTTCTAAAAGTTTTAAAACTTTTCTCTCGCGCTTCCGAAACGTTTTTTCAAATTTTTTAAACAAGTTTCATACCAATCTTAGAAACGCGTTTCTCCGCCCCAAATTGAGTTTTCGTGCAACTATGGTCTTGTCATGTTAAATGAAAAAAAAAAATAATCTTGTTAATCTTTTTACTCATAATAATGGTATGTATATATTTTGACTTTATTTTTTTATTTCTCAATTTGTCTAAATTTTTTGCAGAATCTTTATACAAACAATTTTTTTCGAGACAATGTATTTAGTTTTCATTTATACAAGAAAATTTTAAAATATAGATTTTGAAGGGTTGTCTACTGGGTAAACATTGAGCTTAAAATGTATTTAGTTCGATGCACTATATTTTTTTCAAATGGAAATACTAGTTTAGAATTAAATGTTCCTTGGAAGAAGAATTGCTTCCCGAAAAACTAGTTTTCCATGCAAATAAAACTATTATGAAATTTTAAGAAATATTTTTTAATTTTTTTAAATATGTTTCAAATTTTTAACATTATTTTAAGATTTTTTCAAAAAATATAAAAACTCTTTAAAAACACTTTTTTATAATTTCTACTATTTTTCATACTCTGAAATTTTATTTTTGGACAACAACGTATAATTGTCCCTAAAAAAATTCTTAAACACATATACTCTTTATTTGCTAATGCATTCATAGCACAATAATTTATTACTCAAGTTGCATTATATTCGCATGATCATTACCTTGCATTATTTATCATCACTAGAGCTTTTGCTCATGGAGCAATAAATATTGCTTAACGTTTTTCTAAAATTAGGTAGTACGGTTAAACAATATTTATCCTAAAATGTTTTTGTTTATATTGTTTTTTAATAAATTTGTTTACAAATATTTTATTTAATTTTGTATGCCTAGTACTTATGTTTCACATAATATTTTCATATTATGTTAGTCTCCTAGAGTATCGCAGCATTCTTAACTTCTCATATAGTGATGGGTTTCATTATTAAATAGGTTAAATATTTCTAAAGTTATAAACTAGTCGAGTCGAGTTAAGTCAAGTCAAGTAGTGGATGTTTAAGTTTGATTTGAGAACATTAAAAAGTTTAAAAATGTATTCATCCTTAACTTATTTAATTTTTGAATCGAATACGAGCGAGTTTTAATCAAATCGATTACGAATTAAACTCAAATAGTTTAAATTTTTAATATATATAAATTTATTAAGCCGAGTTCAAATAAAATTTAAAAATTTAATAAACTTTAAAATAAATTTAAACTTAGACTTATTTGTATGATAAACTAATCTCACAGAAGTGGAGCCAAAATAACTTTATTTGTTTTACAGTTCTAAATGTCGCACCTAATAAGCGGGGATGATAAAAGGTGCTTCAATATCACTGAATAACTTCTCCTAGCAAAACACGTTTGAGTTCTGACTGATGGCACGCGTTTTCTCGAAAAATGGGGACAATAAAATTGTTGATAGTACACCATAAAGTACAAGAGAGAGATATGGGACACCAACTACAAGAAAAGAGACAGCTGCCCTGACATTGACCCTAAAGAGAATCTGTGGGCCAATGGAAGGGGCTATGGTTTTTCTTGGTCATCTTTTAATTAGTCTTCAAAATAATTATTTTTGGGTTATATTTATAGTAAGGGAGCGTTTTGGCGGTAATTTTTTTAATATTTTATGGCTTAAACTTATAATTTTTATAAATTATATTTAATTTTTATTAAAAAAAATTTAAAAAATTAGTTTAAGTTTAAAAAAATTATTAAAATAAGTAATATTTTAAAATTAACTTAAGTTTATGACTTATGAATTTTTTAAAGACCAATCTAAACATCCCCTATTTATTGATCAAAATTTTAGTAGCATTAGTTTCGTTTTTGATAACTGATTTTTCAACAAAACTATTTTCAATCTGGCACCTCTGTTTTGCAAAAAATTTCATTCAATGATAATTTTTTTTTCCCTATCCAAGATGTAAGATTTTGCAAGTTATTATCATAGTTATTAAAATAAAAGGCTAAAGTGGGAAACTTTAGAAAAAAACAAAAGCAAAAAACGTAGTTAAAAAATATAGGGAGATATGGAAAGTGAAAAATAATTAAGAAACTAAATAATAATCTTACTAAGAAACTTTTGTGAAAATCAAAAGAGATCTTTAAAAAATTTTGTGGAGACTTTTAATAAACTAAATAAAAATTTACATGAATAATTTCATAGATACCTAGTTAAAATTAATATTTTAAGTTTTTCAAGTATTTTCGTCAAGTATACTAAGAATTTTCTAAACATTTCTTAAATGTTTTCCAAACATTTCTTCTGCATTTTTTTAAAATTTTGAAATGAATTTTGTACCACTATCAAAAGTGCATTTTCAGGCTACCTTGAAAACACGCTTTCCCTACAAAATGAATTTTCAACAACTATGGTTATCACCCCATAAATGCGTTTTTCCTTGCCAAATGAGTTTCCGGCCGTGATAGTTATCACTTCTAAATAACAGGTTAAGAATAGGGAGGGGAAAAAAAAAATCAAATATGGAGACCGTCGTTGCCTATGGAAGCGTAGCCCATAAATGATACCAAGAAACCGAAATGGAACTTACAAATATTACCAAGAGGTAATATAAATTTAAATACAATATTTATAAAAAAAAACTTATTCATAATATTGTGTAACAATAGAATAGTTGTATCTTATTGTTACAAAAATAATTTTGAAAGAAAATAAAGTAGAAATTAGAAGAAGTTGGTTTTTAGAGACTTTTAACAATATATTTACGACTTCCAAACAACTTTCTTCATGTTGTGCTTGATTTTTTGAAATGTCTAGAAAATGTTTTTAAAAATTCCACTTAAAATTTTATGAGATTTTCGCCTTCATTTGTTGTTTGAACTCGATAAGAAAAAGGAAAGGAAATGTTTGGAACAGAATTTTAAGGGTTTTGACCAATATTAATACATTGCCATCAATTAGGCAAAATTCCCAAGTATCCCAGCTTTACCTTGTAACTGTAAGATAAATCCTTTTCAGACCTATTCCAAACTTTCTATTGTATAGTAAATCCGAATTTAGGAAAAGTTGGGAGTAGATTTGATCTCATTAACCATTGTAGAGTTCAAAATCTTCCCTATGATGGTGTGCTTATGCAAAGATACTTGGGAATGGTTTTAAAACCTTCAATAAAACGATAAATGATATGAAAAAAGGGTGTGATTTTTAAAATTAGCTTTTAAAAAAGACAGTGCAACCTTGGTTTTTTTTTTTTTTTTAACATCTTTTTAGGTAGGCTGTCTAGTACAGGTTTTTCAACTTGCTTTTTCTTCGTATTTTTAACTAAGATTTTATTTTATTTTTATGGATAAGCATAAATTAAAAGTCCATGCCCTTAAGTAAAAATTTTGAAATTTGATTGAAAGAAAATAGAACAAAAATAATTTAATTAAAATTAAGATTTGCTTACAATTGAATTCAATCTTTAGAAGAGATTTTTTTTATAACAATCCAGCTAAAATCTATAAAACGATCCAACATTTATAAACATACTAGGACCGTTAAATATTAATACACACACACTCTAACATCTAGATGTGGGTCTTGGGTAGGTTAATTTGACTGTGCTAGCACCGGTCTTGCCCCACACATAAACACTAGTACTAAGTTTTTATTTTTTTACAGCTAGGTATAATCCATAAAAAAATTCAGACTTTATAGACATACCAAGATTATTAATACTCAATACAAACTTTAACATCTCGATGTGGACGCCAATCTCTAGATGAGATTGGGTCATAAGAGAACGCTTGCAGATCCTCTATATTTGTAGGTTTGTCTAGGTCCTATCTTAATTGGTATGGCCACTACAGACCCCGAAAAATTAGGAGTTATCTAGAAAACCTGATGAATTATGGTTTAATATCACAAAATTCTTTTAAATTTTAAAACATGATAACTTGATCTCATAAACTCTTAATTCGTATCAATTAACATCTTTTGTTAGCAATATATTGTCAATTTGTTAGAAAATTAAATAAAAAAAATTGTCATATACTTTTCACATATTCATAAAAACATGAATTTATACCTAAGTAAATAATGCTACATATAATCCTTTTTCTCAGTACTAGACACACAACTATAAGACTCACATTAATAAATTCACAGGAGATTCATTCACTTATATTTAAGAGTGAAAAAAGAGATTGAGAAATGGAATTACATGTAACATTTTTTTTTGCCTAAATTGGTCATTCACTTTCCTAACGAATTGCTAATAAAATGTACTAATTGATACAAATTAATAGTTCAAAATGTCAATGCGTCGTTTTTAAAGTTTATGAGATTTAGTAATACCCGGTCATAGTTTAGGGAGTGATTTTGTAATTACCACGAAAAACTATTCAATGTTCCTGAAATACTAGATCATCATTGCTCCACCTCTCGCAAAGTGGTATAGTCCCTCTTGCAAGCAAGTGAATGACCCACTCTATATAAAAGTAGGCGTATGGACATGTGTTACTCCAAAAACACTAAATAATTTCTCCCATCACCTTTAGCTTACTAAAAAAGTTTCAATTTTAATTCATCCTATTTCTCCAAACTATGTAACAACCATGTTACAATAGTTGGTTGCAACTATGTAACAAATTAAACCCTAAGACCAATGCAACTCAACTATATTGTGAAACCTAATGTCAAACCCTCAACAAAAATCAACAACTCAATAATTAAACACAATTTGTAGTCATCTTATATGTTAAAACCACAACTTAACATCAAATAAACTCAAATCAACAACTAATCAAACAAACAAAAATAAAAATATAATAGAACAAATCCAAATGCACAACAGTTATAGGAAATACACAATATAATATTATATTACTGTGAAATATGGTAACTTATTTGCGTTTGACAGAAGAAAATAAAAAATAAAAAAAAATTCCACTAAGTTGAGAAGCCAAAAAATATGTTATTGACAATACAATGTCATAAAAGTGCATATACATGTACATACACTAAAAATATTTACTTTATTTAAAATAGAGAGATGGCAGTTATGTTGTTTACTTGATCAAATAATAAGAGGTTAAATCACTTAAATTGATCTAGAGGGTACGTAGTTAACTTAATTAACCAAGTCTCTTCACTCCTAATTAACTTGATCTAGAGGGTGGAGGAGGCCATCTTCCATCCCAGCTCTAAAAAAAGTCATTTTAATTTTATTACTTTTTGCTCTTACATTTTTTAATAATTAAAAGTTGACTTTCCCAATTTTTTATTATATTAATTAAAGCCCCTACGTATGTATTATTCAAGGAGTTGGAACCCTTAAGCATGATTTCCTAGTCGGCCACTGACTCTTGATAGTTGTACAAAAACTTGGTATCTAATTCCACCTTTATTGGGGTTTGGGGTTCAAGGGTTGAGTTGGACCCCTCCCAAGAAAAAAGAATAATTATGCAATACAAAATTTTATATAAAATTAGTATACATAATGACATGATTAAGTGAGAAGCTTTTATTTTAAAAGAAAATATTTATTATAATAGCTTTTAATTAAAAATATCATCAGCCCATTATTCTTATAGACTTTTTTATTTAAATATTGTTTAAAATAATAGCATTTTCAGAAACAAAAAGAAATTAATTCAATTTGGGAGATCTCTCTCTTGGCCTAAAGTACTATTACGCATAGAAATGGCCACAGTTTTGCATTATCCATTAATTAGTCAATATAAAATGATTCCGAAGAAAAAACAAAAAGAATTGCCACCAACACATTCTTGTGAGCTAGTCTCTCTTTGTTTTCGTTTTCAGCTATATATATATATACAGAAGATATTATTTTGGAGACATGACCAAGAAAATAAGTAGAGTTCAGATTTTGTAGTGTGGGCCGCACACGCTTTTAGAAGATCGGTGCCAGAAATTCCATGCATTTAGGCTCGAACCACCATGCAGATTCAGGGCACCGACTGGTTTTTATGCTTTGATCTCTCTCTCTCTCTCTCTCTCTCTCTCTCTCTCTCTCTCGGAGCTATATACCTACATTGCTTGACCAACCAGAGATTAGATTCATTACGCGTTTCAAAGATTAGATTCATGGAAAAGAAAGCTATACTCGTTCTTCTTTGTTTGTCTCAATGTGTTTATATATATATATATATATCTATGTATATAATAATTCTTAAGATCAATGCATGTGACAGAACATAACTAAAGCTTTATTAAAATGATCATTGATTAAGAGCCATGTTTGTTCTTTGTCTACAACTCTTGCAGTTACATTTCATATAGGGTTGTGGTGTAGAGATGAGTAAACAAATTTTTATTTTTTGTTTAATGATATACAAACTGAACCTTTTCTTTTTGTATTTTTGTGATTCTTTTATTTTAAATCATAATACTTACCATTTTTAATTATGATTTTAAAAATGCCACTAGCATGTTATTCTAGTAACATTTATGGTATATTTCAAAAGTTGATTTTAGTATTGAGCAAAAGATTATGCCTAAAGCTTTGTATTATTAAGTCAATCGTAGCAAGCTACCTTCCTAGTACCCATAAGCAGCTAGCAAAGGAAACATCTCCCATTGAATCTAAAATGAAATCTTAAGTCCACCCAATTAAAAAATTAAATTTCAAAACCTACCCAGTTAACACAAAGATATATTTAATAAATAATTTTTTTCTCTAAAAATAATTTTAAATAACGTAAAATTTAATTAAATATATATTAAAATATACAATTATAATATTTTAAATATATTTGGGTCGGCCAAGCTTCAAACATATTTTTTAAGCCTACCCATTAATATAACTTGGCTTATAAAAAATTTTCAAGCCTAATAAATAATAGATGGGCTTAACAGGCCATCGAACTCATGGCCACCCCTGGCATCACGTAAGAAGGGATGATTGTAGAAACATCCATTTTACTTATGGGTATAGTCTCACTCTAAACCTTTTCTATTATATTATAGTATCTAAAATAGCAATCATGAATAAAATAGGGTTTTTTTAGCATTTAACTCAAATCACAAAAGCAACGTAAAGCTGCTCAAGAGTTAGGACCATCACAGGTGGGAGATCTATGAGGACCTTTAATTCCAAGTTGGCAAAGAGAGTGTATAATTGAGAGAGCCTTCCTTGACAGACTAAATCTTTATATGTCTTACAAAGCAATCTCCATATATGAATTCAGGCCCAAATCCACTTGCGATTGCGGTTTTTCAAGACCGACAGGAGTTAGGGTTTTAGTAACAATTATTCAATTTCTCTGAATTTCTCCCCATTTTAGTCAAATGAACGAATCACAAATTTATCCCAAGTATTTCAATGCCTCTTAAATTATTTTCGAATATGCTTATTAATTACACACAAATCCTGCAATTTTTCCAAATTTCCAAAATTATTTTGACAGTTATAGAACGAGTGCTCATATTTTAAAGTTTTTAGACTTTTATTGTTTTCGTTATTAAAAAAACTAAATTTCAAGTTTTCCTGAATTTATTTATGATATCTGGCATCGAATAGTTTGTAATTACAGGAACTTTAGGCATAATCTTTAGCATTGAAGAGTACGACTTGCTAATGGTAAATTACAAGAAATGAACAGAGTTAATATATTTTAATAGCTACAATTGAGGACCCTAAAATTATAGTTAGGCCAAGGCTTTCTTAGGCTAGAAAAATGACAGCCAGTTTGGAACTTGAGGAAGAGACGAAAAGGAAGGGAAAAGAAAAAAAAGAGAAAATAAAAGAAAAATATTTTTCCTTCTCTATTTGATTTTATAAAGAAAAATGGAAAGAAATAAGAGATAGAAAGAGAGAGAGTGATTTAAAATCTCACCCCCCCCCCCCCCAACCCGCCCCTGCCCCCACCAGGCCCCGGCCCGGCCCCGGCGGTCTTTCTCTAGAATCAAAGAAAAAAAAACCTTCTGTGTACCTGAAATGTCGTATGAAATCTATATGTATTTCACAGTTAATTTAAAAAGAAAGCTGGAGTATCCCAGTTGCAGTTGAGATGGCCGAGTTGGTCTAAGGCGCCAGATTAAGGTTCTGGTCCGAAAGGGCGTGGGTTCAAATCCCACTCTCAACATGCTCACAATTGTTTTGACATTTTTAAATGCTAGAATTTTTTGAGGGTGCCGACTAAAATTGATTACTGATACCGTAGCTTGAGATTATGGGTACAGATTAAATAGACGTGTAAGAACACGCTAATTTTATTTATAAAAATATCTTGAGAGCAAGTGTGTTTCTAAAGCACAATCACACATTCATTTTAATATATCTACATATAAACATATATTAATTTATTTATTTATTTAAGAAATTTTTAGTTTTCTCTATGCATCCATTTCTTAAAAAATGTATATATTTACATAAAAAAAGTTCTTTAAAAAATATCTAAATTTATAGAATTTAAAATTAAAAAAACAAACATGATAACACAGTTGCCATTTCTTTACCTAATTACAAAAGTGTTTATGCAAAATCTCAAATATAAAAAATGTGTGATTTTGTATTTTAATATCATAACAATACATGTGGCAACTGGCTATGGATCCAAATTAAAATACAAAAAATTGATCATTTGATTTGGAGGATATGACAAGAATTTCCTCCCAATTTATCAATTCGAGGATTAGAAGGTAGTGCAGTGCATCCACGTGGGCTAGAAGGATTAGGTGGTGCTCTTAACAGTTTTGTTTGTTTGTTTTTTCTCTTCTTTATTTTACTTTTTTTTTTTTTTTAATTTTGTTTTGGGGGTCCTGGGATGTTACCTTTATGAGTTACCATTAACTGTTAAAGAAGAAAGACAAAGGGGGAAACTTTACTGGGATACTAAACTGTTTAAATTTGAGTGAGGTTTCATATAGGTAGATGATGATAACTATTCTTAGAAAGTCTGAAAGAAGCTTTGACAGAGTCATCATTTAGTAAAGAGAAGATATAGAACAAAAGAAGAAAAAAACAGAAGTAAGAAGAAGATATCAACACCAATTACATTTCTCAGCTCTGTAAATATCATTCAGCTTTCTGTAGATCTTTCTTGACGTATTATATATCAGTCATTTCTTCTATCTTCCCAGAGATTTATAAACTTATAAAAGAAGGGCAGCAAAATCTTATCAGTCACAGCAGCAAGCTTGCCCTTGGCAATTGTGCTGTGCACAGGCTTATCAGCTTGTTCCAACTTTAGCATAATATACTCTCATGAAATTGCCTTTGTTTCACTGTCGAAGATTGAAATAAGATTTGACGAAGCATCAAACTAAAATACCCAAGAGGCACTAGCTCTCCATTAAAAGGAGGTGATCTAGCTGCCGCACCTTTTAATGCAACTGCAGTTTTGCTCCGGCCACTCTCTGGCATCCGCGTCTTTGCAATAAGGGTGCCTGCAGCTGCAGCAATACCCTAGGCCTAGAGCTCTATCCCAGCAGGCGGGCAGCTTAAGCCCCACGAAGTCGGCTTCTCGAAACAAAATTTGCTACTTGGTATTCTTAACCCAAAAAAAAAAAAGAAAAAAGAAACAAAAAGTTTTGATCCAATTTTAAGGATCAACTATGAAAATGCTTATGATTCTTGTAGTTACAGGTAACCATAATCCTCAAGGTGGCTGGCTTGAATAAAATATTGAGAGCCAAACAATCAATTCTGACAGATAGCTACTAAGGATTACAACGAACAATCGAACCTGTGTGCGCGTGCCCACGCACATGTTTAGAGAGGAATTAAGAACTTAATTTATAGCAGCAAATATGTGTGTGTGTGTGTGTGTGTAGAGGAATTAAGAACTTAATTTATTGCAGCAAAATATATATATATATATATCAACAATGAACAGCAAACTAAATTGGTAAGAATGAAATAAAAGCCAAAGCCATTTGTATTTGTAAAGTCAAAATTGAAGCCATCTACTTCAAGTCCAAGTTATCTCTTGATTCAAAGTTGATCTACAACTCATAATTAGCCCCAGGTACATGCATCTCATGCAACAAATGGCATTATTGACATGCAAATAAGATGTAGCCACTTACAATAGGAGCATATCAGCCACCGTACTACTTCACAGCCGCCCATGCATTGAGACCATATCCCTCAATTTCCTTGCTTCAATCTCCAAGCAGTCAAAGCTCGTGGAACTTGGTATCCTCCAATTCCAATTTCCAAACTGTATACAGGAGACACATTTCAAACAGAGGCAAAGCCAGGAATTTTCATGATTAAATCCCATAATGTGTTAGGCCATCATTGAAATATATGCCCAGCTGGTTTATGTTTGATAATCATTGGAGTAGTTCAATTCCTCATCTGGAAATCATTCTTGCCAGTGGGCTGAAACGAATATGGCCCATGATAAAAGTGAACATTTAAAAGCTTAAAATTATGAGTATTAAAAGGGGCTTAAGAATAATATTTTATAACTGGGAAAGTACACAAACAAAAATAAAATAAAAACACAAGCATAGAAAGATAAATTCTTAGGAGCTCTTCAGTATTTGAGTCAGCCAAAGTCAAATACAATATGAAAAACTATGGTGAAGGGGGAAAGGGGGTGACCCTGTCTATGCCTCTCTCATGACCCTACATGGAATTAAGAAACCTTTCTAAGGATAAATGATGCAAACAAGAAAGCTTAGGACAAGGTGTTCTATCTTCTAACCAACCTAGGTGAGGCGAAGCATGAACCTCTAGTCGTTGAGGCCCTTCCCTTCTTCTTCCCGTCATCTTTCTTTTATTATCTAATTAAGGAAGTGAATAAAAAATTACATGTAGGGACAAATACTAAGTTCTTCAGTGAATTAATACTATAGCACTTCTCCATTTGGCTAACAACAGGAAAACCAATCGAAGATCATATCAAACTGCCAGCACTTCCCAGATATGTAAGTAAATTTCTTTTGTGCTGAAGAGAGATTTTTAAAATAAAAAAAAAAAAAAACAGAAACAAAACAGAAATAAAAAGGTAGATGAATCATGTGCCTTAGGATAACATAATATCTGCGAATTATAATTCAGATATGCCAGGACTAAAATCATAAGTGCGCAGATACTGTAACTCTGTAACCAGGATTGGCAAGGGCTTTCACCAGAATGCCCAGTCCAAGGCTAGTATCTGATTAGGCCTCAAAAATTTGAGGCCAGCCAGTAGCTATGATCAAAGTGAATAGGAACAGCATCAGGGAAGGTGAGCCCAAGCCATGATAGCCCCATTACCATTCATTGCCGTCAAGTATGCAGCTAAGTCTTACCTGAGTTGCAGGAATGTTCATCCTGGCAGAACTCCCCAAGCCAAGGATATCCTGCATAGGTATTATTGCAGTTTGGGCCACTGAAGAGAGTGCAGCCCGGATTAGCGACCATGAAATATCCTCTTCTTCAATAATTGAAAGATACTTCAGTACCTGAAAAAAGCAATATATATATAAATTAAAACAAAAGCAGATGCTGAATATTGTTCTAACTTGCACAAAGGTGAATTCACAGTTTAATGAGGACCTATACTATGTAATAAAAGAAAAACTCACATTGGACTTTTCTTCTTCTTGCAAGATGTTCCACCAACCTCGAATCTATAGTAACTAGCAACTGTCAGTAGCCTTAAACTGAAATAGAATATTAGAAGTTCAAGAGGGCGGAAATAAACTGGTCTGTCCTCCCATAGTTCCATGTGTAAACTAAAAAAAATAACTCTGATGGATCTTTGTTCTGACGGGTGCAATTCCAAATGGGGAGACAATTTTCAAAATTCTTTGTTGAGAAAAGGCCACAAAGGATGCCAAAAGACATTTCTAAGTAAACAGAAAATTCCTTTTCCAATAAAATAAAAACAAACAGCAACTGTTGATCAACGTGATATTTCAGGCTTGTTAGGTATCATTTTCGTAGTTACTTTTGGTTATCATTTCCTCAAGTTTCCAAAAACGAAAAACGATTAGATCTTAGAAAACTTAGAAAACAGTTTAAATTTGTTCTGAAAATGGACATTTTCAGAAAATTTTTTGAAGAACAGTTCCTAGAAACACTATTACTAATCATGTTTCCTTTACTGGTTTCCATTTTTCTGTTTTTGAGAACAAATCACAGTTATCAGAAGCAACCCCAGACAGGCCCTGCATTTTGGTATACTCTCCTAACTAATAAGGCAAATCCATTTCCATGACAAGCAAACACAAGGCCAAGAGGATATTACCGTGTCATTATCATGAGTGCCAGTATAGACAACTTGATTGTGCTCATGATTATGAGGCAAATGAGGATTATCAGCATCACTTCCAAAACCTGGACCGAAAACAAGAAGAGCAGGACCACTATTTAACAACATATGAACTTAAAGGCTGCTTCATCAAGATACCCAGGAAAAAACATAATTATACACTTAAGGTGCAAAGTAGCTACCAAACTGGAGGACAGCCATTCCAGGTGCCCCAATGGCTTTCCTAAGATGAACTACATCCTCGGTGATTACTCCCTGTCGTGTGCAGAACAAGGAATAGATGAGAAGTATTCAAGCTGTACTGCTGAAGTAACCTACTACATAAAAATGTGAAAAATATTTCCAAGTGCAAGATCATCTGAAATATCACTGGTGCTGACTAATATGAGAGCACATAGACCAAGTAGTTGGACTTAAAAAACTCGCTGATGTTTAGGACAGACAATAATGCCCTAGTGGCGTGAAGCTGTAAAGACAGTTAATAAAAATTATTCCTACATGCATGAATAAGGACATCCTGTGCTTTGGTTTCAGGGATTGGAGTATAAATCTAAGATATTGTGCAACTCCCTTCGATAATAAGTTCCTCAATAATACCACTCTAGCTAATTTTTATGTTTAATTGGTTACAGATGAAAAGCAGCTACTCAAATCCAAGGTCATAATCAGATATTGCAGACAAATGAATGTGGTTCTTACTAGGTAGTTATTGTACAACCATCAGTGAGTTTCCTTTAGTTATAAATTGTGGTATACCTAATACAAGCATAACTGGGACTGTAATGGAGACTTCACCGGGACATTCATCCTGCATGTTCAGAATAAATTAACCATAAAGACAAACTGGAGCACCCACACCATACCTCCTCTAGTAAATTTATACGATGAACATCAATTTCAATGGTCATACAGTCCTTACTGGCAATGAAACATCTAAAAGCCTAAAAATAAAAATTTCGGTAAAACTGTCAAAAGCAGTGCTGATCAAATCAGAAAACAGAGGAACCCATATGAAATTTGTAGAGATCCAATATTTAAAGATTTGGGAAAAAATTTAGCAACCGAAATAATTACACCAGGGCTATTACACTGAAAACAGATTAAAACAATTTCACGAGAAGATATAGAAGAGTTGATTCCCTAGAACCAATCTGATGGAGTCGGAACATACCAAGTCCTCTGCAATTATATTAATCTTTCCAACATCTCCGAAGATGGCATCAAATAAAGACTTTCCAGGTCCCATCTGTGTTGATGAAAAATCATATGAAGTGGATGGTTGGGATAACTAAAGAAAAATATAATGAGATATGGAATTTAAAGATTTGACCTTCCATCGTCCGACCATTGCAATTTTGGCTTCTGCACATGTATGAGTTTATGAGACATCTTATGGTTAAAATATATGACAAGCATCACACCATTTTATATAAGTTCACATAAGCTCACCGGAAGGAACAGCCCAAAAGCCGGCAAATCCTCTGAAGTGATCTATCCTAAATTCATCAAACAGATTCTGTGCACGCCGTATTCGGCGTATCCACCAAGAAAATCCATTTATCTCCATGGCATTCCAATCATATAGAGGGCTGTTAAGTCAAAAAAGAGACGTTATCAAGCAGGCTGACATGCCAAGCCAACTGTCAAAAATCTCTTACTGGCAAGTTAAATGTGCATACTACATATCAAAAAAAAAAACGAAAACCAAAAATCAAATTAAAAAACAGTATGAGGGAAAATAATAAAGGTGGTAAGAATTAGGAAGAAAAGTAAGAACTAGGAATTAATGGATATCAAATTATACCACTATGCATCCTATAACACCTGTTGATCGCAGTAACTATGATGCAGCCATCAAAATCAGGTTGGAGTGGATAAAATGTTTAAAATCTATGAATTGAGAAAAAAAAAAAAGAAGTTGAATGCAGAATTAGATTCAAATTTTTTACAGTTCATAGGTGGAGGAAATTTGAAACAATTACTCTTCCAATTCACACCAATGAATTGGAGGATGCAGCTCAAAGGGTAGAGTAACTTGCATACTATTTATAATTTGCAAATATATTTGAGTGGCCAAATTCAAAGTTGACATCCTTTTAACTCCCTCCCTGATTCTTTACTTGTAAGTACTAATAGTTAACATTAATGTGTTTTTTAAGTCTGTGACAGTGACTGGGGTAGTAATCGGTAAGGCTGAGAAGGTCCAGAATATACAAAATTGGCCTAAATGGTTAAACAGGTTACCATAGATCTAAGATAGTTCAAATTTACTTTCTTGAAAGTCTTTATGCATGCTCAATGAACAGTCATATGATTGAAAAGGCATTTTTTCCAATCATAAAAAGAATTGCAAAATCTGCCGATTGATTCAATCAAATCACAAAGAATATATGCAGAAATTGCATATATAGTTTGATCAAAATCCCACAGTTGATCATAGGGTCCAAAGCTTATAGACTGAAGGTTCTGGAAACGGAGAGAATTTCAACCCGATTAGAGGGGATTGAGAGTCAACAACTGATGCGATTGTGATCAAAACTCTGATAACCTTGGATCAGAAAAATCTAATTTCCTCCAATTAGTCAAGCACCTAGTGCACATTTTGAATTCATTTTCCTTTTGTTCAATTCAAAAAATAAAAAATATAACAGAAGGACATTCTGAATCTTTCTGAAAACTTTGGTTAAAAATAGGACGTAAGCCCTTGATCCCCTTCATAAGAACCATTGCAAAAAAATTCTTTGCAGTTTGAAGAGAATTTCCCCACCACAAGGTGCTTGACTAACAGTATGTTCCATACAAGTCTGCACATCTGGACCAAATTTAAGTATGTGGCACACCACATGCCCGTTCCTGTTCTGTGCACTAGAATTATCCATGTTCTAGGCAACATCAACTACGAATTGGAAGTCACCAGATGCTTTAATAATTAGAAGAGGGAAAAAAGAGAAGTTATGGACTTGGCCTTTATATGTTGTTTTACACCTATAAAATATAAATTACTTAGAATGCAAAGTAAACCAACTAGGAGAAGTATATGATGCACCCATAGTGAACATCCAACTGGCAATCATGTCATGATGTGTGACTCACCCATGCGCTACATTCAGATAATTTTGATTTAGTAAGTGGTCATGGTGAAGAGATTGCAGTCTGTTTTGGAATGACTTGCTGACTAAAACAGATATTAGTACCATGAGCCTTTTGCTATTGGCCATGGTACTAATATCTGTTTTAGTCAGCCCAAAAATGTATATTTCAGAGAAAGTAAAGGTGGAACTGGTAGAGGAGGAAACTAACCAAAAAAATATATACATTAACTATGTATTATTGAAGATACCTGTCCCATAGCTGACCGGTTTCACTGAAGGCATCAGGGGGAACACCACTGACAAGAAGAGGAAAGCCACTCCTATTCTGCCTGGCAATTGTATGGTTAGCGACTGGCATGCAGATGAGTACTTCACAGTCGTACTTAGATATAATCAAATTTATCAGTCCTGGATATTGTGGAGTAACTACTCACCAGCAAAAATTGTTTCTTATTTGCCCAAACATCTGCACTGTGATAACCAACATAAATTGGCATGTCTCCCATTATGCTTATCCCCCTTTTCCGTGCATAATCATGAACTTTTTGCCATTGCCTTTGGAATAAAAACTGTTGTGCAATGAATAGGTTTATCTGTACAAGTGAGAGCATAATTTAGTGGTCACAATTCATAAGGGCCTTTAGCATCAACCAAAAGTGTACTGCAAAAGTATGAGCTCACAGAGATAGTCAAAGCATCAGACAAGACTTACAAAATCTTTTTTTCTTTGATAAATTCCTTCCAGGGCTGCAAGATGGCGATTCTTCAAGGGTTCAGGCCAATCATACCAGCTTAATGTATTTAAAGAGTCGTCAATAGCAGCAAAATAAGCTGCATCTTCAAGCCAACCTGCAAATTTTTGATGTACAAAGTTAAATGGGCAAAGCCTCCTGCAATCAAATGTCATAAAATCCCAAAAGATCAACTTGGCTATCATACTTGAGTTTATTTAAGTGTCTATTGGAATTGAATATGAAATTGTTATTTCAATTCTAACTCTTAAGAAAATTGAGGAAAGATCATAAAATCTTTAGAACGTTAAACATGGATTAAATACATAGAAACAAAAAACAACGCTTTACATTTGCTTTAAATATACAGCTATCAGCATGTAAGACTGAGGATGACAGAATCACAATAAAGACCGAAAGTAATACAAACATCTGTAGGAAAAATATCAAAGCATGAATGTGTGTGAGCTGTTATTGAAGCCAATTTTAAGCCCCGGTAAAGGATGAGGATTGTAATGAGCAGACTACCCATGAGAAACTTAAATCTCATGAACTCTACAGAAACCTGACTGGAGGGAAGTCTGTAAGGCCAACCCCATGATACATGAAAAAAGACTTTCCGTACAAGGGAGAAATTTATTCATCTATAGCTGGACCTGCTGGTGCATGTGGAAGGATTATAAGTAGAAGGGAACATGGCCAGTGTCACATAATTATGCTTAAAGACCAAGACATCTACAAGATGTAGAATGAGTGATGGTTACAAAAAATTGGTTACTTCAGAAATTGTGAAAGGTGATGCACGGTTGATTATGAGAGAGGATCAAATTATGATTAGAGTAGGAATTATTACTCGTACAACTCTCAATAATTTTCTGCAGGATTGACTGTCCCCCCAATGCTTTCAGTGCATGCCAAATGTCATCAAGTTGACCATCAGTTGACAGCTATCTTATGGAAATTAGAGTCTAATATCCCCCAATAAAGATTTGACTAAGAAAAATGTGAATGCAAGAACCGGAATTGTAGCTGTTGCCGATCAAGTAGACAGTTTGCATGCATGACAAACACAAAATATATATATCAAATCCAACAGTTGGCCTGACAAAAAAGAATTATATAAGGAGTTATCAAACACTGCAAGAATAGTTTCTCTTAGAAAAGGTGTAACTTGATCCTATCTCTTCTTCAATCTATGCAGGTGTGTGGGGTTACAACACCCACATACACATGTAAAGCATATATTTTATAAGTGGGTGTGGGTGTGAGTGTGTGAATGTGTATTATTCAAAAGAATAAAAATAACCACAAGAAAATTTTAAAACACTCTCTACATAACATAATAAAGCATACATAATAGAAAAATCAAATTCAATCTAGAGCTCTTTCGTTGAATCATGAATTCTTTGTTGAACTCCTTGTCTGTTAGTACAGAAGAGAACAAGTGATGCACAATTACAAGAAATGAAGGTAAGTGACAATTGTCAGGCCTTATCTATTTACAATTGCACATATTTTGGAATAGAGCCACTAAGCTCAATTACCATTTCAAATTTGGAAAAAGATTTCTTATTATTTTGATGTAAATATATATTTATCTATCATTGTGTCCCTGTCATATCGTGTCCTAATTTTCTAAAAATTGTTTCGGCATGACCGCTGCCATGTCATATCCATATTTCGTGACCATATTTGTGCTTCTTAGTTACCAACTAAAAAGTATGGAATGGCACATCATTGTAAGAATCACAGTTATTTACCGAATCTTTTACAAAAGATAATTATACAAAGAAGGAGAAGAAGAAGAAGAATATCTACTTGAAATATCAGGGTCTTTACAGAAATCTTCAAGCTGATGTTTGAGTTCCCCTTCACTCAGAATAAGCCTCTCTGCAGCCTAATACATATAAGAGCCTTTGTTAAACCGTGGTCCAAACTCAAATTTCTGAAATTTAAACAGGCACTTATATTTAGAAAGGAAGAACAAAAAATTTTGCACCATCTAGAACATAACAGTTTTACGTAACACTTACTATCAGAGTTAAATAAATGATTGAACTCCTTTGCTCTTCAAGTGACTTGCCAACACTTACTATCAACTATCCATAATCTTATTTTCAAGTGATCAACCACAAGAATGTTATGGTGCAGCCAGAATTATCTGAGAAACAAAATTGGACTACTAAACTCTTACACTGAATGGAATTTCAAGCTGCTTTCAGCTATTGTTCCGGAAAATGATTTGATAGAGAGAGCCCTGATACTATCTGTACTCCATTTTTACTCAACTCCATGCGAACCTTAAACTTGAAAACCACCAACTTCATCAGAAGACTAAAGTGGGTTCCATCTCAAACTTAACCCCTGCGAAGACAAATGATTGTATAAATTTCACACCTGTAGGAACTGCTTTAGAACAGATGGCTTTCAAAACCTCACCTAGCTGATCTTCCATATTTGACCCAGATGATGGAACTAAAACCTCCAAGATATTCATGATTGCTTTCTAGACATCCATCCCTTAGAATCCATATCTTTCTTTCCATAATTTTGTATCCAATCCTTTGGCACATGATGCTTTATGCATTTAAAACCAGAAGTACCAATTATAGTCGAATGCTTGTCAGAAGGTTCAAAATGTCCTAATAATCCAATAGTTGAACGAAGATTGTATGAAGCAGGGACATTGTTAACAATGGTATATTTGTTTATACGTAGAAAACCTATAGAACAGTTCTAGAGGTGGCACAACTCAAGCACAAACAGAGTATACAACACAATATGCCCACCAGCCTAAAAAAACAGGCTAGAAAAGAAGCCCTCCCTCTCCTACATCCAATTCATCAGGGTAAGAAATTCAACAAAAGCACTCACATTAGATAACTCCCCACTGAATACCAAGAAAATTAAGAACCAAACGTCAACTGCTTCAACTTAAGGCCAAACTAGGAAAGAAAGGAAGGAAGGAAAAGAGGAAATAAAAAAAGTCAACATAGAGAAAGCATTCAAATGGTTTAATCCAAATGTTGCTAACAGCTCACTTACATTAGAATTGTTAACCACCAACTCATCTACAAGCTTGTGCTGTTAGAGTGGGGTGTAAGACTAATTATTTATTCCTTAACTCGCACCCTCACGTGTGGCCAAGCTCCCCACCATAAGCGAGCCAAACAAGTGGAAGTACTAATAGGTAGGCAGTGAGATTTGAACACATGATCTATTGTTTGCTCTGATTATTTTTTGAATTGTTAACCACCAACTCATCTAAAAGCTTACGCTGTTAGAGAGGGTGTAACACTGAATATTTATACGGCAATGCCAGACACGTGGATCTATTTCCTTACAGTTTGTTGGGTCATGTGAAAACAACTTGTTCATATAGAAACCACTTGCAAGACTTGGTTCAACAGAAGGTCATCAGTTTTAGATGGTAGGGATTAATAGAAAAGCTAGCATGGATAAGAACCCAATGATTTGAGAAAGCAAGAAACTTCTAATTTAGTAATTTTTGCCTTTTTTTAAAGTGCAAAGGTCGAATAATGGTCCAAGAGACCTACTAAGCAATCTAGTATCCAGTGCATGGAACATTGTCGTATAAAAGATAGAACAAAGTAGCATGCTGATTGCTGAATATTTTGGAATGAGCTATTGCGAGGTACTTGTAAATATAATTTGTTGAAACATGATAAAGTATGGCCAAGTGCAACAGAAAATTTCTGGTTAATCATCTCAAAAATCTGCCAATTAAGATAAGGGAACATAACTTAGCACTTTGAACTCACATCTGGCTTTTGATGTGCTTGCTCATTTTTCTTAAACAACTATATATTCTATTAGGTTTCAAGTGTTTACTTTCATATTTTGCATTCTGAAAAGGAAATATAAGGAAAGAAATACTAATCTTTCACTTATAGCTAAGATTAGCATTTCAGAATAAGAATATCGCACACTATAAGTTTATTTTGGTACCTCTGACTTCAATGACCTGGGAAAATTGTCAGTACTGGAACTCCTAGGACCATAATTGGCAAGAAACCATTGGTACTCCCAAAGCAAGAATTCTGATAATGGTGAGATATTTTTCATCTACTTGTATACTTGTTTCCTCAATGTCATTTGTAGTGTGTATTACCTTGTATTACTTTAATTCTCCAGACATATAAATGACCTATTGAACAATTCTAAACCTTCAATTCTTACTTTGACCACACTCTTCTTCTCCTCCTCTTCTCAATCCTTACTAACCTGTCCAGATTTTTTTCCGTTTTCCTCGTACTCTTCAATATTCACTCTTTTTCCTATCACACTGACAAACACGTAGGACACATGCGGGTAGAGTAGGGTGGTACTGTGATGATGGTTGCTGGTAATTTCATTGAGGTATAATTTAGATTTTGCCAAATTAATGGCAAGGCATATGACTAGTGGAGGAGCACTAACTTTATAGCAAACAACAAAAATTTACTTAGCTGTTCAGATACCATAAAAAAAAAAAAAAAGCACCTTTGGGAAGAGGTTTCTTGTACCATCTAAACTTCAACCTCTATTAAAAAATGCAAGAACTCTCGCAAATGTTTTCTACCACTTTACCTTGGCTATCAAAGGATCTTTGATGTCAGCAACAGTTGAGAATTTCACACGGTCTCCATCTCTGTGAAGATGGCACGATGAGCGCAAGGCACATAACATGACCACAGAAAAAAGCCAAATATTAAGATGCATCCACAAATCAAGATACTCACACTGGTTCTGGAAGCTCTTCCTTCATCAATAAACCATCTTTTACAAGCTCCTCAAGAGAAATCAAAAGGGTGTTACCACAGTTAGCATCCTGAAAGCAAGATAATAATTAGAACAGATGTCCAAATCAGAATAAATGAACTTATGTCCAAATTAGCAAGTGAATGGTCACAGATTAAAGAGTCTGAATATCACAAGAACTGCAACTTGATGACTAAAACCATCTACTGGAGTAAATACCACATTCTTTCGAACAGTTAAAAGAATAAGATGTATCAAAGTGATGCCTTGGAAGTCCATTTTAACAAGGAATGTGATTTCTAAGTGCCTTGGGCAGCTTTTACATTTAAATCAGTGCACCTGCGCTTAAACTTATAGTAGCACAAATTATGGATAAAAAGGAACCTAACTGTGCTGTAAAGATTGTCAACAGGCATCAAACATTTAGGGCCTTTCAAATGTAATGGCCCAATTATTACTGCTCCAATCTGTCACCCAATCTGAAATTACCTACTGCCTTCTTAGATTTATTTACTTTTCCTGATTTTGGAAGGAACTTTCTTTAATTATTTTCTTGGAAAAGAAAAAGACACTCCTGAATAGACTAAACATGGAAGCGAACTAGTAACCTGTCCTGAGTATGGGGATCCCTCTTCATTAGCCTTCCGCCCAGGTGGAACCAGAGGAAGAACCTGCATAACAAAAATAAATAAAAATGAATGAATGAACATAGACTCCGACAAAATAAGTTATTGGAAAAATACAAATATAAATGCATCCAAAAATATGACAATGATATCACAGAGTTTGAAAGGAAATCTTCAAACAATTCAAAATGGATCCAGCAAAAAGACAATTTAACCAAATTAAATTTTAAAGAAAACCTAAAATACCTAAATTGTTAATCACTATAAACCAGTGTATGCTTTTCCATTATACTCTATGTTTTGGAGGTACATTTCTCAGCTTAAAGTTAATTAATTAGTAAAGAAGTCAAGGTTAAAGAATATCTTTTGATTACAAAGCAATAAACCCATAAAGTAGGAATTAAGAAAACGTAAAGAAAGTAAAGAAGTGGCATACTTAACGAAATAGAGTTAAAAGCTCTCACAAAAGCAAAAACAAAAAAACAAAGTCAATCTAATAAATTAACCCATCACCACATTCAAAAGGAAGATCACATATACATATATATGAACAAAGTCAAATCGAGGAGTTCGAATGGACCTGCCAGAGGGAGCAACCAGCTTCGTGAAGCCAATCGAGGAAGCGAAAGGCCTGGTCGCCGAGGTCTCCAATGCCGTAGGGTCCAGGAAACGACGTCGGGTGGAGGAGGACGCCGGCTCTCCTTCGGTCGTTGGGATCGGATTTCGGAAGCCAGTCGGCGTAGTCTACCGGCAAATCCTCTCCCACGGCGGCAGAGAAATTGGGGTTCATGAACTGAATAGAGAATTTTTTTGGTCTTGTTTGGGGCCTCAATCGACTGGACGAGAAGCGATCGACGGCGGTGGGGGAGGAGGAGGCGAAGTTGAAGAGTTTGGGAGGGGAGAGAGAGAGGAAGATAGGAGTGAGAAAGAATTATAAATCGCCATGGATTGGCATGCGAGGAAAGTTCAGAGAGAGAGAGAGAGAGAGAGAGAGAGGGAAATCACTAATCAGAGCAAGAGTTGCAGAGTAGAGGGAGTGGGAGAGCGCGGAATGCACGTGAATTTGGCGGAACTCGGCAGTGATTAATCACTAGTAGCAGTGAATTAGTTGGAGTGTAGCATTATCTAATCATATTCTATTTTGGGTAGAGTAGAGAGCAATAGTACTACTGATGCCTTAGCATACGGTGGTTTTTGGAACCTTTGCATTAATGCCAGCGGTCAAAGGCCCCACGAGCTGAGGAATGCGGTGCGCGCATTAAGCGGGAATTGGATCTTCCCCAACTCTTCCTCCCATTTGTTATCATATAGTTGTTAGGATGTGCATGGTTCCAGTTAGCTCGGAACTGTGTGAACCTCAAACTGATATTAATCAGTTTTAAAATTTTAAACTCGAACCAATCATTTTATGAAACGCAATTGAACCAATCGAATTGGTTTTGATCAGTTCTACAATTCAATTTGAATTGGGTTGGTTGGGTCCTTTATTATTGTGTAAAAATTTGATTTACTCACTTCAAAATTATTATAAAAAAAGTCAATTTTGTATCGTAATTTCTTCAAAAGTTAAATAAATGATGTACAAAATAAATTAATAATATCTAAGTGTAACAAATAATGATTAAATACACATATATAATGTGTATATAAGCTTTTATAATAGGCATAAATTGGTTCTTAGGTCGATTTTTTGGTCAGTTCAAGTTTCAAAAAGGGCTAACCCAAGAATCGAATTGAATATATTGATTTGACCATTTTAAGACCTAGAACGGAGCCGACCTGTAATAAATCTGAACCAAACTGACTGAATGCGATTAGATTAGTTCAGTTCTTAGGTCTTTCAGTTATTTTTTGTACCCTTTGTTGTTAATATTGTATCAGCAATATTCTGATTTTGTCATTGGTACAAAATTAAGTATTATTCAACACTAAAATATTGTATTATAAGAAAAAAAATATTTCAATTGTCTAGTACAACTCAAACGCAAGTTATAATAGACATTTATCACAAAATTATAATAAAATAAATTATGTTAAAATAAAAAATACAAATCCTAGTGAATTCGGTATTGGCTGATACTAACAAATACAAAGATACGACATTCACTTGTTACGACATTCGCTTGTTACCCTTCTTTGTCTGATACAATATAGTATTGACAATTGTTTGGTATAGGAACAAGCAAGTTTGGGCTAATTAGATTCAACCATACCCCGACTCTAATGAAAAAAACTTATCACATACCCCATTACAAACTACAGACGGTTAAATTTCCCCACCCATCTTTGTTTACAACATTACCCCCTCATCTCTTACATGTCTAGTCGAAATTTATTGAGCCTACGATGGGTGAATTTAACTACCCTAACAAAATAAAATTAATTTTTATCAAAACAAAAAAATAATGCAAATGATACAAACATAAACACATTATAAAATTACAAAAGATAGAAATTCACTTTTAACCCATTTATGTTCACCCCAAACCCTTCCTATAGGCAAGGCGGGGTTGGATGGGGCAAGAACTTGTTTTCGGGTTAAATTATGATCCGCAGTTGGATAGTTTGGAAATGGTGGAGAAAAGAAAATGTAAAGAAATGAAATTTAGATCAATGTTAGTATTTTTACTTAAATAAGTTATAGAATTTAATATTTCTAAAAAGTGATAAAGAAATTAAAAAACAGAATAACAAAATGAGTACAAAAAATCTCCCATTTTTATTATATTTCCTCTTTTTTATGGTAAATCAAATAAAAGTGTTCCTTCTCAAAAAAAAAAAAAATTTCCTTTTCATCACAAAATCCTCAAACCAAACATAGCATTTGGAAGTAAAGTGATTTACATCCTAGATAGTAAATGCTCATATTATTCAAGTATATTCCCTTTTCATCACATAGTTTTTTGTTAATAATATATTTTAAACATGAGACAAACATACTACCTACAAGCATGTACAAAAATAACTTATAAATATTATTATATTTTTTATCCCAACTTTTTACCTATTGTTCAGAAGATACCCATATAATTATATAATCATATTTTTTAAGTTCTCGTATTGTATGCTAAATTTTTTACCGTATTCTTTTAAAAAAAATATTAAAACTCTTGTTTATTACGTACAATTCTTTTGTCATCCTATATTTTAGTAACCGTGCTTATTACGTACTATTGTTTTATCATTCCATATTTTACTTACCATTGTTCAAGTAGGGTATACTTCATAAATATTATTGTTCAGAGCTCAGCTTCATAATATAATTATCAAAGCAAATCAAATGAATACATGTCACTCTGGCATCTTGCACAAATTAAAGTTCTTTTTGGAAAAAATTATATTAGTATACCTTAAAAAACCAATCAACTATATGGTCAATAAAAGTCAATGAGGTCATATTGGTCATGCTAAGAAAGAGGACATAGAGGAGAAAGTAGTGGGTATTACAATGGTATCATGTTATCATGTTAATATAACACAATAAGTCAATAATACATAGTTATATAAGTGTTTGAAATTCTAATCATCGTGTTTTAATTGAAAAAATTTAAATCTTAAACTCAATATTACTAATTATTAGAATTTACCTGTTCATATGGCTTTAATTTATTGGCTTGTTATACCACGTTAATATGATGACGTGGTACCATCATTGTATTCAATATTTACTCGTCATAGAGGGTCCTTAATCAATACCTACAATTTTTTTTTTTGAAAAATGCTAGAGGACCTCATTTTTTTTAATAAGAATTTCCTTTTGCCCGAATAACAAAAATCTCACGTTACGGTGTTATCGAGTATTTGTTCACTCATGCTTCTTGCATGTTAGTAAATGTCATGTGTACTAACTAATAACTATCACATGCATATGAAAATATGGGTACACAACAGCCGTAGTTTAAAAAAAATTAATCATAAAAGAAAATATTTTATAAATATATAAAAGAGTCCTACTATCATGATCAGTCGCGATTGATGGCCAATCATCAGCTGATGGTAGTATTTTTCACACATAGAAACATGAGGACATAAGGGTAAAAAGAGACTTTTGCTACACGTATGGAGAAAAAATGTTTTTCTTTCTATTTATAGTACCATTTGAATTTTAAACAATAAATAAATAAATAAACACACGTACACACACACACACACACACATATATATATATATATATATTATAGCAATACATTGTTAGGTTTTTGAGTTTTAAAATTTTATCTATTTTGCTCAAATTTTTGAATTTAAAAAATACAAAAATACAAATGTCATAAAGTAATTATCCTTTAATTAATATAGTAATGTTTTTTTGAATTGTCACCCTTTCAATATGAAAACTTTAAAAGTCATAAAAGATAAAAATATATTAAATCCATATACAAATATGTCATCATATATTCTTTATAATCAATATGGCAAATAAATATAGCAATCTATTTAAATTCCTATAAATAATGCTTTTTCAAAGCATTTTAACTTTTTAAAAATTCTATATATTTGTGAATTTTTTAATGGATTAGATTTACTTAAACCTAATAAAGATGATATTAAAGAAGATTAATAAGCTTATAAACAACAATTACATGAGACGATAGACCACTTTTACTGTGTTCATTATAAATATTTAGTATATGTGGCAATATGCTTAAAATCCTATATATATATGCTTGAATATGGGTTCATTTTGATGAACCCACTATATAAAGAACCTATAGATAATGGAAAAGAAATTAATGATAGAACATACATATGAAAAATAAGTTAATGATGTTTCATTGTTGAAAACAAATAACGATTTCTTAATTCATTTAACATTGATGAATTTATTCAATTACATCAAATAATTATCCAAAAAATAGAAAGGAAACAAAATAAAAAGGTAAATTAATCTCTTTTCATTATTAATTTATATTTTCTTAAAACATAAAGTATAATAGCATTGTTTTATTAACTTGAATGACTAGCATTGTTTTAATAATTTAATATCAGATTTTAAATACACAACCTTATAATACTTTTTTATAATATATATTTAAAAAACCGACTTATAATTTCATATTTATGGTCCATGCGTAGTATGAGTTCTCTGCTAGTATATACATATATTGATGTAGACACACACTAAAAGTGTCTCCCCACTTAGTGGGTGAGTTTATGGAAGTGAATAGAAATAATAGAGAGCGATCACCTAAGTGGTTACATAATTGTATTTATAAAAAAGAGTTTAATTATAATGCACTAGCCGTGTTCATATTGTTTACATAAGCAAGACACTAAATTGTGACACCTCATTATTTTTCTTATTTTGCTTTAATTTTTTTTTATTTATATTAAATAATTATTTTTAGCTGAGATCTTATCACATAAGAAAAGAAGCAGAGTCTTTTCCTCTCAAAACTCTTCTCATTCACGACCTGTGCAGCTTCTTCTCAGCTCTCAGCCCTCACCTCTCCCTCTCGAGTGTTCAATTGTAAAATTAATTGTTTAGTAAATTTTTATTTGGTTCGCATGTGATGAGTAACAAAAGTAGTTTTACGATTATAAACATAGAAGCAGAGCCTGAAATTGATTGAAAAAATTCGAAAATAGGAAACCTTTTCCCCTTCCAACTTCTCTCTTTTATCCAGTAATTAATTAGAATAAAACCCCAAAATATAAAATCTATATCTCACACTTACCATAAAGAAAATCTCTTTCTTGGAACTTAAATAAAAAAAATGGAAATCCTCTCTCTCACACATCATGGACACAAATCAGAACATCTATAAGTACGAACTAGAAGTGAACCCATGTTATGCACCGAGTGAAAATAATATTATTTACACATAACAATTCTATAAAACTTAAAATTATCAATTTTATACACTAATAATATTTGATTATGTTAAATTATAGTAGTTCATATAGTCTTAAAATAAAATATTAAAATTTAATTACAAAAAAAAAAAAACCTTAACTAAAATAAGAAACTAAGTTTTATTGTGACATTCTAAAGTAATTTTTTTTATCTTAAAATCTTGCTAAGGGACTACATTGATGTATATGTTACACATTTTAGATGATTTATTTAATAAATACATTTAATAGCGCATGTATAACTACTTAAAATTGATAAGTTACCTAAAAAAAATTTAAATTTTAAGTTAGGGATATTTGATTTACCTAGATTACTTGAGTTTTAGTAAATGTTTACTAATAATGAGTAGGAGGTAAACTATTTTATGGTTTGACTAATACTATTATGAGATATATAATGTTATTGTTTAAAAATTTTTAGAAATTCACCCAACAACCAACTGCTACAATATATAATATATATAGTTTTGTTCTGCTTAAAAAAAAAAAGGATTAAAGGGATTTGAATAACAAATTCCACAGTTTTGAATCAAAAGAAGTGCTTTCTAAAATCAGAACCTAAGAAAATATAAATATAAGATTTCTAATATTTTGAATTTTATGTAAAACTTTTCAAAATAATATTGATTTTACTAAAATTCATTAATCGTGAAAAAATAAAGGTTTCTATATTTTATGGTTAAACCTGTACAATTATGACACTTGTAATATTAGTAATTTAAAATTTTTAAAAACTAAGTAAATTGGTTTGGGTTATTCAATCTTAAAGACCCAACAAAATATTGTTATAAATAGATAACTATACATACACATTATATTAGTATGAGTCATGAGAAATTATTCAATAGATCTGAAGTACCACGTCAGCTTAATGATGTAGTGTATCCAACCAATTAAAAATAAACACATTATATATATTTTTTTCAACTCAACTAAATAGGTAATAAATATGAACATGTTAAAAAGTTGTTATTTTTATTATTCTAAAAAATAGGCCAATCAACTTAAAATAGGGATTTATGTTTATTTTTAATTAGTTGGACACATTACATCATTATGTTAACGTGATATTCCGGACTTACTGAATAATGTCTCCTAAATCACATAATGATATGTCAAAACTTATTATTAAAGTAATAAGTGTTATGCCAATATTACCAAAAATTTAATTTTCAAAAATTTAAGGGAGTGACTTTAAGAAATTATAGTTTCAGTTTTGAAAGAATTTTAAGATTTTAGGAAAGTATGATAAAATTATATATTTTAACCAATCAAATTGTAATAATGTTATTTTAACATTACAAAAAATTTAATTTTCAAAAATTTTAAGGGAGTAATTTAGGAAAGGTATAATAAGAATTGAAGATCCCATCTATATACTACGTAAATTCTATTAGTAAGATTTTTTTAGACCAACCAATCAAATTGCAATATGTGCTTTATATAGCATATAGATGGATATTTTCTTTTTTATTTCTTTTTATAGCTCATGGTGTTTTCAATGTTACCAAAATATGTTACTATGAATACAAAGAAATTTTAATTGAAAATATACAAAAAGATGTACACAATTCTTTATTGGTAATAGATCAAAGAGATACCAAGAAGAATAAAGTTACCTTTTTCTCTTAAGAATTTTTTTTTTTTTTTGACAGCTTGAAAAATATAAGAATAACTAGGGACATTAATTCCCTCATAGGATTATGTAAGCTAAGGATCACCTTATATAAATATTGACATACACATGATCCAATAAAATCACTACTTTACAATTAACTTCAGAGAGGATCCTCACCCCTCTCTCTCTCTCTCTCTCCTCTTGAGTTCTTACAAGCGAAGGAAAAGTTGCCTCTCTCTCCTCACTCTGTTAGGTTCTCTACTGGTATAACCAAATTTGCCACTAAGTTAATACACTCCCTCTCAACCAATGACTAATATACTATTGAGAGAGAGTTTTTGCAGCTATGCATGAATAAAATCTACTTTGTGCATTTGTACGATGTGAATGCAGTTTTTGCCTTTTCTTTTTTTGTTTTATCAATGGTTGTTTCTCCGATTAGTGAAAAAAAATATCCACAAGTTCTAGTTAAAGTATGATATGGTTGGTGTAAACATATAAAATGGGTCTTAGTGTTGAAGAACTGTGTTGGCTTTCTAAGGGTAGATAATGAATGTTAACAGAAGGATTAGACTAACTCACTGAGAGAAAATTATTCTAACCCAGTAATGCACCCTCAAGGAAAAAAAAATTTACGAGATTGAAGGCACTTTTTTTATTATAAGCAACTATGACATTTATATGAAGTTATCTCATTGGAAGAACAACTTGCAAACCTCTACCTAAGTTGTGTATAGGAATAGCAATTTGACCCGTCCCGTCGAGGCTCCGCTCCGTCCAGCCCTTAATGGGACAAATTTGGAGAGAATTAATCGGGATATGGGCGAGTTACAGGGTTAGGAGGGTAACCAACCTGACTCGGGTTCGGGGCGGGGGCGAGTTTAGACTACCAGTACCCGAACCCACCCTGATTACCCTAATTATTTTTTATTTTTATTTTTTTTTACTTAGCAAAAAAAAATTTTAAAAAAAATATTATATATATACTAAGTATGTAGGTAGTGAAATTTTAACTATGAAGTTTTGAATGGATGTAGAATATATAGTTATGTATATGTCTAATCAATATATGGTATAATGGTTAGTGGGATTTAAAATTTTTTTTTTTTAGCTGTATAATGTTTAAATGGGGCGGGGGCGGGTGAAAATTTCCTAAACGGAGCAGGGATAAAGTTTTGAGTCCCAACCCGTCATGGGTTTGGGACGGGAATGGAGGAGAATTTTTTTAAACGGGGCGGGATAGAGTTGAAATAAACTCATCCCGATAAACTCATCCCGAATCTGTCCCATTGTCTTTCCTAGTTATTTGTAGAGAGAGAGAGAGAGAGAGATGAAGGTGTGCAAATTGTAGGAATAAAATGAGAACAGTTTAAAAAGGAATGCTTCTTTCTTTATCTAATACAATTTCTCATACAAATAATTGTTTAATAAAATTTAAAAAAAATTAAACAAATTAAAAAAAAATGTCACAATTTAGTACCTTAATTTGCATCAAAATTAAACTGTTCTAAAAATCAAATAAAATAAAATCATGAATTATACAAACAAAATCCCATACACGGCCTAATAGGCAAGCCAGTGGGCACATGAATTATATTTTAAGGCAACTCGAATCAATTTATTCATCGGATACAGTTGATTTCCCAAAGGAGTTAGCTCAATTTCAGATCGAGTTGCAATCCTCTTTCCGTCCTCCCCACATCTATTTTACATGTTATCATTGTAGAACAGCATCAACACCAGCTCTCTACTTCCTTCACTAACTCTACTACTCTGCAATATTTTTGTATCTCTAGATATATTTTTTTTTTTCTACAAAATGGTAGAGACCTACTCCGTATTTTGATCATGATTCTTTTACATCTCATCTGACCAATAGCTAGATTCGCTTTCATAGAACAAGCCATCGATGATTTGGTCAACCAATGAATCGATCAAAGTGTTACAACTGATGGTGAATATTCGTCCCACTCTGTTTCGAGCACTGGAGAACCAAGCGAAAATCGCAGCACAGGCCACCGCCGCGAAGGACACCCCGGCTGCTTCAGCAATCCCTTGTAGTTCCATCTTCCTGAACAAGGAGTTTCCGGTCACCACCTCCGTCGTCACCGTCACTGCGAAAACAATCTGCAGATGATTGTTCTTTGTGATTTAGTTCAATTCTTTAAGCACAAAAAAAGAGATCCGAAGATATATATATATATATATATATGTATACCATCGCGAGACGACCGGAGATGGTTTCGATGTCCTGACTCTTCTTCGAGCTCTCTATATAGTCCGACAGCGTCGCGAAGAACGGCGATACTTCACCGTCGTCATCACGGCCGTCCTTCCTCGGCTTGATCACCGCAGCGCGATCCGATCCGTACGATCGGAGGGTGCACAGGCGAGGCTGCAACACGATCTTCGCGTTATCCGTCGTCGTCGGCGACAGCTCAGAGGCCCTCACTTTCTGGACCTGAATCGGAACCGGAACTGCCGGCTTCGTCGACTGGAGCTCGCAGAACACCGGCCGAGCCGCCGTCGCCATGAGAGGGAGAGAGAATCTCTCTGGAGGATTCTAAAGAGATGGAAAATTGGGGGCTCCAATTCAGTGGGAATCTAGTTAGAGAGTCTTTTGGTATTTGATTTATGTGTCGTTTTGTGGACTTTGGAATGTTTCGCGGTGGGTGAGGAATACACGTCTGTGTGAAAAGTTTGTGAGGTGATTTTGGGACGGGTTCTACGGATTACGTGGCACTCAAATTCTTCGTTAACGTCTTTTTCTAGCGGGTAAAGGTAAAAGGTCGGTGGTTAATTGGTCACCCACTTTGTCTGTTTCTCCAAAAAGAAAATGATTAGAAAGAAAATCTAAGGAAAGTAGAAGAAAATACGAGAAAAAATATAAAACACAAGAAAATAACTGTTAAATAATTGCAATACATATTTTGATAACTTTAAGGTTGAAAATTATATTTTAATAACTTTAATGTACAAGAGCACCACTGCCTAAGTTACAGATGTTGGTAGTATTTTTTAATATACAAATAGAAAAATAACCCTTGTACCATTTCATCTCAGTAATTGCATCAAAATTTTAGCAACTCTCGATCTTTATATTTATATAAAAAAATTTGAGTTATATTTGTGGTAATTATGGATGGATCACTTAAATAGTAATTACGACTCACATTTTGTATAGTTATTTTTACTAAAACTTTCTCAAATTCAGCGCTTGTTTTGCAAAATTTTTTATTTGATAGTCAATTTTTTTCTTTATCTTAGGGCCCAAATTTGCAAAATACCAATATTGTGTAAACAATTCACATGCTCACAAAAAATTCTATTAATGTACAAATATGTTGATGTCTTTAGTAAACCAAAATCATTGTTCAATAGCTATTTTGCTTTAATTTCTTCTTTACAAATTTAAAATTGAAGATTACATTATGATTAGAAATCGATTTTATCATGGATCCTTTACCCATACTTATTCAATTGGAATAACCCAATTCCAAAATTATGTTTTGCAATTTCATAATTCAATTTTTCAATTTCTAATACGTTTAATCCATTATTTTGGATTGATCCCTCGACTAATACTATAATTACCATATTCTTTTCATCACCTTTTCTTAATTACTAGACATTATATGGTGAAATCCACAGCAAATGAATAAGAATGGGACACTATTGCATACAACTGTTATTTCGATGCGAATTACAAGAGAAAACTTTGGCTTCAACACTTCCACAGAGGATTCCACATGCCAACAGAACCCTTTAAAAAATAATAATAATAATAACCTAGCTGGAGTTATAAAAAAGAGAAAAAAATAAAGAAAAAAGAAAATGTGGCTTAAAATGAATTAGAATCCTCTCTATCCCCTAGTTAATTTGGACTTATCTCGACTTTCATTTATATTTTCAATGATGTATTGACACTTTAATTAATGAAATAAAGAGAATCTGAATCTGCTTGAAATAGTACTTCTCCTTTAAATAGGGCGTGGCTTAAATGTTTCTTTATTACGAGGTTGTTCTGGTTTTTTTTTCTTGCTTATCTTGTATGATCTGTGTTTATATGTTTTTCTTTTGTTTTTTTCATGAATGAAGTTCTTATTACTCCAAAAAAAAAAAAAAAAAAAAGGATACTAATGTTGGGATGAAGACTGCAAAAGGTGTACTCATTGAGAAGGCCAGTTTGAAACAAAACTGGCTGTTCTCAAATCAGTTTTAGCATATGTTAAACCAATCATGATCTGAACTTTGAAGATAACTTGCTATGAATTAGAATGAAATTATTATTCATATCTATTCTAATATATAAAGACAGCAGATCAGTTAGTGTCTTTCTCGAATTAAAGCTGTATATCTGTTGGAAGATTCCAAACTTACCCGTTTGAAATTAAGTTAATTATTATTAGATGACAGTCCCCTTGAAGGGCAAAAATGTAAAGTATCGGTGGAAAATTTGATTCTGAATGGATTGTCAGAAAGTTTTCATGTGATAATGGATTTAACAATTATAGAACTTACAGAACTCTTTGTCTAGTCGTGTTCGTTCAAGTGTTACAACTTATTACATTTTACCTTGCCGAATATCTTAAAGTTCCAACCACAATCATACTACCAACCAGGTTTTTTCTTCCATTATTATTTTCAGTGTGCACTGTGCAGTTGTTGTTTTGTTGCATATGAATATATATAGTAAGATAGATCAATTTAATTCCAAGATATCTTCGCACATCTCTGTCTTCTCCCTCCATGCGTTTGTGTTTTGTCTCTTCCTTCATATATTTGCACTGGTAATATGATGAATCTTGGATAATCAGAGCCTTGCTAGTCTGGCAAAGCTCCAGCTTGTTCATAACAGCTCTATGTCAAAATATTCAAAAATTCATATCAAACAGCTCAATTGACTATTGAAATAATTCGGAACAACTCTATGTTCATCACCAGTTGCTCGATCAATTTTCATTCCTGGTCAAAATTTTGGCCTCATGCCACTAATCGCTACTCAATTTCTATTGACAGGAGTTTGAATGATTGAATCTTAAAGGTATAATGCTATTGTGTGTATAGCAGATGGCTACCAACTGCAACCACTCTAGTAATTGAGCTTGGTCTATCTTTCTTCAAACTTCACTTCTGTTAGTAGTTCAACTTGGATTTAGCAATTGAGCTTTCCTCCTTGATATATAGCTAAACAAGCTTATATATATATACACATATATGTGTGTGTAATGAGTCAAGCTCTAATTGTTCTCAAGTAATGTAATGAAATAATATAATCACAGAACATACTGAGTTTGGCTCTTTTGAAGCCTCAAATGAAATAATCACAATCACACAGACATAATCCACACCACAACAAAAGAAAAAATAAGGAAGATTTAATTCGAACAAAAGCAATTTTTGCCTACCAAACTTCAATCTTGAAGCCATTTGATTGATCTTTAACTGGTCTGAGGAGGAGCACCTTTGGGCACATTCGGGCGTGTTGGACCCTTTGCAGCTGTGACCTTAACTGCTCTGGATTGCACTCCCAGTTTCTGCAGATGAACACTAAAAGATCAAGAAGATAAAAATAATTGATGAATAAATTAGAAGACAGAGAAAAAAATTCCATACCTCCACAGATTTCAAATTGGTTTCCTTTCCATCTTCTTCTCCTGGAATTAAAGGAACAAAATACCGTAAGCGAATTAACACGAGGAATTCACTTTTAGTTCCAAACAGGAAATATACAGAAATGGTTTCCCTTACCTTTAGCACTTCTGCAAGATCTGATGGCTTCAACCAGATGGACAAATCTCTCCTTCAGATCTTGAGCAAATTTCTCCATTGAATATCTTTCTTGGGTTTCAGCAGAGAGCTCAATTGAGAATTTATAAGTCCAACACCACGTGCTTAGTCTTATTTTGTATTAGAAATAGAATTATTATATTTGAAGCTCATCCATTGTTTCTGAAACTACTCAATCGCTACTACTTTTAATGAAGGTGGATGGACCTCTCAATTATGACCATTTTACACTGGTCTATTTTCAGACACAATGCCTTCGTATTTCTTTGACTTAAGGGGTGCTTTTGTGCAAGATTGGAATCCACAGACATGCTTGACTGCATCACGTTGTACCCACCATTCATTCCTCTTCAGTATTGGATTTGAGTTTGGTTGCACCTCAAAAATGTATATAACTTAATTTAGTTGGTTTTTAGTGCTAATGATGTTTATTTTCTTTTATACGTTATAGCTAATGGAGGTAAAATGAACAAACCAGTAATAAAAATTTGATGCTGTCTCGGGATATTAGCTATAACTTTTTACTCCGATGTCTGATTGAGCTGATTTTTGCGTCTTTGGAAGGAAGACTTCAAGATCTACAACTTTGTCTCTAATGTGCATGGGTAGAATCGGCTTCTAAAGTGGTCAAAATTAAGCTGCAAGTTACTAGTTGTTAGGACGACACTTTTGACAGTCTTGACGACCCGAGAAGGAGAAAATGTTTTTGGATGATCGTCAGGACAATAATTTTGATCATCCTAACAATTAGAGAGCTCAAATTCAACAATAAAAGTTATTGTCGGGACGGTCCCATTTTCGTCCTGACAATCAGAGAGCCAAGAAATTACTATCGGGACGGTACCCATCTTTGTCTTAACAGTGGGCCTGTAACAAACTTTTGTATCTATCATATATCTATCATTGGATGAGCACATGAGTTATAAAAGACAGAGTAGGCCATTTTAGCTTATGTTTTAGAGAGTGATTAGGATAGTTATAGAGAGAGAAAGTCTTAGATTCGTAGTTCATTGTAATTTTCCTTCATTTCTTGTATTTTTCTTATATCCAAACATTAAATAATTTCAATTAAAGCCCAGATCTACATATTCACATGCTTTCTTTACATCTTTACATACTTTCAACAATGGAATTCAGTAGCTAATCCCTCAATTTGGGTGCAAATATGAAGATACACCAAGGACCTTCAAGAATTTCAAATGAGGTATAAGATTTTTACTAATTCATTTTAATTGCTACCCAATTCTTCTCAGTTGAGTATTAGATTTCTTGAAAATTTGGTTTCACAATCTAAATTGGCAACTCCTATGCACAATTCTTCAATTGGTATAGGAATTGCACAATCTTAAGGCTTGAATCCATGATTCTACCAATGTTTTATAAATCTAAACTCACTTGAGATTGAATTCAAGTTTGTATAATTGAAATCATCCGAATCAAGGATCTATGGAGTGATCCTTGATTGGAGGTATCAAACTCTCCGTTGAAATGTTTGTTGGACTTGATGGATTGGAGCAATTGCATCCAAATTCTCTTTTTAATTGCATTAAAATTTCCTTTCAATTGCCTTTGAATTTTAATTCCGCTGTTTTTAGTTTGTTAGGTAAGTGTTTAATTGCTTTTACCTTCAATCGCAATGGAGTAAATGATAGCGTAGAAATCTCATCTCTCAAACCAAAAGATTTTCGGTCTTTTCTTTTACTTATATTCAATTTACTTAGTTGCTATTCAATTCAAGATAATTTAGTGTTCTCTAAGTGTTGGTAGCCTATATTTGGCTTGGTCCTCAAGGAAATCGACTCTGTTGGATTTATACTTCAATCGCGACGCCCGTTCTCTTGCAGGAGCTTAATTTTTGAACATCTTTGAAAGCGATTTAGAGTTCGTATGCATGGTGAATATGATCAAAAGTAATCATGAATTCAGAGACACAAACAAGAAGAAGAAGAAGAAAGAACAAAAAAAGAGAGAAAAGAATCAAAGTTAAATCATGCAATGATTGATACTATACAGTTAGAAAATTCATACAGAATTTATCATCGGGATTATGTGATTGAATGAGAGTCATTCAAATAAAACACCTATATAATGGTTCTTAATTATAAAAATACTACAACCACATTATTCTAGTGATTTTTTCTGTATAAATTTCTTAGAATAATGAAATTTTCCATCTTGCAATCGCCCTGTGTGTCCCTTTCACTTTTTTTCACTCATTTCAAATTTTAGATCCACCTTCTATTTGGAGCTAGAGAGAACTAGAGATCTAAAGGAACATTTTTAGAAACTTCCTACAATCATCAGCACAGGGATATGTTTTGAAAAGTGATCAAGGGTTTAAAAACAACACCACAAACAAGAGTGGAATATTACATGGCTCGGCAATGGCCTCACATCCAAAGGAGGAGATAATGCGTTCTCTAATGCATACTAATCATCATAAAGCAGAACTATACATATAGATTTATTTATTGAATTTCAGAATTAAAATAGCTTATAAACTAACAGGCATTTCTCACCTGATCACTTCAATGGAGGTAGTGATCATGCTGTCTGGCCTGCAAAGGCAGCAATAGGTATATGCTACGAACCCTTCTAAAAGTGGCAGGTTAATGACAAGATTTTGATCTCTACTACTCCCAACAATGTACAAAACTCAGTCTGTTTAGGCTGCAATATACTCTCTTCACCGTATCTAGTTTTTTTCTTGAATATCAAACACAATTAATCGAATGTAAAAGTGTTATGTGCTAACTATTATCTCCCTATGTTCTCATATGGCCTTTGAGTTTCGTCTTGTCATCCCTTTCCATGCTTTTTCTGCATATTACTTGGCCTTCCGCATTGCTAATTGCATCAAAAAGTGTGGTTTGATTACGGTTTTACTTCTGTTTTCACTTTTCATGTTTTCAAAAATTGAAAAAATAAAAATCATTTTTCATATCCTTGAAAACAAATATGGACCATCGAAAACACCATCATTTTTATTTTTCTATAAAATGATTTTAAAAAAACTTTTTGTTTGTAATACTAGGTTGGTTTCTAAAAACTAATCCCAAAAATTATTTCTCTGAAACTGATTTACTCAACGTGGTCCCGATGAGAACAATTTCTGAAGTGGTTTACCAAACGTAGTTTTAAAAAATTTCAAAAAAATGAAACTAAAACTGTAATCAGACAGGTATTGTTTCAAATCTCCCCTTCATAAGATCCAAAAGAAATGTATATATGATTGAATGAATAAGTAACAATTAATGGCACTATATGCCTTCTTTTTGTACACCTTACTCGGTGTCCTAACCCTTCAATCCTCTCCCTATCCTACATACAAACCCTACTCATTTTCTGAATTACCTTGAATATATATAAATCACCCACCATACATATATATATATATATATATATAATAAGAACCCCAAAGATCATACCCTTACAAAGAAAATGCTGAGTTCAGGTCCATTGTTCCCATCAGGGCTCAACATGTAGAGAGTCTCCGAGTCCTTCGATCCCACCACACGTTCGAAATGGGCTCGCATGTAAGCCAGCTCGCTGTCCGGCCCTTCCATGTCGGATTTTCCCGGCAAAACTCCGGCACCCATAGATATGGCCTTGAGGAGCTCCATGATCTGCAAGTCCTCTTCTGAAGCCTCTCTCTTTACGCCATAGCCGGTTTTTTTACCGTTACAATACATTGTCCATAAAGGCTCGTCCATCAGCTTCGTCTTGTCTTTGTCCATCCTCTTTTCGCATTCAAGGGCAATTCTGACCATTCCCAAGCTCATTTCCTTCTGCAACACGTTAGTCTGCATGGCCAGTTCAACCACCAGCATGGGGAGGGTTCTAGGGTTTTCCTGTATGGACAGACTTACCCTCCCTTTTCGGTACCCGAACAAGGTTCCAGCCACGCGGTTGCCAGAGACGCTCCGGTGGCTGTCGGGGAGGACCCCGCCGGGGAGGGAGGGGAGCTTGCAAGCAGGCGTTATGATGGGGAATGAGCGGAAAACGGATCGGAAAACGCGGAATACTTTGACAGTTTTGTTTTTCTTCTTGGTGGAAGGCTGGACGAGGGATAATGGCTGGGATGGTGCCGCCGGAGGAAAAGGCTCCGAACAGGTTGACGAGGAACTGGTTCTAGGTTTTGGCTCCCCCATTACTGGACCTTCAAAACCAGCAATGGGAGATTACCATGAGAGACAGAGAGAGATCCGGTTTGGTAGTTGAGTTAACCCTCAAATTGTGGTTGCTAAGTTACATATTGGTTTTGAGAAGAAATCATTCCACGCGATCGTCACGTGGTTTAAGAACCACTATGATTTTAGTATTTATGATAGCTTCTACGTGAGTTTGGAAATAATCGAATCCTAAGAAATTATACACGAGTATGATGGCCACATGTGATTATTCTTTCATTTTATTGAGGGATTGGCTAGGTCTTGGAGGCCTTAAATTGTGGAAGTAAGGGATAATAGCTCATCTCTTGGTTACACCCTGTCATGTTATGACTCTTTGTGCATCTATTTTGAGTTTTTTTGAATAACTATATAGGTCCTATTTTCAAAAAATTTGTACAGAAAATCTGATCACAATGATGTGACCTTGACATTTTTATAATTAAGAGATGATTGTTTTGTTTTAAATGAATAGTTATCATTTAATCACATTATTATAGTAATAAATTTTGTATAATTTTTTTTTTGGTACATTGGAGGACCAATACCATAGAAAAGGAAGACTGAGAATCGAACCCACGACCAACGACATAGGTGAAGGCACTACTGTAACTGGACTAAATTTTCTCAAATGTTATATGAATTTTATGATCAAATAGTGATTTTGTCACTATTGATGTTTACATCTAGTCTTGCAAAATTTTCTCAACTCTCTCATGCGAACCTAATCTTTTGAGTTTTTAGTCATGCTGTAATTTTCTCATCTAGAATCAGGAAGGTATTCCTGCTGGTAATATTTTGAGGGAGATGGGTCAACAAACCATAAGCAAAAGGATCTATTGTTTGCAAGTTCAAGACTTGAAGACCATGACGTTAGAATTTCTAGATTTCTAATGCTTGATGAGCACATTCCTATGTCAGGCTAATTAAATCAAGTTTCTCTCTCGGTCTTCTGTGAGGTAGAAGAATAATGCAATATAAATATGAAAATCTCTACTCCCACGCCCCTGACACCCCATTAAAAATTTTTGATTTGTCTATTTTACCAATAGCCTTATCCTCTTATTTCAATATTGTCATCTACTTTAATTTTTTTGATAATTTTTTTTCTTTTACTCCCACCTCCTAATTTTTAATTGAAAAAAATTTTGATCATAATTTTTTAATTTCTTTTTACTCTTACCTCCTGAATTTTTATATAAATAGAATTTTTAGGATCAAATTTTATAATTTCTTTTACTCTCACCTCCCAGTTTTTAATTAAAAAAAATTAATCAAAAATTTTAATTTCTTTTTACTCTCACCTCCTGGATTTTTATATAAATAAAATTTTTATGATCAAATTTTATAATTTCTTTTACTTCCGCTCACTGACGTGATCCTTATTTTTTTTGTTCTTTTTCTATTTTTAAAAAAAATAAATTAATAAAAAAAATAAAAATAAAACAACAAATAAAAAAATAACAAATTCTTGCTTAATCAGTGATAAATTCAGGTGTATAGAGGGAGACATATCTGAATAGAAAATCTTATTCGAACAGAAAATCTCTGATCTCATATCCCCTAACAATTTCACTTACTGATGTAACCTCTATTTTTTTCTAAATTGAAATTAATCAAAACAAAATAACAAATGCTTGCCTGATCATTGGTAAATTTAGGTGTATAGAGGGAGGCATATCGAACACAAAATTTTATTCGAACAGAAAATCTCTGATCTCATATTCCTTGACAATTTCATTTACTGATGTTACTCTTATTTTTTTATTTCTTTATTTTTAAAAAAATTAAATTAATCAAAATAAAATAAAAATAAAACAACAAATAAAATATAAACTATTGATATATATTTAACTCACGAATAAAACGAGTAAACTGTTGCTTGGCCACCAAAAACATTTGACGGCAAAATGGGACAAAAAATTCACCCGACAGTCCCATCATCCCACCTCTCGTGTCAGGGGTAGGGTAGGAGTAACACCTCTCTATAAATATCTATACATAATAATTGGCTGAGACTAATCATGTCATAGATACTTTTTGAGGCTTTTGAAAACGTTTTTTAAACACAATTTTCAATTTAAGAAAACATTTTGATTTAGAAATTATTTTGGAAACGCATGTCTTTAAATAGAGGCGGCTCAAGACACGTCAGAAAAAAGGTATGATCACAAAAGGCATGTAATCTAAAGGGCCAAGCATCTAGTCTAAGTAACCTAAAGAAGCTACTATAAGATGAAAAATTACTCAATCCTTTTGGAGCTCCATATCATTTTTTACTCCACCTTTCGCAAATACAGTACAATCTCTTACTAGGCGGGTCGAAACACAACCACCAACAAATGAAAGGTTTAGGAATGAGGCTTATAGGCCCACATGAAATGAATGAGGGTTGGCCTAGTGGCCCACATGAACAAATTAGAAGAGCCTAGCACCCAAGGGGAACAAATGGGATACGTTTGGTGGCCCACATATTCAAATGAGGGAATTGCTGAAGCCCAATTCAAAGGGCCTGGACCGTCTAGTCCATACTAGCATATATAAACTGGCATGGGAAGTGAGAAAATGTCACCCATCAGCCAATGGCTGTTCAACGGGCTTGTTTTGTTTGGAAAGTGTTTTTTGTTTTTATTTTTTGTTTTTTGTTTTTTCAAAAATTAAAACATAACAAAAAAATACTAAAATAAATGTATTTTCTGATTCTATAACATTGATATAGTATTTTTAGTAGAACGGTAACCTATAAATCCTATCATTAGACCATAAAAAACAAAAAATAAAAACAGAAAACAGAAACATACAACAAAAAGTAAAAACTGGCAGCACTTCCAAACAGACCCATAGCTTTGAGTAGACGTGTTTACGAATGCGTCTAGGTGAACTTTGTTCTACAGCTTTTTTTATCCTCAAAAAGCCTTTGTTTGGACTCTGTATCAACGTTTTTACCCACTTTTTATGAACTTTTCTTAGCTTACATTAATTTTTTTTTATCTTTTTTATATTTGGACTTTTTTACATTTTTTTGTACCGAAAAGTAAAACTAAAAACTAGTAAAAAGGTTCAAATTCAAAAAAAAAAAAAAAAAAAAAACTTCATAAAAGTTTATCCAATTGAGTTATTACTGTTCCCAGCAACGGTACCCTATAAAAGATTAGAACAAACGGCATGGTCAAATATCAATGTCTTTTTCATTTGACCCATAGATGTTTCCATAAAATCAAGGCCGTCGATCGGTTCTTTAGGACCCTTTTGTTTAATAACTTTTTAATTTGTTTTTACTAGTAGAACAATCTTAATTAAGATAAAATGATAATGTGGCATGTAGAAAGTTTTTTTGTTTGTTTGTTTGCATAGACAAATAAAAGCGAGCTCTTAAGAGGCACCATGAGCTCGACCTCATGCTAGATGAGACTCACTTGAATTTTATAGTTGTTTATTCTCATTGGGTTTGGGGTTATAAAATGAATCAAATTACTTGAGCTCCATATATAAATAAGTTAAGTTTAAATATATTTTAAAATTAATTTTTTTTTTTAACTCGGCTCGAATCTAGCTCGATAAGTTTATATGTATTAAAAAAATCAAAATAAAGCTACTCTAACGAAATGCTATTAAAACTTGTTTAAGGTCAAATCGAAAATAAAACAAATCAAATTTAAACATAATTTAAAGTTTGTTAATCAAACCAACCTTCAACAACCTCCTATTCAGCTCAGCTCAGCTCAACTTAACTCCACTCAACTCAATTCGTTTAGGGCTATGAACATTAAAGCATAGAAAGTTAAAATTAAAGTTTGCTTATTACGTGAGGAGAGGGATTGGTCCCTGTGCATTTGGTCTCGGGTTTGGTTTGCCTCACTAACCTTATTAGTAAATATTTGTACTATTTATGTATAATACCTATATGTACATATAAACAAAAAAAAACTTCTAATCTCTATCCAGATCTGAAACTTAATGAATAATACTCATTTTTTTGAATTGAAGCATATAGTAAAGTATAAAACGTTTTGCATGTTACACTTTTGAAATTTTTTTTTTAATATAATCTAATATAATTTTAGCATATTATTAATTTTATACTTAATATATATAATAATAGTACTATTATTGACCATTAAACTCGTTCATTTTTATTGATTATAGAAAAAGCTTATATAGTTCATGTTTGTATATCTCTATTACTATTAAATCATGTATATTTGCGATATTTTTCTAATAACATATTTAAATTATTAAACATATTTTTCTATAACTTCTTATTAATAGTCAAAATATAAAAATTAAAAATTAAAAATTAACCCATTCTTATATCAATTATTGAAATAATAAAATAAAAAGATAAAATTTATTTATCTACCATTTCAATTTAGTTGTTTGTTAATTTGATACATATGTGAAAAAAATACTCCTTACTAACATATATAAAAATAAATTGCTTATAAATATTATAATATTTTTTATTCCAACATTTTAACTAATATTCATATAATACTTTAAATAATTATATATTTGTATTTTGGATATCTCGTATTTTTATGACAAATTTTGTTATTATATTAAATTCGTATAAGTTATGTATAGCTTTTTTGTTGTACTAACTATGCCCACTAACACTATATCTTTGTATTCTTGATCTAATAATAATAATAATAATAAGTTTGCTTACAACACAAATTGTAAGGCGCGTAAACCTCTCTATCTACAGATCTCTGTGATTTTACATCTTACTAAACAAAGAGTCCTCTGCTGTCAATCCTCCTCTCTCTCTCTCTCTCTCTCTCTAATCTTGCAATTACTCTCTCACATACCAATTATCAGTCATCTTTACCGCCTTCCCTCTCTCGACGACATATATCTTGCTATGTTTGATTTTGGGGACGAACTCATAATTGGGAGTCAAAGAATACCATGGCTGTTATGGATCCAGCTGCTGGTGATGCTACTCCTCATAATTCTCCTCTATTATTTCAGTGTCTCCGCTTTAGGACTAGATCTTTCCCCCAACGCCGCCGCACCTTCGCCTTCCTCTGCTCTGCTCGCGTCCACTGGCGAATCCTCTAGACACCGACCGTTTCCCAACGCCGCCGCCGCCGCCAGTTCAAGTCGATTACACAATACCAAGGTATGTAATCACTCACCCATTTCTCTGTATGTCTTCTTCTTTCTCTGTATTGCCCTTTGTTTCGTCTCATTTGCCGTTTGGTTGCCGAGAAAATTTAGGAAAAGTTATTATTTTTTTAATTGTTAGTGTTTGAGCCCACAAAATAACATTCCATCTACTAAATCTTACCAAACTGTTTATCTTAGTTTGGAGTATTGATTTATTTCAAAATCAAAGTTATCATATGGTCGAAGACTCATCACGTATTAATTCATTTCTTCAATTGGAAAGTTAAAAAGGCGTTGAAGGAGAGGAAGTGGAGAATGTCATCATTTATTTATTTATTTTTGTTCGGGGTAGCCTGGTAGGAGCCTAGGAGTATGAGGGTGGGTTTGGTGGCAATATTAAGACTTCAGAAACCGTGAATTTTTATTTTATTTTATTATTTTATTCCTCTTTTTCTGCATAGTTGGTACTTGGTACAGGCAGTTTCTATCAGATGATTTGCAAAACTATGTATATTCTATATATATATATATATATATCTGATGCACATCTTTGAATATCTCCACCATTGATTCCCAAAACCACGTATATATGTGTGTACTTACGTATATATTTATATATATATATATGTGTCAGTGTTTAGTGGGCCCCTTTGAGTAGAGACGAAGGTTGGCAGCCCTTTTGCAAAGGAAAACACTTCCTTATTGACAAATTCGCCTTCATTCTCACTTTGAATTATAAAATGAAAGAGGTTATCTTATTAAAGTTTCAAAAAGCCTTTGGTTGTGTATGTTGATTACGTTTGCTTCTCAAACCTGTGGAAGCATGAATTTTTTTACTTTACTTTTTAGGCTTATGTTAGGGGGTGGGGATTTGCCGTAACGGCAAGGCTGAGCATAACAACTTCAAAACACGAAAATAGTCTCTTCGCAGGAAGAATTGTATTAAGTTGTCAGTCATTCTTATTAACTTGTGACATGTAATATTTACATTAGCAACTTTGAATTTGTGATAAATGTACAGACTTTATGACTAAATTTGATAGGAATGATTATCGAGTAACTCATACTACCTAACTGCTAGACTTTTTTTCCTCTCTACTAAGGGATATGGCAGTGATCCTTCCCAAACTTTGAAGTGGCTGATCCGTCTTGCAGTGGGCTGCAATTTTTATGTTTTTTGCATTTGGGCTTATATTCTAGGGGAGCTAACTAGTCTTCGCATTAAGTTTGAACGAATAACTAGGTGAACATTCAATTGTCCCAGTTGTTTTTTATTTTTTCACAACATTATTTTTGTTTCTGAAAATTGTTGAAAAAATAAATTGTTAGGGACCTAGGTTTGTAGATTCCGAGTACACCCATTAGGGGAAAGAAGAAGAAGAAGAAGAAGAAGAAGATACAAAAGAAAAAGGTGAATGGAAAGACTTATACAGTTGCATGTCACTATAACCACTCTGGCCAGTTGTTAGATTATGTTAATATTATATAATACCGACCAATCTAATCTAATCATGCTAGTATTTGTTGTGTTGTGGTCAGCAATAATTTTTCTAATTAAAACAAATATTTAGAAATTGGGTAGTTTATAAAAAAATATATATTTAGAAATTGCTTGAGAGAACCTTTTGATGGGACTTGGGAGAGTCAAGTTTCTAGCATTATCCCTGGATTTATTAGATCAGTTAATCCTGGAGGTTTAAATTTAACCTCTGTGTGAGGACAAATTTGGTCTTCACAGAAAGAAGCCTTTTCTGTCCTTTCTGGGCACTGATTCCTTAAGGCTGGACATTTTGCTTCTTGGTTCTTACCTTAATTTTTTGTATTGTTGTCTTATTGTTTAGTGTTTACTGCCCATTTAGACACTATAGTATTTTTATGTTCTGTTTGGAATTTGAATTTTCGGTGAAAAAAAAAAATGTGAAGGAAAATTGAACAAAATAAAAAAGTAATTTTGTTCGATTTTCTATCACTTTTTACTTTTCCTTTACTTTTCTAACTAAAAATCCGGATTTCAAACTAAGCATTAAAGTTGTATAATTTCCAAATTTTATTTTATCCCTAGACAAAATTATCTTAAAATAGCATACTTTTCCTATTACCAAAATATCCTTCCCTGCATCACTAACTTTTTGAAAACTGGGAAACCTATTAACCTATAGGTATAGAAACCCATGAGGTTATTATAACATATTTCATTCGAAATAGGTTTTCTGAAAGAAATGAAGGGTGTTTCGATCATACACTCGATGATGATAGGGGGTTGATTTGGGGTTTTAATATGATCTTAGAGTCAATTTGATGAATGACCACCTCTAATTAGTTGAATGGGCAGCATTCGTGTAATATTTGAAGAAAGCCGCAAAATGTTGGAGGTTTTTTGAATCAGCTTACATTGAATGCTACTTAATAGTTGGTATGATACTTGCAGGTGGGTGAGAGCCACGGCATTAAAGGAGGCGACACAGGAACAAGCACGAGCAGAAGAAGAGGAAGAAGAGAAGACATCCAAGAGAGGGAGGGCATCTCTTCAGCAAAGGATGCAACCCATGCCTCAGTTTTGGAACATTCATACCACCCTTGCCATTATCTTGGATTAGCTAAACAAGCTTTTCTCAAGTGTTTGGGCTTAGATCCCGCCTCTAAAGATTCTCCCAACACAAGAAGGAGAAAAGAACAATGATGTATGCATCTCTCTCTCTCTCTCTCTCTCTCTCTCTCTCTCTCTCTCTCTCTCTCTCCATATAGATACATATATATGCATATGTACAAGTTGTATGAGAAGGTGGTATGGTTGAATTCAGTGCTTAGCTTAATTAATTGTTTTGCAGGAAGATGTGAACAGTAGTGACCAGTCTCTTGAAAGAAAGGGATGAGCATGATGAAGGCTGGGTGTGAAACTTAAAAGAGGCATAGAATGTTTATATATGTATTTAACCATTGTATGTCTGTAACCCCACCATCCCATATTAGCGTCAACAGTAATTTAAATAGTGGCACTAATAAAACTCAAATTCTTGCATGCAATGGGGCAGTCCAATTTGATTTTTCTATGACTTCTCAATTGCATGCCCACCTTATTATTAGACTGAAGGTGAAGCAATTTCTTAAATAGTGGCCAGACATCAAAAAATGGCATGGTGATATTAGAAGGTGCCAATTTCATTTTCATGCTTTGACTTCATTTCTTTTGTGGAAAATGCCATTCTTCCATTAAATTTGTATTAAATAATGTGACAATGACATTCTTATAATTAAGAATGTGTCATTCTTGTATTAAATTTGTATTTTATTTTAAAGTAAAGGACTCTTGTTCAACTATATTATTTTGTTTCTTTTCAGATTTTGGGCAACTCCATTGTCAGGCTAATGTAATTTTGTGTAATTTAACAAAAAGTGTTCTCTTAATGTCATAGGAGAATGTCCATTTCAAGGGCAGTTTTGTCTTTCCACAAAAATTGCCCTTAATACAATTTTAACTTGAATGGTACTTGGAAAAAGCTGGCAATTTATGCTAGAGATCAGCAAAAATAAAATGAAAGGTGCTTTTTTTTTCTTTTTTTTGGTTCTTGTTCTTGCTTTCATATTTTAGTAGTTATTTAAAGGGATAATTACACCAAGACCTCCTCAATTATGGCCCTTTTTTACTTTACTCCCTCATTTATAAAACGCTATAATTACACGCTCTCAACTATAGAGCTAAACACTTTGCTCCCTTTAACTAAAAAATGCTACAATTACACATCTTACCTTTGTAACTAATTTTCATCTTATCCTTATGTTTTTCTTCTGTTAAAAAAATAGACAATTTTATCATGTGATTTGCACATGAGTAGCATAGCCTCATTTATACTTAAAATACCATTCTGTTACTGAAAAAACCAATTTAATGACCAAAATTTACAATTTTGGATAGTTAGTTTGTGATTTTGGTGTTTCAGACTTTGCTATCTAGGTTCCTCCCTCTGTATAACATTTATTATTTTTGTCATTAAATAAAATTTTCTTATAATAGAATGGTATTTTAGATATAAATAAAGTTATGGTACTCATATACAAATCACATGATAAAATTCTGTTTAATTTTTTTAACAGAAAAAAAAACACAAGGATAAGATAAAAATTAATTGCAAAGGTAAGGGGTATAATTATAGCGTTTTATAGATGAAGGGGCAAAGTGTTCAGCTCCATAGTTGAGGGGGTGTAATGGTAACATTTTATAGATGAGGGGGATAAAGTGAAAAAGAACCATAGTTGAGGGAATCTTGGTGTAATTGTCCCTTATTTAAAAGTTGGAGTTGATTTTTATGTATTTCTACAAGTTTTGGTTTCTATTACATTTTTCTCTGATTTCTTTGTTTACATGTGTGCGCACGAATATACACACACACACATATATATATATATATATATATATATATATATACATACATATATCTATTAGTTTACAATGGCAATTTGGTGGTGCTCCCACTTTAAGAATTTTCAGAATTTGTGAATTTTGCTATTGTTGTTAATCCCTTTTATGTCACTTAGGTTCTCTAAGACTAATAAATTTTCTAAATTTTAAGAACAAATTTAGGGTCGTTAAAAGAAAAAACAGAGGCGAGAAAATATAAGTACATAAATGGGCAAAATTAACAAAATTCATTTTTTATTAATTTTGTAAGGAGAAACTCCAGCCGTACTATGTATGATTAAGTAAATCCTGAACGTATACACAACCTTACAAAACACGTGCACCAAGCTAACCCAAGCAGAAGCCCGTGTGAAGCTTGAGTTAAAAAAGCAAACTTGGCACATCAACTTATCTTGAAAGGGAAAATTTGTTTAAATGAATGGTGTAGTCATCATCTTGCAAAATAATTTAAATTGGAATTAACATTAAATTTTATTTAATCCAAGGTATCAAAATGACCTTTTTGACCCTTTACCATTTAAATTCCAAATATATTTTCTTCTCTTTTTGGTCATTTTTCTTTTAATAATCTAAGCCTATATTTGATTTTCGTATCCGTTGAGAAAAAGGAGATGAAAGCTGTTTTTTTACTATGGACAATCCGAACCAAACAAAAGACATTTTCTACGAAATGTCTATCTATTTTTGTTCTCATTTCTCCTGTCCAACCAAACAATAACTTGATCTATTTGGTTACAATTCTATTTCAAATTCTTCATTTCCATTTTACATGTTCTCCAAAACACAAAAAAATTAAAAAAAATTCTCATTTTCCCAGTTCTGGAAAACCACAAAATAGAACCATCTAAAACACTAACATTAAATTTTCAAAAACAAGTTTTTGAACTAATTTACAAACGTGATCTAAGTAAAAATAATTTTTAGTACCCGTTTAGCAAACACAGTTTTGAAAAATTTCAGATAACGAAAACAAAACTAAAAATAAAAACCAAAACCAAAACCAAAACCAAGACCAAATAGGCACTTCTCTCATTTCGTTCTTCTTTTCTTTTCCTTCTCTTAACAAATCAAAAAGCTAAACTGTGCATAAAAGATCAGAAAAAGCAAAGAACAAAGGTTTTGTCTACTTTCATTAGTAGCTTTTGTTTGAAGTAATCATATAAACAACACTCTATGCTCCCATACTACAAAACAATTCCTGTCACTGAATAACAACGGTGACTTATTTTACTTTCTTCGGCCTTTTATCATCTTTGCTTCTAAATTATTTAGATTCTAACCCTATCTAGATCTCGCAATGCAGGAGCATTGTACATTGAGTTACTCTTGTATTTATTTCACAGAACTGTAAAAACTAATCTCTGATTTCTCTCAAACGAGTTCAACAACTTCATGAATATCTAGTAGGTTCGGCTTGACTTTCTGGCATTACTGTACTATATCATAATGAACTGACAATCCAAATATGTGAGAGATCAAGCGACGAATCAATTAACACAAATACATGAGAGATCAAGCAAGAAATCAACCAAGTATTTCATTCTCTACAAATCCAACACGTCAATCCTCTACAGAACAAAGGGAAAAAGTTCATTTAGTAGCAGGAGTTAAAACTTTCACTTAGTTGGCAAAAAAGGAAAAAGAAAGTCAATCCCCAAGTGAGAAAAGATATGTACAAGAGAGAGACAGAGAGAGAGAGACCTTTTGTTGCCTCACCATGAAGCTTGTGTTCCTGGATTTACGGTTTAGCCCGAGAGGCGAAGTAGTTGAGGGCCATCCTAGAAAACTTGGTGAAGGTGAAAAACATTTGAAAGATTGCCCGGCCCTTAACAATTGCCTCTCTTATGCCCCTTGCAGTTCTAGCTAACATCGGTCCTGGCATCTTGGTTTCCAGAGCGGCTACCTCCTGCATTGATGCTAATCAAGTAAAGATGAAGTAAAATCCATTGCTCCCAATCAATTTCAAAGCTCAGAATGAAGAACAAACAGCCATAGATTTGTCAATAACCTGATGGAGCCGCCATGTTTGTCAACCGGCGCAATCTCTCCTCAGCTACGTGCACGGCTCGAGTGGAGCTTCTAACACCTTGAGTTATGTCCTGGCTGCACAACAAACATAATGATTCACAATTTGAAGTCTCTAAATTGAATGTCAGAATAATCAGCACTGAAGTATACAGTTTTTAATGGTTACCCCAGGTCAGTGAGCTCCATTGTTAGGTCGCTGATCTCCATGCCAGATAAACGGACAGCAGCCATAGTATCAGGCAGCTCTTCCCGTGTGACATCCAATAGCTTCTCTAGTGACTCTGCTGCTCTCTTGAAAGCCTTCAGCAAACACCAGACATTAATTGCATAAACAGTGCGAATATCATATATTTAAACAAAATCACCAACATGGTTTTTGACTTGTGAATCCACAGATGTTTTCTTTTTCTCCTTGTTGCCTAAGCTATGGCCAACTTTAACAACCTGTGTTTCAATTCCTCCCAAATTCGTTACGGTCTCAATCAAGATCCCAAGTCATATAGGACTCATCGCCATTTTTCAACTCAAAATGGATAGGAAGCATGAACCAAAAAACAATTCGCCTCGAATTTTTCAAACCATAATTTGTAAGGCTTAAAAAACTAGCATCCACTAGGGGAGGAAATTAAAGATTACAAACCAGTAGAGCTGGGATTGCAGAGCAAAAGAGCCAAGTTGCAGAAACTGCTGCCTGCAAAAGAAATGTTAAAATATAACAATCAAAAGACATCATCGAGGGAAATAAGCAAACTCACTGATAACCACACTAAGTACTCATCTTCATAACTTAAGTAATTCTCTCTCAAGTCATTAAGATTACCACTAACAGATCAAGATAAGGCTGATAAGCACAAGCTTCTACCCTAAAACCATGAACTAATACATGTATATATCCGTATATGGTGGTACAATTACAGAACATATATGCAATAGATTGGCTAGAAAGTAATAAGAACTTATAACTGGACATTTTTACAATAGCAATATAATAACACCATGAAACAGTAAATTTCTCTCAAATTCGACTATAACAAGTTAGAGAACGCTCCATTTGACTTCCGAGATAATCCAGGAAAAGAGAAGAAATTAAAAACTTTGTGTCTTTGCTAACTTTGAATTATACAGCGAAAATTTCAAAACAAAGACGCCAACTAGCTGTACTATTGAGCCCAATCTAGTGTAGTCCCTCACAGTCATATTAAAAGGCCCTCGTGCTAAAACAGTGAAATGGATTTTGAAGACTGACAAAATCAATTTCTTCTCGTTTCCCCCATTTTCTAAGCAACCAATCAAAGTAACACAAGGCCTTGCAAAATTACCATATTTTACTATTTTAATCTCAGAATAAATGGGAGCTGAAAACAGAAATCCTAGAGAGAGGAAGAGTTTTCAGAGACAGAGAGAGAATACCGCGCAAGCGATAAGATTGAGTAGTAGGATGTGACGTTGAGTGAGTTTCCACTGTGATAACTGAAGCGAAGAGGGAGAAGATCCGACGGTGGTGGAAGTGAAATGAGAGAACATCGATGGCTCAGATGAAGCATTGTCCGATTGAAGAGACAGGGAAGCAAAACGGCGATCCGGCAGCCGGAGAACCAAAGAGCGGCGAGAGGCGAAGTTTCCGGCGAAGCTTTGCTCGAAGTTTGGTTTGATTGCAGGACTCGAAACCTGAGACTTCAGAGCACTGAACATTTCTTCTCTCCCTCACTCTATCCCTCTCTGTCTCTAAATCTCTAAAAACTCACGAGCACATACGCATCCCCTTCGCCCCTCTCTGGAAAGCGGAGAGCGATCTCTCTCTCTCTCTTTCTCTCGCAATCTCCGACCTGAACCGGGGTTGCCTCCAATCCAATAAGAGGAGAGGACAGTTTGGTCATTCTGCTGTAACATCATCGATGCTCTGATAACTAACACGTGACGGGTTCAGACACGTGTGTGCCTCTAACATTTGTTTTTTGGGCTACGATTCACTCAAAGTTCATTCAACAATATCAATTGCTCCTCAAATTTTTTAAGAGAAAATTAATATAAAATTATATTTTTTGTTTAATTGTGAAAATTTGAAAAGTGACTTTCTCTGTTTCCTCTCATTTTTTTGTTTTTGATAAATCTAAGATCAAAACAGATTTTGATAAATCTAAGATCAAAACAGAGTACAAGATCTATAGATTGAAATTGTCATGAGATTAGTATATCTTATTTTTTTACTGTAAGAGTAAATGATGAAATAACATAAAATAAAAATAAAAAAAATTTTAAATCTCTCATTTTCGTCCTTTTTTTCCTCTCATTTTTTTGTTCCTTAATAAATTCAAAATCTAAACATAGCATTAAGGATTCAAACACCACAGTTTTGAAACGATAAGTTAGTTAGTTAATTAATCAATTAATACGTTGGTCTAAGATAAAGTTATAAACGCTTTACTTACTTAAAAGAAAAAAAGATTTCATGCCACAAGTTTACTTGGTTTTGGAGCAATTCAAGTAAAATAAACAGACAAACAAAGAAAAACAAAAGCCATTTGAGTTTGGAACTGCAGCATTCAAATGATTGGCAGAGTCTCAACGAATTTATGGGTTTTGTTTCAGGAAATTCACGCTCTAGAACTTACCCAACTTTTGGGAAAACAAAAACTCCATCCTAAGCACCTCCCAGTATCGTCCAACACCCACTTGCCTACGCCATTCTGGTTTCACAGGCCAGAGGTAAACGCTGCCTATAGAACCACCCGAGGGAGAGATCCAAGGACTTCTAACCCTGTTTTAGGCACTTGCATTTTTATGAATAGAATAGAGAGCTTACATTCACAAGTGAGCGCGCATGCGCTAGAGGGAAAGAGACATTAACTCCAAAAACAAAAATTTCCTTCCATTTACATCTCATATTCACAAAATAATGCCCCTCATCTTCCCCTACAAAAATTCTTTAATCAAGTCCACGATAAACTTTCAGCCAAACGGCACCAATTTACCTCCCAAACACGTATACACACTTATAACTGTATCTCTAGCTGCTGCAGATTCTAAGAACAAGCTATTCTTTGAATACTTTTTTCTTCTTTGTCATCTGATCTCAAAATGTGAGATATTAGGCCTCAGCTGTTACTTAATCACCAACCACCTGCGCAAAAGACAACCCCAGGCAACAAGAAAAGACAATCACCAGATTTAAGCTGTGCTCAAGCCAGTCCTGACAACTTCCAATACCGTTGCATTGCAAAAGAAACATCTCTCGCAGTTAAGGAGATGCCGAGATATGCAGCCATAACAAGACACATGGGAACATGGTACGAATTGGGCATCTGCTTCACACGAATAACAGATGCAGCACATCACGTTGTTAACATCTGCTTCTCCCTCACATCCCGTCCTCTCAATTTCCCTTGACTCCGTTCGGCTGATCAGGAGGGTTGATAATTGCTCCAGTTGCCCGAGTCTTGCAAGATAAGCATCCCCTCTGAAGTATCCAGCCTGGCATATTTTGATGACAAGGTTATGAAAAGTGGTAGAAATGGAGAACAAAAGGCAGATTGTAAGGCTTGTCCAAATATATACTTCATCGAACGTGATTCCACCAGAGTTTCACATCAGAACAATGCCAAAAATAAAGGCACAAGAATTCCTTGTCCAACTATAAAGCTTATGTTTCTTGACTAAAATATTTATGATAATGGTTTACTGGATAAGGACATTTAAGAATGGAGTATGAACTAACTTCAAACATCAGTTAAAAAACAAGCAAAATAAAACAAAACAAGAAAGAACATCGTAACCAAATCAAATTTCACAACAGAACTGAAAAGACTAATGTGTAGCAATGAACATTCTAAAATAAAACAAAGCTATAACTTCTAATATTATTCGTACTTGTAGAACTAAGGTATCTTAAAGGACTGACATAAACTCGCATGGTATGTGCAACATGTGATAGTATAAGCATACAGTCAACTAATCTGATTAGGTCGGCTTGACTTGGCCAGGCTTGGTACACTGATAGGTTAGGTCAGGTTGCCACTCTAGAAGTCAACCCAAACAGTCTTAGGAGTCTCAGGATCCTTCAACCCAAACTCAGTATCTGAGAACTTTAATCACAGTGATCATACGCGAATGTCAGCTTCACGCTAGCAAGAAAATTGTTGTCTTAGGAAATTAAGAATTAGCTATTCCATACCCAAATTATCATTCAGGGAACAATATCATTTGATTTGAGATTCTTAATCTAAAAAACCATATACATGTATTTGTAACCATATATATACAATATGCATGCATGCACATACACGCGCACACAAAGAGAACAAGTACTAACCCAGTTGTACTCTAAGAGATAGTGGAATCCACATATGACAGTATCAGGGCAGTCCATACTTGCAAATACCCCCACAATATCATTCTGATCACTGCGTTCTGTCTCTGCCCTAGCATCCAACAAATTCAAGATAACACCAGCAAGAGGTGCTAAAATCATTCCTCTATTTACTTTCTCCAGTCCATGTCGCCTTAGTGACCTGTAGGCAAGGGAATAGAATATCCATAAATTTATTGCAACCCTCAAAACAAGTACATACCAATGGATAAGGCAAAATATCAATATTGTTCTGAACCACAGAAATTATTAAAAATTTGCATTTTGTGAATACTATTTGACATCTTAAAATAATAGATTTATCAATAGATATACTGTAAATATCACAGATATTCTATTCCATTCCACACCAATGATATGCAATGGAACAAGGGATGGGCAAACATAAACCTTCGGCAATCACATATCTTGCTTCCTTATAACATAATGTTTCTACAACTGATTAAGTCTTACTGATGCATGTTCAGGACTATAACAAATCCAAAGCAAGCGTAAGAACTTTCAGACATTTGAAAAGAGGGAAATAACTTTACAAATTAAATACATTTCTATAACTAAGATATATGCAAATCTTTCCTCCTCTTACAAATGCAACAAAATAAGATTAATGCAGAAAGCAAGAATGTTCTAGGTGTCAGCTGGAACAGCAAAACATTCCGAATGGACAACGAACTCATGTGTTCAACCAAGCAAAATGAAGTGTATGTATAGCACTTATGCCAAATCACTAAAATGGAACACCTTATGTGTATTGGAACAATAGTCACCAACAAATAATACCAGAGAGCACCAAAAGACTAAGATAAAACATCAGCAGCTGGAAAAGGGTTCATTCATAGAGAAACTTACAGTTCAAAAAACTCAGGATCCTCTGCTGAGGTGATGTGGTTCAGAATAAAGACAATCAATTCAGTGAGCCTGCGTAGGTTTGTATCTGCTCCTGACAGGAATGCTTGAGGAATCTCGCGTGTACAAAACTCTAGTACCCTTGCAAGATTGCACGACAGGTCAAATATGACACTGCATTTCCTTGGTTGGAACTCCAAAGCCTGCAAACAATTTTTCAAATCAATAATAATACAAGGGGATAAAAGAGAGTGGAAGGGGCTGCTGGGGAGAGGAAAATGAATAAAACCACACTTTTACAGGCTAAAGAATGATTTACTTCAACTAGCTCCCAAAAAATTTCCTTGGCCAAGGGACGAAGTTATCTTCAATGTAGTATGTGATGATAACACCATCTCAAATCTTATTCAAAACCCCCTCTTCCCTTTTTTCCCTTTCTCTTTCTCTATTCCCCCCCTCCCCTTTCACCAACAAAAAATAAAGGGTATGAAGTTTTCTGTTAGTTCTTTTTGCTCTCTTATGTGATCACTGCAAAAGATAAAGGGAGGTCCAATGAAGATCCATCTGGCAGCCACACTTTCCAGACCCAACTCCTGACTTCTGAGGGTGACTCGAAGTAGTCAACTTCAACCTCACCTTATTATATACCAGGCCCAGGAACATAGCGAAATCACAACTGATTAAGGCACTTCTAATTCTGGATAGGAGCAGAAATATGATCCATGTTGATAATTGGTCTGACAAAGCTTTACGCTGGCTATCAGATACTTAATGCAACCTTCTTCCTTTACCTGGGCTTGGGACCCCTGGTGTACAAATAAAACACTAGGCAGTTTGCTTAAGTACAACAAAGAGGGATAAGAGCCCTGTTAGGACAAGGAATAATATCCATTTGAGCATAATGGTACAGGGCAAGAGAGATCTAAACTAACTTGGGTAGAACAATAAAGAACATGTTAGTTTGCAGTTTAATGGAGTGTGTGGCCCTTGATCGAGCAAATTGGTGAAAGAAGATTCATGTAGCTGACCCCAAGTAGGGAAAAGGCTTAGTTGAGTTGAGCAGAACTAGATGGGACCTAATTCTTAGTGTTCACAAACCTTGGATAGCTTTATGTGTGATACTTGGCAGAAACAATATTTAGCAAGGATAAATATCCAACCAAAAGACAAACAGAGAAGTAATCCATGCAGAGGTAACAACCTCTGGTTATTCCTCTAGCAAACTAATTTCAACCAGAATTAAAGTAATACAATCATCCAGCAAATGTAGTCAAACAAGGCAAGGAATTTAATGTTTGACTGTGATAAAAAAAAAAAGGGACACAAGGCTGGTTGACTCACAAAGATATGATGTGGATTTATTTCTAAAATGAACAGCTCTGTAGTTTGGATCTTAACCAACGATAATGAGGGAAGGAAGAAGGGCAGAAAGGTTCAAGTAAGCAGAGGATGGAAGCAGACAATAAAGTAGGGTTAGATCTTTACCAGTCACACAGCAAGACCCCTATTCAACAAGTAATGATGCAGCAAGCATTCCTGAGAGCGACAAGCCTGCAACTGTCAATCACCACAACCAGGGAAACGAGGGAGGAGAAGGTAAACAATCTGAGAGATGAGTAGAAGAAGAAGCAGATAAGTAGAAGCAACACAGAAGAAGCAGGAACAGGAGATAGAGAAGCAGCAGGAACAAAGATGAAGCAGAGTAGCTGTAAGGGAGAAGAAACCGAGAGAGAGAGAGAGAGGGTAGCCACCTTACATTTGTTATTCAGCTCCCCCTCCCATGACCCAGACTCGGGAATTTACAGGGTTTGAAACTACAGTCCAACCTAAGCATCCCCTTCCTCATATGTTATGACACAAAACCATTAAGTGAATGTGGAACTAGAAAATAAAACCAACCTAATTAATCACAAGATAAATAAAGAAATAAAATATAACTAACTCCTAAATCACATCAGGACACCAGGATGTAACCAATAGGCATAAAAGTCACTAAGATATATCCACTTCAAGATTCTAAATCCCTGCATCATAGAATTTGGCTTCATGAATCTATGTATTGATAAACCATAACCATTAATGCCCCCTGCGTTCAATCATATTGTACTGGAGAGAATTTGCATAGAAGAGGCACAAAGAAGATGATCAATCAGCATTAAATCATAAATCCACGACATAGTTCATATACCCTAACAAAAAAAATAAATTAAGTGAAATTACCATAAATAACCTTATAGCATCTAGAACAAGAAGAAGAAATGATATCCCAGTTTGAACAGTTTGGAAAGAAAAGTATCAAAATCAAAAGAAAACTGAAATTTTCCCATTAAGGGTGCATTTGCTGAACTATTTAAGCTAGAATCAACAAGCCTTACTTTAAAGAGAGGCTGATTTTTGGGTGTTAAAAGAAGTGTTTGGTAAAAAGCATCTTGTATAAGTGGCATCTGCTTTTTCCTTTCATACAGGTTGGCCCAGTTTCGTAAAAGAGTTGTGTAAAAGGCATCTTTCGGCCCAAAAAGCAGCTTCTAAAAGCCGAGTATTTTTGTCCACTTAACGATCTTGCCAGCTTCTGCAAAGCTGGCCAAAAAGCTTAACCAAATGGATACTTGGCTAAAACTGTTCTGCCATCCAACAGGGGTTCTCTAGTCTCACACATCAATGCTTATCATTGGCAACAATGACTAGGCTTCCTGTATGGATCCCATTACACCAATCCCTTATCTATTCCTCCCCCCCCCCCCCCCCCCCCCCCCCCCCCCCCCCCTTTTTTCTTTTTTTTCCTTTTAGCTCAAAGTACATATAATACATCCTATCCAGTCCCTAGACCCACTCAAACTTCTACATTTTAACTTTATCAAAGTGCTCTACCCAACCATAGTTGTCCCATGCAGCCTGCCAATGCTTTACACATGGCAGTGAAAGAAAAGAAGAACAAGCACAAATGGAGATACAAATAGAAAAAACATTTTTGCCACTGCTATTCAATTTAATTCTATTCCATATCATAAAAAATGGTTACATCATACCCAATCAAAACAACTAAGATAAAAAAAAATCTCATATGATGAATTTGGTGTGCAGGACATGTCCATGAAATCGTACCCAACCTTTGCAGATATTTCAAGCCTAGTCACCCAGTACAAAGATTTGCTATTGAAGGAGGTTTGAGAACAGACAGACTCCCAGCCACTAAAATCTCCAGTTCCATGTAACATAGATTATCAATGACAAAAGGCAGAGACATAAAAATTAAACATAACTACTGCACAAAGCATCCAATGCTGGATGCCTGGAAAAGCTGTGTCAGATGTGATGTAATATTAAATACTTCTAAGATGCATAGGATAACAATTTGAGCAAACAAATTTGTTCCTCACGAACGTTCTACCTTCTTTTTCTCTCGCATTTCTCGAATTGAAACTGAGAATTCAGTCATTGCCCAGCTGAGGGTGTTAAAAAGGCGATTGAGAAAAGCTGAGAATAATTCTTCATCCTGGATGCAAGCCTCCCGAAGCAATCTCTTCAGAAACAAAGAAGTCCGTATCCATAACAAAGTTAAGGTTGGAAATTACTGTATAAATCATGCAAGGATAAAAAAAAAGGGGGGGAGGGAGGAATCCAGAACCAAAACACATTGTTCACCTGGAAAAAAACTGATGAGGAGGACGACTCTCCATACTTTGAAGAACCAAAGCCAGAACCCTTGCACAATCGCAGAAGGATATTTGTTACAGGAATCCAGGATCTATTATCAAATGCTGACAACAATGCTTTTGGCATCCTCTGGACAGCTGCTTCATTGTTCTCAAAAGCAGCCAAAAACTCCTTGTACTGTACCAAAACCGAAATAGATTGGAGAAGAAGATCCCTTAGTTCCGCACTTGATATCCTTGGATCATTGAAGTGAGTAACAACGAAAGTAACCTGATCAATGAGACATCCCAAACATACTTTAACTCCACAGTAACTGACTAAATTTGACGTTCTCATGGTACAATTCTAGTGAATTATGCGCCCAAGAAGTAAGCAGTAGCATAATAGTAACACCTAAATTTACAAAGTTCCAAAATAAAAGCATAAATCAGAATAGTTCCAAAATTATAGCAAATGGCAGGATCACATGACGAGTTTCTTATAAACCACAAACTTCAAAGTCCTACAAACAACATATTGCATATAACAGTTTAAAATGAAAAACCCACACCACAACTAATATTACTCCCTCCGTACTATTTTGTGTGACATGTTTGGCCATGTAAACAGTTTTAAGAGGAGCAACTTTGGACAATTTTTTTGAGAATTCAGATCGCATTTAAGTATAAAATTGGAGAAGGGTAATACGGGAAATGATGATAAAATGTTTAAACTTTGGCACATAAATTGGGACTACCAAAAGTGGAAGATACACATTACATAGCGAGGATATGAAGAATGTCCACAATATGGAGCCTTCTGATATGATGCAAGATTCAAGATATTTGTGTTGAAAGAATGTACGAGAGAAAACTATGTACCTTCGATCATCCATCTGACACATTTATATGTGCATTTTCAAGTCAAGATCACCATGTTTGTCAAGTCACCAGTCAAGATCCACAAGAATTTCAACAGAATTACAAGAACCAACCCGCTCTATCATTAAAGGATGTCAAAGGGGCGTCGCCCCTAGCCCTTCTTCAAAACTAAGATTTTCTTTTTAAGTCCCTTCTTCAAAACTAAGCTATCATGGAATGAAGTTTTTAGTTAATTTTGAGTCCTAATTTTATGGCCATGTTGATTAAGTATGCTGCAACACAAATTTATTTGCATTTTATTAGGTTTACAGATCAAGTTATTTTTTCCAACTTTTAATGTAATCTTTAGTGCCTGTAGAATATTTAATTTCTTAATATTAAGGTACTATTCTAGAGGAATTAGCAAAAGACTTAGCTACCTAAAAATATCTATGTTATACTTCTATTCTGTAAACAGAATTTATGAGAATTTGAAATTTTGCTTGTGTGAACTTGTTTAAACCTAGTGAGGGCGAAGTACTTCTTCCTCTTTTACTTTCTCTTCTCCTACTTCTTCTCCTTCTCTTCACAAATTACTCGTGCTGCCGTGCCACTATTTCTAAGTTACTATTCACAGCCATAGAACAACCCAGATGGTAACCCTAAACCTAACTCTTTCTCTCTTTTCCATCTCGTACTTCATAGAACAACCTTTTGGGTTGCCTTTATGGTGTTCCTAAGATTGTGAGGCATTGTGGAAATTCTTGTAGCCAGAAATAGGTTTGTTTGTACCATGGCTTGTAGTGCGGCGAATACCTGAGTGCCTAACCCAACTATTAGTCAGAGTTTTACTCCCCTTCTCCCATCCCTATAAACAAAATGTAACTTAAGTTCTTGAAAGTGTCATAAAAGAGTTAGGTTTATCAGGTTTCACCCACCTGATGTAGAGAGATACATATTGGATGTTCTCCAATGTAGTTTCTTTTAATATTAGTGAATTTTCTGCCTGCTGGTTATGCATGGGTGCGGATTTTAGAATCAAGCAGTGAAATTTCTTTTGTCTCTTGTGGTTGTGTTTCTGTTTACTTTGCCTAAACACTTAAAACTGTCTGTTGCACTTGTTTTGGTTCCTGTGGAACTTTTGTTATGGGTTTATGAAGCTTGTAGTTGCCAGCAACAGAATCACAAGAGAAAAAAAAAATTCAAAATATTACCAGTAGTAAATCATACAGAAAATTTTTCCTTACAAACTTGCCACACAATCTACATTTCTAGGAAACCAGTTGGCTTTATATTTCTAAGAGCATAATTATTTGTTTTAAATAATGCAACCATAAAAATACTTACAAAGTTACCCTAGTATATTTCTAATTTGATTTTTCGCAAAAATAGAACATAATGATCCCACAAAGTAAATGCTGATGAATGCATTTAATTTAACAACTGAAATAATCAAGCAACTACTCAGACCTTATGCTCACCATGATACTGTCTTGACAAACAAATAAGACAAAAATGATAAATAAAGGAAGACAATTGATACATACAAAAGACGCGAGTCCTTGCTTGATTAATATGGCAGCAGGTACAAATGGAGGATCACTCTTACGCAACACATGAAAGCAGTCAACCTGCAATAGCATAGGGAAATATCAAATGAAAACTCCAGAAGAAAATTACTAGAGCAATATACAAGGCCTGGTCCTATACAGAACTCTACAGACAAAGTAATTGTACCAAGAATGTTCATGTCTGGAATGAGGTAGGCCAAAGGTGGAATTTCACAGATCATCGGCTAAACAAAATTTCCTAATCAACCGCTACATGCAGTATACTAAGTGATATCTGATAAAAGAGACAAAAATTTTCTTTTCCCTTTCTCTTCAAACCTAGAAATACAAATGTTCAGCCATCTAATGGAAGGTTTCTAACTCACATACATAAAAGCAGCAATTGAGTAGTTGAAAGGCCAAGGGTGTCCAAGACTATGACACACAGGAACACAACACATACAGAGACAAAATGCTCAGCATTGCTTGTACGGATAAATGTTTGCATCCACAGGTAATGTTTCTCAGCATGTTATTTGACCAAGATAACAAACCATAACGGCATATACATATTTTTATGTACATAAACCTCGAACCATAAGCATACTCAATGGGAGAAGAATATATTACACAAGCTATATTAGGGCCATCTTATAACAAACATTCTTTCTGAAAGGAAGTGAACATGTTTGGAATAGTCACATGTAGCTCAATCTACCATCATTTGTCTATCTCCATATCTCTATACTGGTAAACAGTTAATAAACAAGACTCCTGACATAGTAAACTTTTAGGGGCTGTTAAGAACCACATTTGTTATAAGAAAGTGCTGGACAAACCTTTTGACTTTGGGCATAATTGGGATTATGTGAGAGCGAATGGTCCCTAACAAAGTTCCTGATCTTCTTTTCTTTCTGTCTTTTTTTTTTTTTTTTAAGTTATGAATTTCCCAATCAGATATCGATATTAAACCTTTTATATTGATAGAAAATGAAAAGCAAAAACCAAACACTACTATTAAGAGGAGTGAACGTAGCATCAACTACAATTTACAAGAGACAAAGAAAAATGAAGCAGATGTAAAAATGAAAAAAAATAAGGCAAATAAACAAATAGTCTTCCTATATGGTGCCTTCATGTTCAGCCAAGAATTTGCCTCAATTAGCCAAAACATGACTACATATCAAGTTTTTTTTTTTTTTATTAGTTATAAAATTCCTGATCAGATATTGATACCAAACCTTTTATATTGATAGAAAATGAAAAACAAAAACCAAACACTACTATTAAGAGGAATGAACGTAGCATCAACTACAATTTACAAGAGACAAAAGAAAAATGAAGCCAAAAAAGCAAATGTAAAACAAAAAAAAATCAAGGCAAATAAACCAATACAGGCTTCCTATACAGTGCCTTCATATTCAGCCAAGAATATTGCCTCGATTAGCCAAAACACGACTATATATCAAGTTATTTACAAAACTTGCTTACTTATTAAACAAATTTTAAATCCTCCTAAAAACAGTTGCTCACAAGATGAGGGCAAAAAGGAATATCTGGAACAGAAAGAATTATTTCTCACCCAAAATGGCGACTTCCACTTTGGATGGATGACCAGCTAACTGTGCTTATAAGTGCGACTGGAAAAGCAAGTGTAATTCTTTTCTTTTCTTCTTTACTTCTCAGTTTGTTTGAGGGGGAGGGAGCTCAAACTCTTTGTGAATAATTGTGAATGAGTGAAATGGCAATGAAAAATGGTGCCGTGGTAATATCCACAGCTAAATCTTTTCCAGATCACTTTGGCCAAGGGGTCTATTATTGACCGTAGATACCATAAGGAGGGTGGTGTTCCCTAGCATCCCTTCTTGGCATACTCTACATGACTAAAAGCTTAACTATTTGGGGGTACTTTCAGGCTCAGCTACTTAGGTATCTTCAAAGAATAGAGTAAAATTTTCTTAAATCTCAGCATGGAATGCACTAAGTGATATCTAATGCATCTACATGCAATTCAAAGAAAGTGTCTTGGTAGACTACTTTAAAATATCCTTGCAGGAAGTTGAACAAATGTAAAGACATGCAAATGTTTGGCTCTGGAAAAAATAGAATAGCTCATATTATTAGTTTGCAGCAGAAAAGAAGCCAAAATGCTATTTCGAATGCTCTCATTCGGACTAAAAAAATAAGAAGAAGAAAGAATCTATTTACCAGAGTTTCCAGATAAAATTCCGGAATATAAAGGAACACTGAATCCACTTTGCTCACAACCAGAAGCAATTGAACAATCCACATGCATGCTGCATACATTCCTCTTTGCTTCCATCGTGAAAACAGAGAGATACGGTACCTGTAAAACAGAACAAAAACAAAAAAATTAGTGTAAATACTACAAAAAATTGAACCATTTTTTTTTTTTTTTTGCGATGAGTACACAAAGTATCAAACTAAGCTTCTCAAGTCTAACAATGAAGGATCGTTTCAGTACAAACATGCGTCTACATACAATAGATGCAGATATAAGCAAGAAGTTCAAATACAGGAGTTACCAATATTGATTTTCGAAGGAACTATGAAAACAAGCTTCACGGTTAATATAACTTCTGTTTTGAGAAGAGACCCCCAACCACTGGGGGACTAGGTACAAATCCTGAGTAGCTAGACCCCTATAATTAGCAATTAGAATGGTAACTTCTGATTGAAAGATCTGATTTGTTTCCCATTCATGACAACGAATCAGACAAACATATATGCCTGTGTCATTCAAGGACCCACATACAGACATATGGGCAATGACTATACAACCAGAAAATTCTTATAAAATTTTTCACCACAATGATGTGACTAAGTTGTGGGCCGATCACTTCAAAATAGAGAACCCACAAAGATGCCTGTCAATTAGAAAATTGTCATTGCCACATCATTCAAATTATGTACAAAATTGTGAAAGAATAGCATTTTTCAAACATGTATTTATATACTAGAAGGGTGGCACGCACTATGTGCGTGTGCTACACCACACCTAATTATCTCTCTGTTTGTTAGTGGTTATCTGGTTGTGCAACCGTATAAGTGGTGGGAACGTGGTACACCCAATTATTTTTCTGGGTTATCCAGTTGTGTATCCGTAAAGAAAGAGGGAACGTGGGTTACGTAGTCATTTTTTAAACATTTTAAGATAGTTTGGGAATGTAAAACAGCGTGATAGATATTGACCAAAGCCCCAATGTTGGCTTTTTATAATAGTATAGATATATATATAGAGAGAGAGAGAGAAAGAGAGAGAGAGTTTGTGTGTGTGTGTGTGTGTGTGTGTGCACGTGTGAAAAAAGCAGCAGGAAGAAACCACCAAGGGTCTTGAGCAATTAGCTACCAAAAGACTGCTACGCAATTGCACAAATCTAGGCATCCCAGGTACTAAGTACAACAACAATAGCCACTCTAAACCGCCACATAATCCAAATTCTCTTCACTTGAAAACATAGCTATACTTTGGAGCTAAGGAAGGTGCTTCACAATTTAATTAAAGCCAAGTGGGGCACAAAATATAATTATCTCATGACTCATACTCAATAAAGGTACAACAAATTTTGAGAAAATCTCCCTCATCTTTACAATCTACTTCAGAGCAAGCTCAGGACTTGGTTTGTCTTCCATTCCTTTATTTCCCTTCAGCCCATGTAAATGGAATTGAATCCCACTAAAACTACATAAAAGGTCAACACCCAGTTTGGTCCCGCCACTCTGGGTTGGACTGGATACAGGCTTAACTTTGGGCGTTATTTGCATAAACACTCTATTATTGCTACATACTATAGAATATAGAAGATATCATGAACTGCATCTTGATCAAGCAACCTTTCCAAAATCAATTCAAGTGAACAAGCAACAACATGAAATCCAATAAACATGCATGCCAAGGAAATAGCTCTGATACAACATGAACTGCAAGCACAAAACACTGAGCATAAGTTGCAAGTTATCAAATCAATATAGCAAAACTAAAATTGCATTATTGTGCTTGATGTCAGGCAGAAGTGAAAACTTGATGTTTTGAATAGAAATTTCATATAGTGCAAAAGTGGGAAAAGAAAAAGACCTAGAGGCACGGTGCAAAAGGCACAATGAATATTTGAATATAAACAGGTAAGAAGGAGATGTATATAAAGCAATACACACAAGTCCAAAACAACTAAACAATTTTTTTTTCTAGACAATCACCTTACCAGGCACAATTTCTGACACATTCCATAACTTCTTCTCGATATACACTGCGAGCTTCCTTCAAGCGCTTTAGTTGCTCTCCACAAACTCGTTCCCTTATTTGTTTATCAGTTTCTTCCAGTAGAGATATTGATTGTGATTGATGAGACATGTAAGATGATGCCTACAATGTGAATGACTTCTTTCAGATGATTGTGATATAAGACTTTAAGACACAATAACTGATCATACATATACCACCACCAGGTAAACTTTACTAGCACCAACACTGTGTTGTCAAATTTAAGGCCACACAAGAAGTAAAAAGAAAACAAATAAAACTAAAATGGCCTGAATGTAGGAATGCTTGCACCGCATAGAGCACTCGAAGAACAATTAAAGGCAAATAACATAAGCAAAATTCACATTTCAAAGAAATAAATGTCTTTTGCAATAAAGCATATGCAAGATGTTCATAAAGCATAGTACTTTTGCACCTACAAGCAGCACAAGAACTCGATACAAAAGTATGACCGCGAGAAAGACTAGAAGTCTATATATTACCAATTTTTCAGAAATTAAGTGAGATATTTAAAAAGTGAAAAGAAAAATATAAACACAAGAAAGATAAATGCCACCATTCTTCAAACAGTGTAACTAGCAAACAACTGAACAATGCTTTACCCCAACTTTCTGGGGTAGTTATAATAAATGTTATTTTCCATTCTGTCATCCCACCAATCACAATATTGACCAAGACAGAAAAAGAAAACTATAGAAAGAAAGAAAAAAGGAAAGAAAATTTTACACTGGCTGTTAGATAGCTGATGCAACCATCATCCTTTTCTAGGCATGAAACTGGCTATCTACAAAATTAGAAGATCACTTAACATCCCAAACTCCAACAGGGCATGATGTGTCAGACAATGAGGTGCCAGAAAGCTGAAAGCATGTACTATAATAATATCTACCAAATCAGGGTGAAAGTATGTTAAGACAACCTTATGCCAAGGGGTACTGATTCATACAATTGAGGGAACTACACAAAAGGGCGACACAGTTTCAAAAAAAAGCTGCAAATCTGCAAGCCTTTATCGAATATACTCAATAATAATATCTACCAAATCAGGGTGAAAGTATGTTAAGACAACCTGATGCAAGGGGTACTGATTCATACAATTGAGGGAACTACACAAAAGGGCAACACAGTTTCAAAAAAAAGCTGCAAATCTGCAAGCCTTTATGGAATATACTCAGATGAGCCCTGGTGATCTTTCACGCCCTCCTTGTTAGAAATACAGCCATCTACTCTGCTCATGTGCCTAACTGTACTGCCATGGACATGAATCTCTGAGTCCAGTCAGTCAAATGTTGACATGAGTGGACTCTAGAGAAGCATTGTCCTTATTGCACACACAAAGAATAAACTTAAAACTCAGTCAGATATGTATATAAAGAATACACGACTCCATATCCCTTTTTATCTTTTCCCGTTCAATAAATTCACCTTTCACTATCTCATAAGACTCCTAGAATTCTGACAATTGGAAATTTGAACATCAGAACTTCTAAGTCCTATTGATGCCAAAATCCAAAGTTAAATATCAGTAACTGGAGATTGGCCTCTTTCCTGACATCCATGTCATTAAAGAGCAAACCTGCACATGACCAAGATTGAAAATTCCAGTTTCAAGTTTTGGCAAAAACCAAGAGCTATAGCCCGAAGCATTGCAGAAATAATCCTCCAATCCAAGCATTGAATCAAGAAAAAAAAGGAAATCCCATAGTTTTTGGCTGAGACATAATGAGTTTCTTGGAGCACAATAGTATAATAGCTGGCCCATTAAGTTTTGACAGTCACTGCCTACTATCAATTTGAGAGGACATCTCCAGGTCCTCAAAGAATGTCATACCTTCATCATAAGCCTTTCTGACTTAAAAATTATAAATAATAAAAAATCCTTTTGTATATTCAGAAAGCATAAAAGCTTTTTACAAAATTCAAACTTCAGCATTAAACTATATCTTTTTGTTTGAACTAAAGTGGAAACAAGATTGAGGGCTCGGTGAATTTGCTCCCTATACACGTGTCATTTGTTTTGCTAAGCTTTATTAAGCAATAAAAATTATAACTAAAAGAGCACTACAAATAGTATTTGGAGGACTTAAATCATCCATAACCATTACAGCAGAAATATCAGTCTCACTAAATTATAAAAGCATATTGAATTTAGTTATCATTGCAAATATAATATTTTGAAAGATAAATAACTACTTATGACCATTGCAATAAATGAAAAAAAAGTGATATAATATGCATTTTACTTCTTGCGATTATGCTCAAATTTGGTTTCTCATTTGTATAGACTAACACCTATAGTGAATACATTAAGTTTAGCAGATTACTATATCTCCAACCGTCACTCTCACATAGGCGGCTTCCACAATCTGAGAGCGGTGGATATACCCATAATGTGAGTTTAGCACTAAGGAGCACGGATACGCAGCACGACATGATATGCCAACACGACAATTTTTGAAAAATGTAAGACAAAACACGGTAGGGACACAAAAAAAAAATATATTTCTTATAATTTTTTATTTTATAGATATAAACGTTTTACTCAAAGATAAAGAGTCAATGACAAAAAGCAAAATAACACTAATTAAAATTAAAAACCATGTATTCCATAGCTTAAATGTCAAATTAGGTATAAAATCGCATTGCTTTTATTTTGGAATTGAATTTCAAGTTATTATCTTCAAACTTGCAAAGTGTGTTATGTGTGTCTAAGTTATGGACACGTGTGCCCCAAAAGTGTCCGAAGTATGTCCGGTTCAAAATTTAAAAAAAGCATGGCATCGTGTCTAGAAGCTCCTCTTCTTTCATGTCCCAAAATTTAACCCCACATTTGCTGAAGACAAATTTACTCTCTATAATGAGAGCAATTTTAAAACCTAGAATAAGATCCTCATTTGCTGCACTGGCCGATAACTAAAACTCAGATTCAGTTTGGTCACTCGAGCTGGGTTTATCTGTTATCTCGTCATTCAAATTTCCACATACTGCATTACGAATTATTAGAACCCAAAGCCTAGGAAGAGAGTGTATTTACCAAAAGAACAACCGTCTAAGAAAATACGATCTTACCTGCTTGAAGTTTGGAGCAAGACCCAAATGATACAACAAAAGCATGGCATCTAGAAGCTCCTCTTCTTTCAGCGTTGCTGAAGACAAATTACTCTCTATTGCCATGATCCTCATTTGCTGCACTGGCCGATAACTAAACTCAGATTCAGTTTGGTCACTCGAGCTGGGTTTATCTGTTATCTCGTCATTCAAATTTCCACTACTGCATTCGGCAGCAACATGAGCAGATCTCTCTGGAATAGAGCTGCAATGGCCATGAGAACCTTTGGCTGTGTATCTTATTGGATTCTTTGAAATTCTTGAGAAATCAATGTCATAAGTATGACAACAACATGGCTTCTGCCTACTAGAATGTGTTACTCTAGTTTCTTCTTCATCCATACATCCTTCCTCCCACCGAATTATTTCTGCTTCCTGGTCATCATTTACGGGATGAGATTTCGCAAGATGACTGAATGATCCTCCGAGCCTAGAAATGTCAACTCGATGGGGATCATCTATTAGAAATAAACCCATAGGAAAGCTTTGTTGGCCACCCCTGTGAAGGAAACCAACATCAGGGCCCACATCGGTCCCACATCCTTTCATCCAGACACAGATGTCCCCTATAGAAAAACCTTCCGATAAAAAATGAAGTATAACTGTAAACAGCGAAACAAGAACAGAGTTGCTTGAAACCCCTGGAGGAGGCAGGTTACGATCTGCACCCCTGTTTTTTAACAGAAGGTTTTGCAAAAATGTCCTAAAAACTGAACCGGGCAACTGAGGAGGTGTTGTAGGTGGTACGAACTGCATGACTAGGCGACAAAGGTCCCTATGCTTCTCCTCTATCTGTAAACAGAACAAATTTGTCATTGTCTATGAATAAACAAAAGACTAGAACTTGAGTTCACCAATAATTATCTCCTATGCCATTCCATTGTTACAACACGAACCATCCAAAAAATTCTAGGAAAATAATTTATACAACATACATGCCTAGTTCAACTCTTCCTACACATAACTTAGTCTGCTAGTGTTTTCCAATAAGTTCCTCTCATCTCTTTTCATTATCTTCTCGACCACTGTATGGATGGCAGCATTGCATGCATGATTAAATGAGATAAACCAAAAACACCACAGAGAAATGAAACAAGAAAATAAGTGAAGCCATAAAGCTGAACATAATAGTTTAAAGGAAAAGAGCATACCTTACTGATTGCTTCAGATAAAGCTGTGGTAGTTAGCATCATGCTACTTTCATGGGACATGTCCTCGCTTGAACCAGGCCACCAAACAGAAGGCATCAGACGTTGAAGATCCAGCTTGTTGGGACTCTTCCTAGATAGAAACCCTTCAAACAAGAATTCAAAATCTGATGATTTCCACCAGAGTACCATCAATTCTTCCCGTCTTAAAATGTGATATGCCAATGCAAGATAGGGATATGATCCTGAGTATGGGCATTCTGTCAGAACCAGTGATGCTGTCTTACAACTACATGAGAGGGCATTTAGGATGTGCTCGAACATCAGCCTTGACCATTGAAATTCTAATAGGAGATCAAGTACCCTATCCAAACTTCTATAATCATGAGGCGGATGCACCCCAAAGACTTCCATCATGAATGACAGAAGTGGACCCCACCCTATGTACTCTGCGCTCCCCACTTCAGCATCAAGTGCAGAGAAGAACTCCTCACATATCGCATGAGAGACAGGGTGAAAAAGCTCTTCAAATGGTACAAACCTTTTCAATCTTCTCAATTTCTCAACAGAACTGAACTCTGTCCTCTCCATGCGTTGCATCTCCAACAGCCTCGATAAGCAATGCAGCAAATAATTAGAAAGATGATTTGAAGATGGTGGAGCTTGAATGGGAAGGAAGCCCTCAATTGGATATTTAAAGGGGCGAGCCCCAAAATTTAACTCACATCGTTCACCTTGAGAAAGAGAAATGGCAGGATAATACCCCAGTCCAGGCACCATCTTGCGAACGCCGCTAAATGCTACCCCAAGTGAGAAACCATTCCTGTAGAATGAGATCTCATCATGGTCCAAATCTATGCAACATCCAATTACATCGCCAACAACCCACAGCTGACCATAAGGCTCAGCTTCTTTATTCCATTTACTAATCCTTTTGCCATCATATGCATAAGAATCATCAGCATCTCCTACGCCCTTATGGTCAGTGAACGGGCACGAAAGGGTTGCCCATCCCAGCTGTTGTATACCAGAAGTTTCAAGAACCACTTCATACATCCATTTTCCTTTCCATACACAGAAATTGGCCCTTGCACTACTGAACATTGCTTGGCTTTCCAGAAGCAGAGGCGGTTTGACAGTTCGAATATCACCACAGATGCTAGATTCTTCAATTGCAACAACAAGAGGTCCACACACATCACCAGCAGTAGAGACTCCATCCCGGTTTCTGACGACAGAGTCCAAATTTACATGATACTTCAAGAATTCATTCTTTATAATGGAACGAACTACACTAGTGTCAATGGGACATGTCAGCGGATTAATTGTTTTGTAAGGGAGATCGAAAATGTGTTCAAGAGTTCGCTCCACAGATTGGTCACCAAAATCATTACAATACGAAATGAAACGGTTCTTCTGAGAACTCCCTCCCCTGTCCTCACCATTCAATACCACAGCCAATCCAGAAGCAAGCCCACCAATCCGTGGGCTGTCTTCTGCCATCAGTAAGGAATGAAAGCGCTAACTCAGAAATAACACAGCACCAACGAAAATTCCAAACTTAATTCGTTGACAACTTTGAATTGTATCAAGCTTCGATCAACCCCAATCAATTCCAAAAGAACTTTGAAGCCCTAAAACTTAACCACCCTCCTGGACCTGAAACTTCTAATATTGCACTACTTACAACTACCAAACTCGATATATGAAGAAAACCGACTTCGTAGCATTAAACTTGAAACCTCCGCTTGGCTACTGAGAAACCAAAGGCAATTATAATAAAACGAAAATCAAATCCTCAAGATTTCCAACATTCTGATCCAATCGTACGACTGAGTACAACTCAGTCCCCCATTTTCTTCCAAACTAAAACAACAGTTAATGGCAGCGTCGAAATTTCCCAGGTTTTTCTTTTGCTGCTCCTTAGTTTTCTCGGTAACCAAACATTAACTAAACGAGTTACTCCATATTCAATACACACAGCTATAAAAAATAAAAAATTAAAAAAAAACCAGAGAAAAGTCTGGAAAATTTTGTTCTTTTGAGGCACAACGGCACAGATTCAGAACGAATTCAAATTCGTCTACGTTTGTCCGATAATTGTCAGAATATATATGTAGATATATCAATTCACTTTCGAAGTACTTACAGGTTGTTTGTGGAATCTATATAGAGTGGCAATTTCGGACTCTGTGGTTTTCTTCCTTGAAATGGTAAAGGCGGCGGACTCAAATTAGGGTTTCAGGTGCCATTAATGGATATTCCCCCAGAGAGACTTTTTAGAAAGAGAGAGAGGGAGACAGAGAGAGAGAGACAGAGTTTGGATTTCCTTGTATGACTAACTATTCGTTCGCCAGAATTCGGGAAGTGCAGGAACGCAACGAACCACACGGGAGACATAGCCCATCTCTGGTCTAACGCTGACTCGAACCCCAAACAGTAGCCAACCGAAACGTGTCGAGCATATGGTCCCCTTGACGTGGCGTTGATGCTAAAATGCGCCACCAGGTGCACACAACTACCCTTCAGAATCGCACTGTTAGCCGCCGTTTGGATGCCGATAACTCGGTCAATGATGTTTACGTTTTTTCGATAAATTTTGTTTATTCACGGAACGTTTTGGATCTGATTCTCACACCAAATCAAATATCTTTTCATGATCTGCAATCGACACGTGGAATCCTGTAGCCGTAATTGAACTTTGGTTTGACAGAAAAACTTGGTAAGTTTATCATGGTCTGCTTTAAAAGATCGCCCATTGAACTTGGTAACCAGCTCTCGTGACACAATGCGCGTGCACATTACGAGAAGTAATATTAGACATACAAAACTTTATGTAAATTAATATCACAATTTGTAAGTTTTTTATTTAAAATAAAAAATCATCATTTTAATTAATAGTTTCAAAATTCTCATTGCCTCATAGACTTTTTTGTATAAAATTTATGTAAAAACATAATTTTGTTATTAGAAGTGATCATAACTAAGTATCTATGTTAATGATCAATAAGAAAAAATATTATTCTAAAATAATGTAGCAGAGCTATCATGATTAGCATTTTATTTAAAAATAAAAGGTCCTTATTTTGTCACATTATTATGTGTTAAAATTTTTTTATAAAATTACTTGTTGCATATCGTTTACCTTTAACATAGCCGCTTAAAACTCACAACTAATTCAGAATTAAACACATTTGGTAACTTTATTAGGTGTAACTTTTAGAATCTTGACCATTTATTAAAATTGTGGTTCAATGATCTGCAATTAGTAGGTAACATTTATGAAAACTCACACTTGTATAAGGTTGATACATTGAGTTTGTAAGTGTGCTAATTGTATCAAGTAATTAAGTAAACTATAACAATCGAAGTCAATTGGGAATAGAAAAGGTGGTTCTATAACGAAATATATATATATATATATATTGAACATGAAACACGTGTTGAAAATCAAATCATATCATAAACTAACCACGGCTTGCGTAAATTGGGTGACCTTAAATGCAATAATTGTTCCAAGTAAACTTCAGAAGGTGGCATTGGGGTGGTTGCAAGAAATTATCGGGGTGAGGTGATTGCATCTAAATATGAAAGAAATCTTATGATCTCCAATGCTAAAACAATTGAGGCGTTGAAAGCTTTGAAGATACTTATTTTTGTTAAAAAGTTAGGGCTTACTGGGATTCAGCTAGAAGGAGATTGTTTAGAAATTATTCAGGCCGTCTCTAATTCAACTAAAGATCTGTCTCCTATTGGATACTTGATTGAAAAAGCAAAATTGCTGTTAAAATCTTTTTCGCATTACTTATGCTCTCATGTGTGGAGAACTGGTAATAATATAGCTCACGCTTTAACTAGGCTTACTCTGAATGTTTCTTATGAACAATTTTGGATGGAGGAGATTCCTCCTTCTATCTCTTCCTTAGGAATAATTGATGTGTCTCCTCTTTTTTAATACAAAATTTTATTATCAAGAAAAAAAAAACTTCAGCTGAATGTTTTATTTTATTTGAATTTTGGGACCAATTTGTCGATTGTCACGAGAGGGTACGAAGTGATAGATGTACCAAACCGTCAAATCCCACAGGGACACTGAAAATCAAGTTTTTTTTTTTTTTATAACATATCTACTTTACGAAATTGTGAATGCAAGTGTTAATGAATTTGATTGATACGTCAAAAAAAACTCTCAAAAGGTATTAGATCAATTCGCATATCTCGTCTCTTACAAGAATTGTCTAATCTATGTCTCAAATCACATATTAGGTCTACAAGAACTGTAACAGAGAGGTCACAAATAAATTGGTTTATATTGTAAACGCGAGATGACAAAAGTCTAGTTAATGTCATAATTATTTGTCTTCCTTTGATTTTAATTAATAATCTGAATGTATTTAAGGAACTGTAGCATTGGCTTGCCTATACATAAAATCACAAAATTAAACTCACTAAAGCTATTTAAACTTGTTAGTTTCGTAGTATAAGTACTGAATGATCGATGATCAAGTTCTTCGGTTCGAGTTCTCTTAGAATATCATGTTTCTTTATTCCTAGATAGATAACATTATATAATAAAATTATTATTTCCATGTAACAAAATGTGGAAAAATATTTAATCTCCACCAACTAGAAAATCAATTGACCTGTCATGCAAACCCACTTAACCAACCCAAACATGGCACATTCTAGTTTTTTGATACCCAACAGTTTCATGTGAGCATACCGGCTATAAGCATTAAATATTCCAAGCCAGTGCGTATACTCTACTAATAGAAAGCCAAAACCAACAAGTGTTGGGTTAGCGGTTAGAATTTATTCTTAAAGAGTTTAGGCCTGAGTTCGAGTCACTGTAATCTCTTATTAGGATTAAATGTAAGTCTAATATCATCTTTCGCACTGTAACTCTTAACCTCAACCGAATATAAATCTGGTGAAAAGAAGTAACAGATGTAAGGTGGTGTGAAGCATAACCATCGCGGGTGATGGCTATCATAACTGGACCTCCATTTTTTGAACAAAAATAAAGAATGTCAAAATGCCGCTAGAGTGCGCCAGGATGCCCATTCGTACTTTATTTCCCTTTTGGCTACTTGACCATACTTTATTCCCACGGTCACTGAAAGTGCGCAATGCACACATCTAACATTCTAGCCATTCTGTCTTGTCACATTGCATGCTGGGTTCCTCCAGAAATGACGAGTCAAACATGAACTGTGTGTCACGCACTTCCGGTGATTGTATGATTTTCTCTTCGCATGGGAAGCGACATTTGTGTATCCTTTACATCAATGATGGATTCAATAAATTAATTTCAAGGACAAGTAAAAAAATTATTATCTTTTGTAATGAATAGTAAGATAATTGACTTCATATAAACCCGAAGTGTCGCATAGCAAGTTGATAAGCGAGAGTGTGTCATCGTGAATTTATGTATGCGAAAAGAAAATAGAAATGAGTTTTTAAAACAAAATAACTAGTTAAAGGGGGAATTTATAATTTTTCATAAAGACAAGTTGAAAAATATTTCTAAAACTATGGTGAAAATAGAATTTTTTGAAAATTGGAGAGGCATTTATGAATTTTTATGTGGCAAATTGAAATTTATTTCTAAAATTTTAGGACAAAAATAGGACTTCTCAAAATTTGATGGAGACATTTAAAAAATTTTAAGGAGAGAAGTGAAAAATATTTTTTTAATTATAAATAAATTTATAAGTTTTAAAAGTTGACTAGGACAGGCATTAGTTGCCTCTGCCCCGTTTTAGATTCTTGAGTGTTTTATACAAAGCTTTTGTGAACTGAGATAAGAAATGATAGCGTAGAGAAAAAACCTTTGTAAATGGGATTCAAATATTTTATTCTTAGTTGAGAATGAATATAATCACAAAGAAACTATAAAAAAAATATTCAATCATGCTCCCAAAATATAATCACAAAACTTTTGATTGTTGCATTTGACTGTGACCAAAATCTCAATCTTTGATTGCTATATTTGGTATGAATGATTTGAAGAAGTTACAATTAATGTATGTTTCACTGATCGTCAGGATATAACAGTGTTACTATAAGTAAACACATATCCAGTTTGAGACTTAGCTTTATGAGGATCAGAAAGGTAATCAGCATCTACATAACCAATCAATTCAAGTTATAACTCCTTTGAATAAAATTATCTCATATTAGTTGTCCATAGTAGATAACACAGTATATGTTTAATTCATTTCTAATGTCTTTGTGTTAGTGTAAAACTATATCGTACTAATAAATTGACAGAGAATGCTATATTAAGTCTTATACATTTTACAATATACATAATAGCACCGGTTGCACTAAGATATGGTACTTTATGACCAAGAAGTTATTCACAATTTTCTCGAGGACGAAAAAGATCTTTCTGTACATCTAGTGAACAGACAACCATTGAAGAACTTAATAGATGAGTTTTATTCATGTAAAACTGTTTTAAAACATTTTCAGCATATGCCGATTGATGGACAAGAATTCCATTTGATAAGTGCTCAATTTTTAATTCAAGGCAATACTTGGTTCTCCCAAGATCTTTCACTTCAAACTCCTTTTTTAAATAATTAACAGTTTTAGTAATCTCTTCAGGAGTTTCAATCAAATTCAAATCGTCAACATAGACTGCAATGACAACAAATTTGGATACTGATTTCTTAATAAAAATGCATGGGCAAACGGTATTACTCACATATGCTTATTTCAAGAGATATTCACTTAGACGATTGTACCACATATGATCAGATTGCTTTAACCCATATAATGATCTTTGAAGCTTGATTGAACACAAATTTTGTGATTTTTAAATATTTGCTTCAGGCATCTTAAATCCTTCAAGGATTCTCATATATAGATCATTATCCAATTTTCCATATAAGTAGACAGTCACTACATCTATTTGATGCATATCTAGTCCTCCTGAGACTAGTAAACTAAGTAAGAATCTGAATGTAATTGTATTCATTATAGGAGAGTAAGTCTCATCATGGTCAATACTAGGTCTCTACGAAAAATCTTGTGCTACAAGTCGAGTTTTATATCGTACTATTTCATTTTTTTCATTTCGCTTTCGTACGAATACCCATTTATATCTAACTAGTTTCATATCTTCAGGTGTATGAACTACATGTCAAAATACTTTACATTATACTAATGAGTGTAATTTTGCCTCAACAACTTCTTTCCATTTTGGCCTATCAATTCTATGTCGACATTCGTCGACTGTCTGTGATTCAATCTCTTTATTATTTCCGAAAATACCAATAACGACTTTAAATGAAAATACGTTGTCGACAATTATCTTATTTCTATTCCAACTTTTTTTTGTATTCATATAACTTATTGAAATCTTATTATTTTCAGGTACCATATCATTTACAGGAGATATCTCTTCAAGCGGTTTCTCTTTTGGGAATTCTTTTTCAGGATTCTCTTCTTCATAAAGTTTAGATATTGTGTTCTCTTCAAGAGCACCAATTGCTTATGCATTTTTCCTTGTGTCTTCCTTTTTATGGGAATAATGTCTTTTGCACCGACAGTCCTCTTACGATTTAAGTATTTTTAGATTCATTTGTTACTGTACTAATAGATTGTCCTACATGGACATCAATACGTGCTGGAGTATTAACAGCTGATATATGTGATTTTGTCATTTTCTTTATGTCGGTGAACGCATCAGGCAATTGATTTGCAATTGTCTGTAAATGAATAATTTTGTAAATTTTGGATTCACATTGACTTGTTCGAGGATCAAGATAAGACATTGTTGAAATATTCCAACTAATCTCTCGTTGCTGTTCTAACCAGGTATTTTCTCCTCCTAATGATGGGAAGACTGACTTATCAAAATGACAATCCACAAAATGTACCGTGAACATATAACATATTAAAGGTTTCAAATATTTAATAATAAATGGAGAATAAAAACCAACATAAATTTCAAGTCTACGCCAGGGACCCATTAGTACGCTGTGGGGGTGAGAAAGGTACATATACAACACAACCAAAAACTCGTAAGTGAAAAATATTTGGTTGTTGACCAATGACAAATTGTAATGGTGAGTACTGATGATAAGCAGTTGATTAGATTCTAACCAATGATGCAGCATGCAATATGACATATCCCTAAGCAAAAATATGTAATTTTGTTTTCATAAATAAAGGTCGAGCAATAAACTGAAGTCGTTTTATAAAAGTTTCGGCAAGACCATTTTGTGTATATTTGTGGGTAATTGGGTGTTTAACATTAATTACTATTGACATGCAGTAATCATCAAAGGCTTGGGATATAAATTCTCCAGCATTATCTAGTTATATAGACTTGATCGAGTAATTTAGAAATTGTGCCCGTAAGCAAATAATTTGAGCAAGAAGTATAGTAAAAACAATATTACGGGTAGAAAGTAAACAAACATGTGACCACCATGTGGATGTATCTATTAAAACTATAAAATATACATGGATAATGTATTAGCCCATAGATATCTCCTTGAATTATTTGTAAGAATGATGGGGATTCAAAACCTACCTTTAAAGGAGATGGTTTGAGAATTAATTTTCCTTGTGAACAGACAGTACATATATAATTATTTGACACAAGAATCTTCTGGTTCTTTAGCGGATGTTTATGTGAGTTTTTAATAATTCGACGCATCATTGTTGACCTTAGATGACCCAAACAATTGTGCTATAGTATAAAATTCTTTGAATCAAAGCACTTCTGGTGTTTCACTATAGATGATTCTTCCGCTTTTATAGAAATATAATATAATTCAAAAGACAATGCAGTAAGTTTCTTTAATATGTATTTCTTTCCTGAAATATAAGAAATAATGTAGAGTTGTTCTACATTATCTGCATTCATTGTCTCAATATGATATCCATTACAACATATATCTTTAAAATTGATCGAATTCCTTATAGATTTAGTAGAATACAATGCATCATCATTAATGCATAGCTTTGTTGCTCTTGATAATATTATATTGGCCCTTCCAAAGCCTTTAATTAATTTTGTTGTGCCAGAGATTGTATTGACATTAGCTTCAAGTAATGTCAAGTGTGAGAAATATTTTTTTTCTCTTGAAGAATTGTGTGCTTTGTTCCACTGTCTACCAAATATATGTCTTCACTATTCATTTTAAAAATATTCAACGCATTAGTATGATCCATGTATATATATAACATATTAAAAATGCTTAATTAAAATATAATAATTTATTGCAAAGCAAAGCATATAAAGAAAACATTACCAAAGATGATAAGAAAACTAAATAGACTAAAACAGCGAGACAATAATATTAAGTAATATGGGCATCTCCATCACCAATTAAATGGTTTATTCTTCCACTTGCATCTTCAAAGAAATCTTAGACATCCAGATGAATATCAACTGGGCCATTAAAATTTGTAAAATGCATTTCTACATTTTTCTCTTTATCTTTAAGTGAGGCTTAATAAAGCTCTATTAAATGTTTGGGCGTACGATAGGTATGTGACCAATGTCTTTTCATTCCACACCTATAACAAATATCTTTATACTTTTGAGGAGGTTTATTCTTTAAACCTTTTCTTTTTTCTTATTTTATTTTAGAATTATTCCATTACTGGTAGTGTGGTATGATATTCTTAAATCTCATATGATAACCTCCACGATAATTCCCATGAATTCAAACATTATTCCTGCCATGACCACGGCTACGTCCGCGACCACGTCCATTAAATGGGATTGCATTCACTTCAGGAAATGGAGTAGAATCAGTAGGTCGAGACTGATGATTTTTCAGTAACAACTCATTATTTTGCTCAGCCACAAGAAGACATGATATCAATTCATAATATTTTTTAAATTTACGCTCTCGATATTGCCGCTGTAGGAGCACATTCGAGGCATGAAAAGTGGATAATATTTTTTCTAGCAAGTCTTCATTAATAATAATTTTTTCACATAACTTTAATCGTGAGCTGATTTTAAATAATGCAGAGTTATACTCACTAACCGTTTTAAAATCTTGCAATCTCAGGTGCATCCAACTAGATTAGGCTTATGAGAGGATTACGGTCTTCTGATGCTCGTATCTCTCTTTTAAAGTTTTCCATAATATCAATGAATTTTTTTGTTGACTCAAGATTGGTCTCCATGATAATTTTGATAATAACTAAACCTTGTGTTATTTTACTAATGCATTTACTTTGTGTGCAGATTAATAAAGTTTATAATTTAGACTTAATATTCAAACTTTAAGTCTAATACATGTCAAAGTGAATGCACAACAAGCCTAGGATCAAGCAATGAACTCTAAGAGCTATGCAATGAACCAAACAGAGCATTGACTCCTATTTCTACTTCAAACAAATGATTTACATTCGAAGAGATTGAAGGTGTTCAAATAAGACTTTCGTCAAGAATGCATAGACTCAATGAAGTTGTCTTGCACTCAGATAGATTAAAGACTTCGTCACTCGTCAGAATGTGCAAGAATTAGTTGAAGATGATTCAATTGTGAAGAGATTGAAAATGTTCAGAAAACGACTTCATCAAGTGTGCAAAAGGTCAATTCAAGATAATGTGATTAGAAGTTGCTTGAAAAGAAGATTCATCTTGATTGCCTGATCTCTACATAGAATTGAAGTAAAAAATTCTTCTTTGATGTAAGGAATCAATAAAGACAATATGTATGAAGAGATTTCATCAAGCTTACAAAAGTCTCATTGAGATGATTCCAAAGAAGAAAGAAGAATTGCTAGCAAAGAGAAGAAATCGGCAATGAAAGCAATATCTCGGCAATAAAAGCAATAGCTCGGCAACGAAAGAAAAAGCTCGGCAATGAAAGAGAAAGATCGGCAAAAGAGCTCAGCATTGATAGAGTAAAGCCCTGACAGTTTGAAAATCAAGAAAAGATGAATATTAAGTGATTGATTCAATCCAAGTTGAATAGAAATTAACTTTAATAAGTTAAAAGAGTTTTGATTGATCATCATACCCCAAAGAGAAGACTCTTTGAAGATTTTATAATATGGCTGAAGATGAACTTGATCATTAGAAGACAGAATGATGATTTCTGGGCAATGAGTCGACTCATGAAAAATGAAGAGCCGACTCATGAAGACAAAAGCAAAATCGTAAAGACAGAATGAGCAATGAGCCGACCTATGGAAATGAAGAGTCCCTTCAGGAAGACAGACGCAAAAACTTAAAGACCAAATGGTCAATAAGCTGACCCTTGAATATAAAGAATCAACTTATGGAAATGAAAAGCCGACTCATGAAGACAGAAGCAAAATGACTTAAAGATAGAATGATCAATGAGCCAACTCATGGATATAAAGAGTCGATACATGGAGACAGTGGACAACATTTGAAAAATGCAGACCAGAAAAGTCGACCCATTAAGCCTAACAGTTGTCGCGCCCCGATTTTTATGTGTCCAAGGTCCTTTCGGCTTTGAGACCCTAAAATACGGAACTCTATCACTAGAACTCGTCCTCCTAGAAGGACAAGTGTGACTAGGTTTGAAAATTGATTTGACTAAGGGCTTTTCAAAAAAATAGGAGTCGCCACCTAACTTGATTAATGTGAGTTAGGACACCTAAAACTAAGCATTAGTCCGAAAACTAAACTTAGGGTTTTTTAAAAAGGTTTTGAAAATCTCCCTCAAGAGAGGGTTTTTTTAAGAAAATAGGTTGTTTGGCAACCTTTGGAAAGATTTAAGCCCTTTTGAAAAATAACTCCATTTTGGTCATTTGAAAACAGAAATCTATGGTTCGGGGGTTGGTTACGTGTAGGGAAGATATCCTAAGATCATCACCCTACCCCGCCCTTTTGGTACTTACATGTCTAATCACCCTTGGTTCACTCACTAGAATAACCGGTTACCATTGTCCACTTAATATCCACTTTAGAATTTTAAAAACGGGGTTTAGTCATCACTTTTCGGATGGATGATGCATGATGCAAGTTTTTGGAAGAAGTTTGAAAATAATGGGGGTTTTAAAAGAGTTTGGAATAGAAACTTTGAATTGATTGAAATTTTTGAAAAAGGGATTGAAGTTGAAATAAAAGTTATGACCGCACCATTTTAGGTTGCCTACGTATCTCATTTGGCGAGAATCAGGTCATTCGTAATTCAGGTAAGAGCCCAATGAAAAATAGACGCTTTAGGGCCTTTGGAAAGTTTGAAAACACTTTGAGGTCTTTGGAAAAGTTTAAGACACTTTGAGGTCTTTGAAAAAGTTTAAGACACTTGGAGGTCTTTGGAAGTTAAAAACACTTTGTGGTCTTAGAAGTTGAAAACTCTTTGTAGTCTTGGAAGTTTTGGCTTGAAATTGGATGGTGGAGTGTTTTGAAAATGTTTTTGGATCAACTTAAGGGAGTTTTGAAAAGATGCTTTGGCATGAAAGTGTTTTTGAAGTCTTGTTTTGAAAACCTTGGAGGCATGATTTTAGAATGTTTTGATGAATTAGTTTTTGAAAGTGGTTTTTGAAAATGGCTAAGGGTTTGGAATCCTAATATAGACAACCTTGGGGTTGTTCTTGATGTATCACTTGTCCTTGGAATCCCTAACCATGAGGGGGCTAGGGACACCTTAGATTTGTGACATTTTGAAAGCATTTTTGGAAATGTCTTAAAGATGAAGTGTAAGGACATTTGAAGAATTTATGGAGTTGTTTTTTTTTAAATCAAGAGAGTAAGAAAATTTTGGAAAAAGGGGTTATGAGGATGGTTTAAAATTGAGTGATTATTTGAAAAAGAGTTCAAGAGTTGGAGCCTTGAAGTATACTAACCTAGGTTGGGTTAGCCTAGGGTTAGGGGTGACCTAAGGTTAACTAACTTGGGTTAGGTTAACCTAGGGTTAAGATGACTCATGGTTAACTAACTAAGGTTAGGTTAACCTAAGGTGAGTGAACTAGGGTCAAGTTAACCTAGAGTTAGACAACTAGGTTCAAATTAACCTAAGGTTGGACAACTAAGGTCAAGTTAACCTAGGGTTGGATTGGAAAATGGTCTTAAAAGTTGGATTAATGCACTTTTGAAAAGAGTTTTGAAAAACAAAACATGTTATGCAATGGACTTTGGTGGACACCCTTTTTGAAGATCATTTCCATGAAAATTTTAACTCTAGCAAAGAGTATGGTTTATATGGTTGGTATTTGGAGACCATTCCAAGGAAAGTTTCCTCATGGCCATTATAACCATAATTTTGACAAGAGTATAAAAGGTCAAAAGTTCAACATGGTGATGACAACCTTTTAAGGCACCATTTTTATTGCAAAGATAAAGAGAATGCATTTTTTAAAATCATCTTTGGAGAAGGATTTTGAAAATCATTTTTCAAGGGAACCATTCCATCAAGAGAGTGTTCATATGGCCAAACAAAAGGGAAACCACTCAAGAGAGGGCTCCATGGGATCATTCTAACCACCACACTTAAGAGAATGAAAATCTTGAAAATTAGAGAATTAGAAAGCAACCCTTATGCAAATTAAAATGTCATGATGCTAAAATGAGAGTTAGGGGGTTAGTAGGAGGTCTTCTAAGGCATGATTTCTAAAATCTCATCCTAAACTTCAAGGGGCCAACTCTTTGAACAATTTTTGAAAGAAACATAGAGCTTGAAAATGACATGGAGCTAAGAGTAATGTAAGCATTATAAAACATGACAATAATCATAAAATGTAGCCAAGCAAACAAGACGTGATCCAAATAGTAACATGTAAGGGGTCATGATCACATACAAGGCTTTTAGGCTACACGACATAAACAAGGGGCTCCTAGGCCATAACATCTCAAAGTAGGCTAGTGAGAGGTCCCCCTACACGGTAGCTCTCACTTGCTTTCCTCTAGACATGATCTAAGAGCCCTCTTGGCTCAAGCATGCAAGAAAGGGGGGTTAAAGATGGGGATTAAAATAGAGAATAGCTTAAGTAGGCTAGGAGGGAGAAGAGAAGAGTGGGGGAAAACACAAATGTAAAAGGGATACCACCTTTTGCCTTCAACACACTTGTAGTCTTCCAAGGATACTTTGTTTGGAGCTTGAATGACTTCAAGAAGGCTTAGAGAGCTAGTAGGGAGTGTTTGATGGTGTATAAGGCTTTATATGTTAAGTATATAGGCTTGGGGATGATGGAATCTAAGCTAAGTGTTGGAAGGATAAAGTGTGTATAGAGATTCGCAGTTCTCGAGTGACTTCAGCAGAGCTTCGCATCAGAAATCGGAGTTAAAATATGCAAAGGGGTGGCCTGGTATTTATAGGCAATTTGGAACAGACCTAGCGCATGTGTTACATGCGCTTGGCCAAAATTTGACCTGACGCATGTACTGTTCCATTGCCAGAATGACACGTGGCACCCTGTGTACTGGTTAAATCTTGACTGTTGATCGAAATTTGGTCGATCTAATCAAAATTTGAGCGCATGTAGCATATGCTCCATCACCGGAAAGGTTCATCCAAACTTTGTCTCGATAATTGAGTCAATCAGAAAGGTTTCGGAGAAATCGGTTACACCCGGGATCTTCTCCTAGGGCTTCCGGTGAACTTTCATGTTTTTAAAAAGTTTAAATTGTGTTTGGAAGCATAGGATATCATCTCGGGAAACGTGCATAAAAAGACACTTTTGCGGAGCGTCTGTGATACATTCTGATGGTGTTCGAAAGTGGCTGTTTTCGTTTCGTGTGATCGAGGCCTTCGGGAAGCGATCCTTTCGATCGGACTGTACCGATGAAAAGTACCCTGGAAATACTTTCGGGAATTACCAGATTTACGCATTTCTCAAGTCGTTGACGGTGAGTTTCAAATAAGGGAATTGGAAAAAAAGTCAACCTTGGCAGAGCGTCTGCGAGACGCTCCAGGGATTGTCAAAAGTAACTGGGTTTGAGCCATATGATAAAGGGTTTCGGGAAGCGATCTAGCCAATCAAGCCGTATTGATGGGAAGATCTATGAACGAACTTTCAGGAATTCCTTGATTTACGCATTTCTCAAGTCAGTTGACAGTGCGTTATAACTAGGAAATCTAGACAAAAGACAATTTAGGCGGAGCGTCTGCGAGACGCTCCAAGGAACTTTTATCGAGTCGTGTGAGTTTAGTGTCGTAGGGTCCTCCTCGAGTTAAACAAGGGTGTATGGTGAAACCCTTTGCTCGGAATCCCTGGACCGGTGCAGTCTCGGGGCATGTTTGGATTGTTTGGGGCAAAACGGTCATTTTGACCGGGATTGGCTGGAAATGGTTAGGAATGGTTTGGTGTGTTGTGTTAAGCGTGTAGGGTTGTTCAAGGATGGTATTGGGAGAGTCTTTTACCGTTCGGCGAGGTTTGTGCAGTATTGAGGTGTTTAGGGGCAAAACGGTCATTTTGACCAGAGCGAGCCAGAATAGTGTCATGCCCAGATTTTTGGCACTTGAGGAATACACACACAAGCGGAAAAAACACTGTACTCTCTCGTTAGAACTCACCCTCCTAGAAGAATGAGTGCAACTAGATTTAAATTGAAAATTAATTTGAATAAAGGGTTTTTAGAAAAGATTTGGAGTCGCCACCTAACTTGATTAAGGTGAGTTAGATCACCTAAAAACTAAGACTAATCCAAAGACTACACTTAGAGTTTTTGGAAATGGTTTTTAAAAATACCATCTCAAGAGAGGGTTTTTAAGAAAAACAGGTTGTTTGGCAACCTTTGGAAAACATTTAAGCACTTTTTGAAAATAAACTCCATTTTGGTCTTTGAAAACAGTGATCTAGATTCGATGGTTGGTTACGTGTAGGGAAGACGCATTGAGCCATCACCCTACCCAACCCTTACGGTACCTACATGTTTATTTACCCTAAATTCACCTATGAGAGTCTTCAACTAACAAATGTTCAATCCTATCCGCTTTAGAAAACAATGTTTAAAAAGTATGATGCATGATATGCAAGTGTAAAAACAGAGAGTAAGAAAATAGACTTGGAAAAAGATTTGAAAAAATAGATTTGAAATTGGAAAGTTTTAGAAATTGAAAATAGAGATTTAGAAATAGATTTTTGGAATTGGGAAGAATAGATTATGGAATTGAAAACTTGAAGAAGATTATAGAATTGGAGATTTGAAAAAGATTATGGAAATAAAAATTTGAAAAATGTTGTGACCGCACCCATAAAGGTAGCCTACGTATTCTTTTGGAGGAATCAGGTTAGTCGTAGTTCGGATAAGAGTCCGATTGGAAATAGAAGAGTTGATTTGGAAAAGAGTTGAAATTGGAATTCGAATTCGAATTGGAAGAATAGGAAATTTAGAATTTGATTGGAAGATTTGAAAAGATTGGTTTTGAAAGACCTAGACTTAGAAACTTAGAAAAGAAAGATTGGACTTGACTTGGAAAGTTTTTAGAAAAGACTTGACTCGAATGTTGGACTTGGAAGATTTGGAAAGATTGGATTTAGAAAATGTTCGAATTACGAAAGGTTCAAATTAGGAAAGTGTCATTTTAGGAAAGTTTCAACTTATGAAAGTTTTGACTTAGGAAAGTTTCAACTTAGGAAAGTTTTGAATTAAGAAAGTTTCATTTTAAGAAAGGTTTTGAAATAGGAAAGGTTTTAAAAATAAGGAAGTTTTGAAAATAAGAAAGTTTTGAGTTTAGAAAGTTTTATATTTAGAAAGATTTGAAATTTTAGGAAAGTTTAGAATTTAGAAAGTTTGGAAGTTTAAAAAGTTTAAGAGTTAAAAAGTTTTAGAGTTTGAGTTTTAGAAAATCTTGAGATTTGGAAAGGTTTAAATTTAGGAAAGATTGGAAAACCTAGATTTGGAAAGTTAAGATTTGAAAAGGGGTAAAATTAGGAAAGGGTTGAATTAGGAAAGATGTGGAAGTTGAGTTTTAAAATTTAGGAAAGATTTTTATGTTCAAATTTTGGAAACTTAAGATTTAGGAAAGTCAAAGATTAGGAAGGATTTGAATTAGGAAAGATTTGGGTTTGGAAGGATTGAGATTCCTATTTCCTAAAACAAGGGGTTGGATTTTGTTTCAAAAAACGGAGGATTAGATCTAGTTTCCTAAATAGGAATATTAGATTTGGTGTCCTAAAGGGAAGATTGGATTTGGGCAAGGATTTGGAAAGGAAAATTTTAGAAACCCTAGATTTGGAAGACTATAGTTTTGACGTAGAAAAAAAAAAGTTTTGAAAACATGTATAGTTTTGATGTAGAAAACAAGAGGTTTTGAAAACTTAGGTTTGGGGCAAGGTTGGAAATCACGTTTTTGGAAAGAAAATTATGGTTTCCTAATTGTGGGTTCTAGGGCTTGATTTGGGCTCCAAGGAAAGAAATTTTTGAAAAGTGAGTTTTTGAAAACGAAGATTTTGGAGGGAGATTCTAAAGAGGGGTTTTTAGAAAGCGTATTTTGAAAAGAATTTTAGGAAGGAAGTTTTTGAAAAGTAAAACTTTGAAAGAGTTTGGAAACAAAATTTTGGAAGAAGCTTTTAGGAAAGAATTTTTAGGAAAGTGAATTTTGATGAGAGTGTTTTGGAAAGGAGTTTGAAAAGAGAAGTTTTGGAAAATAGATTTTTGGAGAGAGTTTTGAGAAAACAATTTTGGAAATAAGAGTTTTAGGAAAAAATGTTGGAAAAGAGATTTTTAGGAGGAGATTTTTAAGAGGAAATTTTGGAAGGTATATAAAATATCTCACTTTCCTAAAGCGATTCTAACCATAAGAGGGCTAGAACCACTTTAGGATAGTGGTTTTGAAAATAACAAGATTTGAAAATATGGACCATGAAAGTCACTTTAAATGTAACACTTTCCTAAAGCAACCCAAGCCGTGGAAAGGCTAGAATCACCCTAGAATTGTGATTTTGAAAACAAATTTTGGAAAAGAAGATTTTGATGCAATTTTGAAAAACAATGTTAATGCAAGTTTTGAAAAAGATTTTGAAGATATGCAAGATCATGATATGCACAATGCAAATTTGGGGTAGTGAACATACAAGGTTAAGGCTTCACTACATAATCAAGGGGGTCGAACCCACTTGGTCTTCGGTTAGACTAAAAGAAAGCCCCCGACACGGTGACTCTCCAATAACCTAATCCTACACATGGACCAGGAATCCCCTTATTTCAAGCATGCAAAGAAAGGGGGAGGAAGAAGATGGGGGATTAAAATAGAAGAAAACCCAAGTGGATTAGGAGAGAGAAGAGAGGGGGAGAAGTGCAGAAACTTAAAGAAAAAACCTACTGTGTGTCTTGTTTATTTCACTTGGCTTTGCGCGCCTTGCTTATCTTCCTTTTTCTTCAGTCTTCGAGAATTTTGTCTTAGTCTTCTAGAGCTTCGGGTTACAGCAATCCAAGTCTTCAATGGAGACTAGTGTATAAGTGTATAGGAGTGTGTATGAGTGTATAGGAGGCTAAGGTTTAGTATATGGTGGCTAGGGTTTGGAAAACCTAGAGGAGCTAGGGTTTAGGGAGACTACGAGCTCTGTGTATCGAATATTAGGGTTTTTAGACTGAGTTTGCGGACCTTTTCCACACTGGAGGAGGCTCTGTATTTATAGACAAGGGAATGACCTGGCGCCTGTTACAGTGGCGCCATGCCAAATTTTCTCTTGACGCCACTAGGAGTGGCGCCAGGCCATTTCTTGGCTTGGCGCCACTACTAGTGGCGCTAGCCAGTTAGGAAAGTTTTAAGGTCGGCAAACAACGTATCTTGGAAAGATTTGGGCTCCTGTACTAGTGACTACCATGCAATTTTTAGTCTGGCTTTACTAGGAGTGACTCCGGAAAGTCCGGGAATGATTTAAGGGACCAGGATTGGCCCGGAAGGCCGAAAAAGGGCAGGAACACTCAGAACAGTGTCTTGGAGGTACTTAATTTGAAAAATGAGGATAAGATGTATCAAAGGGGTTGACCGAGTCATTGGGGCAAAACGGTCATCCAACAGGAAAGCTATTGGGATGGACTCGAAACGTCCCGAAAGAAGATTCAAGATTTGGAAACATTATTTAGAATGTTTCCAAAGGTTGCTGGTTTGATTCCCAGAGCCGGTGTGGTTGGAAAAGGCGACCAGCCCACCAGGGGCAAAACGGTCATTTTGTACCGGGTTTGCCGGAACTGACTCAGAATGATCCGGAAAGATAATAAAAGGTTGAGAACACTATAAGAAACATTCTCGAGAGGTTACCGGTTTGATACCCAGAGCCGGTATGGTCCCCAGGACGTTCGGATGCCTAGGGGCAAAACGGTCATCTTGTCTGGAAAGTCTCGGAATTGGCCCGAAACTGACTAGAAGGCACCTAATCATGCCGGATTGCTTTTAAGACAATCTTAGAAGGTTATACTTACCGTTCCGAGGACTCAAGTGTGTTCTCGAGAAACGTGCCGAAAAAGGCCCAAAGGGCAGTTTTGTCATTTTTCACTGAAGTGGGCTAGCAGACACTGGTGTTGAACTGGGTTTTGAGTGTTTCCGCCACTCTGACAGCGGTCGCGTGATACAGGAGTTTGTTGGCAATTCATTATATCGACTTGCTTGCGAGTATTTCCGCTACTCTGACGGTTACGATGTTTGTGAGTATTTCCGCTACTCTGATGATTCGCGATCAATCCTGAGACTGCCTAATCTCGGGAAGCTGCTAAGGGACTTAGCGCCTGAGAAGTCAACTTTCTCAGAAGGTGTGCCTGAAATGGATATTTCTGTATTGGCGGGCTAGTAGGTGCCAAAGGTGGACCGTTCTACTATCTAGGGGACTTGGGGTCTCATCCCGGTCGTCGGGTTTAAAGGGACTTACCGTTCCGAAGAGATTTTTTTCAAAAAACGTGTCGAATTACCATCTCGAGGAATCAACTGTCTCGAGAGAGGGATTGGAATTGGATTTGGAAAGGGGACTTACCGTCTTCAGAAACACGTGCCTGATTTGAATTTGGAAAAGGGACTTACCGTCTTCGGAAAAAGGCGCCTGATTTAGATTTGGAAAGGGAACTTACAGCCTTCGGAAAGACGTGCCTGATTTAGATTTGGAAAGGGGACTTACCGCCTTTAGAAAGACGTGCCTGTTTGGATTGGAAAGGAACAATGCCCTCTAAGGGCATTTTAGTCATTTTGCTTCTATTTGGGCTGGTGGGCCCACAAAGCGATGAATAGACAATATTAGAATTAGAGAGTTAATTTTGATTGGAATACGTCCATATTGACTTGAGTACAAGTCTGGACGGACCGTAGACTGCCGAGTGGTTGGGCTCGCCTCCATAATGCGGTATTTCTACAAAATGGAGTTAGCACCCCGCAAGAGTACGGGGGTCACGATGAAGTATAAACCGGTAATCCGGTATCGTTCTCTCCCAAGGGACCTAGCCAAATATAGTCTCTAGCACTCAACTCACACTAACCTAACCTAGGATTGGATTGCAATTATGTGGAAAATTAGATCTAAAATAAAAAGCAAAATAAAAAGACCGAAAATCTTTTGGGTTTTGATGGTTGTTTTGAATTCCTAAACTATTGCAACGAAAATAAAGAGAATTAACACTAGACAAATAAATTAAAGCAAAGTGAAAATAGAATTAAAGCAATTACAAAGGGAATTAGGCTCAAATGATCTAACCACTCAATTTCATCCAAGGTTTCCAATGGGGTTTATAACTCAAATCAAACACAACATTTAAGTGTGTTTGATTCGGAGAATTTAGCTTTGAAAACCGATTATTCTCAAACAATTAAAATTAGATACATGTTCAATGGGGAATCAAAGGTTAATACCATCGATTCAACTTAGTCAATACCAAATTTGTGGTTTGTGCATTGATTAGCCAAACATAATCAATAACCTAGGTTTTTTACGTTATCTTCAATCAATTGTTGAGAATGAAATTCTAGAAAAATATAGCAATTAGTTCAAGAGATGCCTCCATTTAATTCCTCGGATTATTTAGGTGATTCTCACATTTGAACCCAATCTAGAACTAGCTAATTAAATTCATAATAAAAGCATAAAAATGGAAATAAAGCATACAAGGATTGGAAGCTAGCATTTTACTTAAAAGAAATGAAAAGAGTTTAGGTACAAGAAAACTACAAGATAAATATAAGAAAATTACAACATAACAAAGAAAATTACAAATAAAATTACAAGAAATAAATCTAAACTAATAAATGAAGAACAAATGGAAAACCAACCTTGAATGAAGATCTCCCAAGCCAATTTACCGAAAATCTACTCCTAACTATCAAAACTATCAAAAACTCTCTACAAAACTCAAAAACTAACTCTAAATCTAACCAAAAACCAACCCTCCCCTTTCTCGGCTGCGGCTAGCATTTTAGGGCAAATCTGCGCCTCCTGTCCAAAGTGCGTCCGGACACTTATTTCACCGTCCGAACAGTTGTTTTACCGTCCGAACGGTCTTCGGACGCAAAATCACGACTCTGGATTGGCTTTGAACAGGAAAACTCGACTCTGGAACTCCACCATTTGTCGCACCGTCCGAACGCCTCAACCGTCCGAACGCACCGTCCAAACGGCTGTACCGTCCGGACGGTCTTCTGTCATTTTGGCTCTTATTTGTTGTTTTCACTCCAAAACCTACAAAATACACAAAAATACACAATAAATCATTTATTAGACTAAAACAAGATAATTAACTACAATATAAATCTAACAACGTGCAATTTAAGGGCTTATGATTACACTTTTAGAGTGTAATCAGTGGTCAAAAATGGGGTGCTTACAAATAGGACCGGATTTGGACCAAATGGCGTGCGGGGGATGCCTAATGGTTTAACAACCCTTTGGAAGGAAGGACTTATCATTTTGAGGGATTTTAAACTTTCTTAAAACGTGTCTGGAGGCCCAAGGGGCGGGTTTGGCCATTTTTCACCGACTCGGGCTAGCAGGCGCCAGTATTGACCTAGGTGTTGGTTCCCGAGACCGCCCGGTCTCGGAAAACTACCTGTGCGATGTCGGTCTCTAAGAACGCCCGTTCTTAGAGAACTACCTGTAGGGGTGGTGTTGGTTCCTAAGAACGCCTGGTTCTAGAAAGCTACTTGAATTGGTGGTGTTGGTCTCTAAGAACGTCCGATCTCGGAGAACTACCAAATGACGGAGTTTCTGCGTTGGCAGGCTAGCAGGTGCCAGAAGTGAACTGTCTGGAACTTGATGAGGTGTTGGTCCCCGAGATCGCCCGGTCCAAAAAGCTGCCTGGAATAATGGTACTCATGGCTCCAGCGGGTCCTTATGGACCCGAGAAGCGACCAGTTGGCTAGATTATAGGTTGAAAGGCTTATCTTGAACCTGCATGTGTTGTGATGTTGGAAAATTTAGCCCGGTTGGGCCAAAGATAGCCGAGCGGGCAAAAATGGGGTACTTACAAGAATCGACCCCTAGGATATAACGGCTAGTTTTTCTAATGTTATAACGGACTGAACATGCATTAATTGAACCCCAACAACCTCCAACAGATGAAATTAATACAAGGGTTTATATACAAGCTTCCAACTGCATTTATACAAAAAAAGAGACATAAAAAACACAGATCCACTGACTGATCAAACAGAAAAATTATGAACATTCTCTTTGTCTTCACTTTATAAGCTTTGATTGTTTAATCCACTCTTGTTAGAGAGTTCGTAAATCGTTTATATATTTTTATACACTTGTAAGTGAGAGTTTGAGAGTTCTCTTTCGAAAGAAAAACTCTTATAAGTTTAAGTGGATCTTGGACAAAACCACTTGGTGGCTGAAGAACTTGAAAAGAAGTTCTTGTGTAAAGAGTGAGCTGAGCACTTGGTCAATCAGCATCCATTTGTAATTGGAGATTACATAGTGGAGGAAGACTTCAAGGGGATCTTGGCATGAGGACGTAGACTATGGATTGTGGTCGAACCTCGGTAACTCTTTGTGTTCTTTCTATTGCTCTGTTTTCCTTTCTTCTTTTGATTACATTACATTACATATAGATTGATCACTGTCACATTGTTTAAATTAATTTTAATTAATCTTCGAACAACCAAATTCAGCCCCCCTCTTGGGTTGCCTTTTGGGTCAACATATTTATCGTGAGGTATTGAGATTTCAATTCTTCATTAAGATAATGACGAAGAAAAATTATTACTTTAGCTTGATTCTGTTGAGATGAGTTATTTTCCTCAATTATTTTGTATTCAAGTGCCTTCGCAACTAGATGGATCTCAGTATCAAGGATTCATGATAAATAATTATCTTTAGAAATATAAAGGGTGGCAAATTTCAATTTTGTAATATTCGACATTTTCAGAATGCTATAATAACAAAACAATAAGAGTAAATCAGGATAAGATTATGAAAACTACAAATATATTCAAACCATATAAAATAATAAAAGGAACACTAATGAAATAAACGGTATGTAGGCCTTAATAAGCATTCTACAGGAATGCTTGATTGTATTGTTAAAGCAATACACATAATAAATTGTAATTGTAGTAATATACCAAACATATTATTGTTAGGTGTGTATTATGATAAACAAAAACCGACAGAGCGCAATGTACATTGTAATAAATAATTACTATACAATTACTATTTATTACTGTACATAAATAGTAGAGTACATCAATATATATAATATCACTATTCAATTCAGACATCAAAATATAGTCAAGTCACATGTCTATGGTAAGTTATTGAAATATAGATTTCAGATCTATAAATATCATAGGCAAAAAATACAAGATTTGGGAGAAATAAAGCAGCAAAATTTTGAAATAAATACTAATCATCTCAATAGTTGAACTACTGTTCATACTATTCATGTAAATTGAGTGAATAGTAAATAATCCAAAATGAAGATAAATTACACATAAAATGCAGTACTTTCTTAATATAAGGAAGAACACAGAGCACTTAGAAGATCGTGCTGATAACGTGTTATTAACTAAAAGATTATAAAGCAGATAAAAGAACTCAAGACCATGTATATATAAAGAATAATTCTTTAGGAACTATCAAATATTTATCATATTATTTCTCCTGGAACTATTAGGGTTAAATGTTTTAGATCATTATTGATAATATAGAACAAAAAGAATACACCATGAGTTTGAGGAATTACCTGTATTGCTTCTTTCTTTTTATTTTCTTTCTATTCTTGGTTGTTCCTCAAACTCTCAAATGAGTCTCTATTTATAGAGATGCGAAGTAAGGCAGAGATGTATCCTATAAGCATTCAAATTCCGCAAGTCAGTATTCATGCGATTATTTATGACCTTTTTTCACAACAAAGAAGTCTGATTGAACTTCTTTCTTGGGTAACCGAATGTCACTTTTCATTACTAAATCTAACTTTGAGCAAAACTTATGTTTATTCTTGGAATTTAATTTTGATGTACTCATAGTATAGAATTTTTTTACACAAGTGAACACTAGAATACAACATGTGTTCATGAGCCTTACTTGTTTATGTTATACTTAAATTCTAAAAAACATGTGTCACACTGGTGCCTTGCTTATGTAAAAAAATTTTACACCTTCAGTGTATCAAAACTAAACTCTTATTATGTAAAAAAATTTTACACCTTCAGTGTATCAAAACTAAACTCTTATTCAAACCATAATTGTCAGAATTAGAAGCGGGATCGAGAACTGATGTGAAAAAACAAAAAAGTCAAATGTGGCCTAGAGAAATTATGAAAAACGAAAATGCTAGGTAATATCAAATAAAATAAGATATTTCTAAATATATATATAATCTCAAAAAAAATTCACCTAAAGTATTTAGAATACTATTATAATAAATAAATTCTAACACTACACAATAACTATAAACTTTTCAATAAATTTTTTTTATATATTATTGTTAAATAATAAGATTTAGTACTGTAAAAAATACTAAAATTTATGATAAATGAGTTCTTAAAGAGTTTCCACGATATATTATAAAACTTTATGATAAGTTTCTTTATCTAATTTATAAATAGTCTCGAAATTGTTTTTAAAAAAAATTCCCTAAAATTTCATAAAAATTTCATTTTTGTTCTGAAAGCAAGTTTTCAAAAAAAGTGGATTTCCTCCATCAAAAAAAGGTTTTGGCAACTATTATTCAAACCATGGAGGCCAGATCACCCATCCATATGTCTAAGTAAGAACGAAGGTATAGGCTAGGGGTGTGCATGGGTTAGTTTGGGTTGGGTCTGTGCTAGACCCATAACTGACCCGATCTTAATTTATTTCAGATTTTTAGACCCAAAACCGAATTGAACCAATTCAACTAGAGTTGGTTCGATTCGGTTCCGTAACTCGTGTGGATTTGGGTCCAAATCAGACTAGGTCGAGTTGGGTTCACTTTTATTGTATACAGTTCAACTTATTTATTCAATAATAATAGGATTGGTCTTGCATCCTTGATTTTTAAAAAAAATATAAAAAAATATAAACACTAATCAACAATAATTAAGTACATATAACAATGATTTAATAGTATATGTAAAATACATATAGACTTTTATGATATATACAGATCGGGTCTCGGTTCAGTTTTTAGGCCGATTCTCGGATTGGTTCGAGTTCAAAAATTGTGGAGTTGAGAACCGAACCAAATTATTTAGTGATATTTTTTAGACTTGAACTGAACTAATCATTTGATAGACCCGAATTGAACCAACCCATAGAGGTTAAGTTGGTTCGATTCTTGAATTTTTTGGTTCGTTTGTGCACCCTAGTATAGGTGACTTCCTAGCACTGAATTGCTTGAAGGCTCTAAAGGTAAGGTTGAAACCAATCTGGCTTTAATTACAAAAACAAAAACTATTAAAATAGTTTAATAACATAATAAGGAACAAGAGAAAATTATCACAATATTGTGAAAGAAAAATAACATAATATAAAAATAGTGATAATCCTTAAAAACTACAAAGTCTATAAGAATACATATATCTCTAGATCCACAAACACCATAATTGAAATTCATAATAGATTTAACACTTGTAGCATTTTTGATCTGATACAATATAAGATTTTTTTTTGTCTCGATTTAACAAATGTGTAGCTTCAAGAATATCTTTGATATAGACATAGCCAATAATTAGTGATCCACAAAAGCGAGATTGTATGGATCATTTTTTGCCACTTTCTTAAGCATTTTGAGATGATTTATAATATTTCGTAGTCATGAATTTTTTTTTCTCTTTGCTTTAGATATTAATATAAAATTTTATCCAAATGAATTCCTAACTTTAAATTTTGTGATTATAAAGATGTAATTATTTTATTTCAATGGGAATAAAGTGACATTAAGTTGTAGTTTAGAAACTATAATTAATATTTAATTTTCTTATCTATTTTGAAAAGTTAGACCTCATTGACTTGTTTTTAAAAATTAAAGAGCTTAAATAAAAGAAATCGAAGTTCTTGAATAACATTGAAATCTGAGGCAAAGTTGGAGATCAAAATAATTGTTTACTCATTATAAAAATATTATTGCCACATCATTTTATAAAAAAAATCTATATAAAAATTATGTATAACAATCTTCTTTGTAATTATGAACTATAGTGATGGACATTTTTTTTTTCAATCAGTAGATGTAAACAAGCAACATCATTCTATTTAAATCGCTCTTCAGAGCGGACTTAAGAAATTTGTTGAGGCGGCAAGCTAAAAATTCTAAAATTTTAAGAGTTAAATTAAAATGTTCTTGATTTTAAGAGTTGAGTTATTCTTTCTCATAATTAATCAAAAATTATAAGATTTAAATATTGTTGGCACTTGAGTTGGATTTGAGTGTGGCATGCCCATAATTTGAACCCATGACCCACATGAGGTGGTAATGATAACTACCTTATATAACCCTATCTTGTTTAATATCATATTTAGTTTAATTGCATGTGTTGTTGAGTGTGGCATGTTATGAGGAGATTATGTTATTTTTTAGCATGATTAATTAGCTTAATTCACGATTAATTAGCTTAATTAATCTTCATACTTATTTTAATGTTAATGATAATTAATTATCATAAGTGTGATTAATTATCCTAATTATGTGAATTAGGGAAGCAAGGAAGAGTTAGGTGTATGACACCTAGGTTTATGTTTCATTATACGTGAGGTGTGTGCATAAGGTGTGTGTGTGGTGTTTACTTTTGCTAGCATGTGTGTGTATGTGTGACATGTGTAGCTATATATATAATTTGTATCTATAGTTGACTTGAAATCAAGGGAAGAGAGAGAAAAGAGGAGCTTGTGTAGTAACTTGTGTTTGGTAAAAAAGAAAGTGAGAGAAAAATGGGATAAAAGAAGAAAATGAAGAAATGATTGAAAGAGAAAATTGTACATTTATTGTTTGAGGTGAGGAATCTCAATTCATACTTATTTTTATGTATTTCTATTGATTTTTGCATGTAGAAGACATATCACATCTTAGAATTGAGAATTGGAGTGAAGAGAGGGAGATTGTCTATGGTTTTCAAGAGGAAGTCTTGAATTCTTCATGTTTTGTATGTGTTGTTATTTTGAAATCTTGTTGAAGAATTTAGAACTTCATTCTAGGCCTTAGAGGGCTTAAAATTATATTGACATAGCAAAGGGGAGCTTAAAACCATGTTTGAAAACACTATTTTCGAACCAAAAGTGGAAGAGGGTACATTGGTTACCTGAAGGGAGCCTAGTGGCATGCCTAGCTGGAGAAGGGCACCAGGAAGGTGCCTAGTGGCGCACTCCTTTAGCCAGGGCACGCTTGGAAGGCGCACTGGCACACTCCTTTGACCTGTTTTGGCTGATTTGACTCCTGTTTTGTGTTTTAGCATCATATGTCGCATCGGGACGTGTTAAACACTTCTTATTGAGTTCTTAATATGTTATTAATGTATCATTTCTTATATTTGAGCATCATAAATTATGAACATGCATTGATTATACACATGTTTCATAAATTTGATGTGGTAATGTGTAATAGGTTCGGAAGCGGCTCAAGATACTCCGATTCAACCTAAGGAGTAAATCAATTATGATTATAAAGCGGTAACAGGTGGGAAGATTTAAGATATTCTTACTCGTATCGAATTGAATGTCTTATGATCTATATTTGTATTAATTGTTGAATTATGAAGTGACATTAAATAACATACATTATGTGCATCTCTTACATTGCACGGTTGAGGTTTAATCGAAGTGGGACTAACTTAAGGTTTAGTCACGTGGGACTAACCTAAAGAATGTCACGTGAAACATTTTTAAATAACAAACTATCGATATATGGGGCCAATTTTATCAAAAAGTACGCACATTTGTGGTATATTATATATTGAAATTACAAGAGATATTACATTTCGGTAGTGGTGATTTATCTATTGATGGACTATACAATGCTTATCTATCATTCATTCATCATGAGTTTGATTATCTTTGTAAGCATGTTGATATATAGCTCACATCCACACAGATTATCTTGCAATTGAGATAGAGATGTCTAGTCCACTGTTGTTGCTATTGATGTTGACGTTGGTATTGAGTTGAAGAGTTTCGAGAAACTCTTTAGTGAAGTTGTTAGTCATGTATATTGTTGCACATTATATAAAATTCTTCTTGAGATTTGTTTATTTCATGATTTTGTAAATATTCATGAGTTTGGATTAGTAGTCCTCTTTAGGATATATGTTGGAGGATTATGAGATGGTTTTATTTATGTATCATGATGTTATTTATCCGTATAAGATTCTTATCTTTTATAATGTTGTAAGGTTTTGCTGACAGGTTATAACATGTGCGATCACGTTCGTTCTAAAACGATGTTAATGACGTCTAATTAGGAACAGGCGTGACATACCCAAACTTTCCACTATGAGGGAAGTTAATAAAACTCATATTCTGTATATGCATAAGATTGCAAAGAGATGAATTAGATCATAAACAAATGTGTGTGAGTGCTATTGAGTTGTGAATAGTGTTACTATAGTTGGACTATTAGAGGTTTAATTACACTCCATCACGAGTACATCACATAAGGGTTTGCAAATTTGTACGTGAAACATCTTTGAATTTTAAGATCTTAGGTCTTCTTCCAATTTAATAAGATAAAAGTACAAAAGTATGCCTGTGATATGCTTCCACATTATACATATTTGACATATCTCTACTACTTAAAAGAGTGAAAAACTTGTGGTGTTTTCTACACTTTTGTTCCAAAGATACACTTGAATTATTTGTTAATTCCCAATCCTTCAAGCACACTGAACGGAGGCGACGTGTTTGCAATGAAAGGAGACATGCTCCTTGATAAGAATGAGATCTAAACATCTATGATTTTTTTTTTTCAGAATTTTGTAATTTTTAATTTCAGTTGTTTATTTCTCTAATGTGTTCGAACTAGGGCTTTTGTAATAGTAAAATTCCAAGCCTCATGATGTCATCCACGAAACAGTTGCCATCGATCTTGTCAAAGTTTCATTGCCACCCCTCTGTCCCTCCCAAATCTCCCTCCCTTCTCCGGCACCCATCATACCTCTACTTCAATCCTCATTCTTTAGGTTTGCTCTTTTGGATTGCACCACCTTTTTGTAATGCTTTCCTTCTTTTTAGATCTTTTGGCTCTATTTGTATGAAACCGTTTTTTGGTGTGCCATTTCCATTGCATGCCACATGTTTGCTTATTTTGCCACAATTATTCCAAGTGCACATGCTTTCAAACGTATGAAGATTTAATTTGAATTATCCATTTTCATAGTATATAGTGTGTTGGGTGTTAAATAGTTAATATTGCCCTTTTTCTTTTTCTATTGTATGACGATTTAGCATTTTGAACTAATTGATTTATTCACACTATATAAGAAAAATAGTTAGGTATTGTTAATTTATTATTTTTGGTAGAAATCATGTCTTCAACTCTCAATGTTAAGATTTTCATTTGAAATTATGAAATTATTTTTACATATGAATATTTTAAATATTCTAATATTCTTACAAAATTTTTATTCAAAAAACTCCACAAGATTGATGTGGTAGTGACACTTGTTAAATTATAAGAAAAAATGATAGGTATTTTGTTTTAAGAAAAAGACCACAAACAACGAGAATTCTCTATAAAAGTTCTATTTTGCAAGTTTGAAACGTCTACATAAATCTCATATTGGGTATATTTTGCAAGTCTGAAATGTCTACATAAAGAATATATATTGTTTCTGTACGTGATCTCACTTAAGAGAGATGCCAATTCTAAAGTGTGTGTTAGACAAAGAAGAAGAATACAAGAATATAAAAGCAAAAGAGGAAGAAGAAGTAGAAGTGATTAAAGTGCTGAGACAATGAAAGATTCCTCAGAGGCAAATGAGAGAAAGAAAGCATCAGTCGACGAATTTGGTAACATGGGTATGAGAGCTGGTGAAGTCATTGCCTTTTATCTGTCTATTTACTAATATTCCGTTTTCAATTGAAAATTTATTTCGAAAATCTATTTGTTTTTTTTTTATTTTTGGGTTGGTTCAGTTATTTGATAAACCATGCAACATTAGTCTTGCTATTTTAAGAAGAATATAAAAGTTGATTTATCATAAATGGAGTACATTGGAATGAAAATTTTGATTAAAGCTATAAACAAAGCATTGGACTTCAGAGAATTTTGAAAGTATTTGTGAAAATTCAACTCTTACTTGCAAGGATCGGGCTATATATGACTTCATGCTTTATTCAATTCAAGGGGTCAAGGGAATCACATCAATTAAATATAATATTTGACGATTTCTTCTAACCTATCATGTAACAAATTTGTCCACTGTTAGAGTTTCATGGAAAGTCGTAATACAAAATACCGCCTTGCATCGCCATTAGTATAATTCTAAAAACTTGGCCTATATACAATTTTTTTTATTATAAATATTCAAAACTAATGACTTAGATACAATTTAAGGTCTAACCCAAATTTAGCAAGGGCGGCCTTTTCGTGATATTGTACTGACTCTAGAATAAAAGAGCCCTATTTTCAAATAGATTTGTCCATCAATAATGAGGATCGCATTAGTAAAAAAAAATTTGTGCTTTAGAACTTTTTATTTTTTTATAATTGTCTAACAAAGAACTTTCTTATATAGTTTTTTTTCTTTTAAACTCATTGGGTACATAACCGGACTTTGCTTGATATATTTGGTTTAATCTTTTTTCAGAGCCAGTCTTTTATCAATCTTATCTTAAAAAATGAATGAAATCTGAGGTGGGCGGTGATAGGTGTGGATATTGAGTGGGCAGACCTATACAAAAAATAATTCTCATTGGGTCCAAAATAAAATACTAAGCCCGACCAACTAAAAAAATTGCATTTCTAAACCCGTCCATTTAATGTAAAAATTGTTCAATATATAATATTCTTACCTATAAATAATATTGAATAACATATACATATATATATGATATTTAAATATAAAAATATATTATTTTATATATATTTCGGGTCGGGCCAGGCTGGACTTCAAAAATAATTTTTAAGCCCACCCATTAAAATAATCGAGTCTAAAAAACTCTCAAGCCTTATAATTTATGGGCGGGCTTATCGGACTCTCGGGCCCATGATGACCCTTAGGCAGTGGCCGTCCCATGAGGGGAGCAGGCGGGGCCACGGCCCCCTTAGTTTTGAAAAATTACATGACTTCCTATATATTTTTTAATATTTATGATAAAATAGGTATATTGACCCCCGAAAGTTTGAAAATTTTTCCTTAGACTTTTTACACTTTTGAGTATTTATAATAAAATCGATATATTGTCCTTTTAAAACTCAAGTAATTTTACGTTTACCCACATAAATCCAAGTAATTTTTCTTTGCACCTCTAGTATAAAATAAAAATTTTAGCGAAAATTAAAGATCTTGATTTTTAAATAACCCATCAATTCTTTACGATTTTTATCTTTTGTACATTTAATAAATCTCCTAGTATAAAGCATAAATCTAAGTGATAGTGGTGGTAGTTAGTATAAATTATAATAGTACAACTAAATCTTTTGCCTACTTCAACTCGTTTATCTGTCGGGCCGGCACTAATCACTAGAATGCAGGACTAACAAAGGAGAAGCAGCTTTAAATTGTATGTTTTGAATTAGATCAGTCACAGTCGCACCTTAACATGATTTATTTTCACTAGTTATGTAAATCGACTATCGAGTCAAAGATTAGGGTTCGTTTGGTTTTGTTTTTTGTTTCTGTTTTTTATTTTTTTAAAAATAAAAATATAAAAAAATACTAAAATAGATGTATTTTCTGATTTTGCAATATTGATATAGTACTTTTAGCAGAACGATAACTTATAAATGCCATCATTAGATCATAAAAAATAAAAAATAAAAATAGAAAACAAAAACATACAACAAAAAACAAAAACTGACAGCACTTTCAAACAGACCCTAACTGTTCAATACAACATTTTTCATCGTTACCCTTCTTAGTGGAATAGGGTAAACCACACTTGCTAGGGTCAATAGAAGTCTATATATCCCATCGAATTTGGTCGGTCTCATGTACTTTGAAAAGTTCCCAAACAGTTTATTGTGAAGGTGGTCACATGACTCACATGCAGCACCAAATGACCAAAAATGTGTCCCTACTTGATTTGTAAATCTCTAAGTAGAAAAAAAAATTGTAATTTTTCAAAATATTTGTACAGAAAATCTCACAAAAAATAATATCATAATGATATTTTTTAATTGAAAGCCATTATGGTTTTTTATTGTGTAAAATAAATTTTATATGATTTTTTTTTATTGTACATCATTACCCAAAAACTATAATAGAGAAAGAGAAGAAATAAATTGTGCATTTCTGCAATGCCAGACAAAGGAGGCAGGAGTGGGGCTACACCCCCAAAACTTCTAAAATTCTCTTTATCTTCTATAGATTTTTGGGTATTTAAGATAAATAATGTATTGGCTTGGCTCTACAAAATTCAACAAAATTTTAATTTGATTCTAATAAATTTAAAAAATTTTACCCCGGTCCCCAATAAAAATTTTAGGTCCGCCACTACATACAAGTATGATAACAACACATGCAAGTTATGTGATGGTTATCATGCCTACAAAAATGAGATGAGGTACTTTCTACGTAATGAAGTTTAAATAAGTAATGATCAGTACGACATATATAAATTAGCTTATTTATCCTTAATCCCATCCTTGATTTAGTTGATGGTTGGAATTTATTGTATATTATACATATCTACATTATTGAGTTCTTGTGGTGAGACAAGTGTGTCTCCCTTTATTTTTATTTTAGTTTTCATTTACTTCTTAAGTTATTTATTATTATTAATATAATTTTTTATTGTTATTCAATATTGACTTTAAATAAAATAATCACAAATAGGCAAATAATTTTGTATGAACATTTTTATATAAAAATGTTGTTGTTATAGCATTATTTTATTACTATTGCTTGTGTGGTTAGAGAAGTTGAACAGCAGGGGTATACTTGGGCTTAATTTTTTGGGGCAAGCTGAGCTCATCCAAAAGTCAAAACTTGTATCAGCCGGACAACGATTGGGCTGTTCCGAAGGTCTTTGCATTATCCAGTCCAATTGACAATCTTACATCCAAGTTTTTTTTGCCCTTTTTACTACATCCAAGTGATTCTGCCAAACAGTCAGATGGGTTTATTTTATTTCCTATTTTGTCCCACTTTCTAATAGAAAATTCACATTGCAGCTATTTTTATAGGACCTGTTGGGCCAAAACCCTTGTCTAAGTGGTTTATAAATTAAAACATAGGTATAGTTCTTTTATGTACAAACAGTGCAAATCGCAAATAAAAGTTTTGTGGTACATCAGCAAGTAAAGCCAGTACTCCCAACTAGCGTTCTATGCCAATGCTCATGAATTTATAAGATAGCCGCATAGCTTACTCTTATTGCTCACTTCCATCATTCGCGCTTATATAACTATATCTAAAGTTTTTTTTCTCTCTCTCTAAGGTAAAGATATTGTCTAACCTAACATTATGTTTTAGATCTAAGATTTATTAAGAGAAAAGCGAAGGGATGAGAAATAAAATTATTCTTATTGTTTGGTTATAAGACAAACTAGTGGGTAAAAAGCCGAAAGAGAAATGAGTGAGAAAATTATGTTCCCTCATTTTTTCGTTTCTTCTTTATTTTGGTTTAATTTTCTCTTAATAAATCCAGAATATAAACGCAGTGTTCATAAGTAAATAGAATAAGATTGCCGCAACAAAATAATAATAGTATTATTATCATTACTACTACTCCTATTGTTATTTTTGTTACAATTTTGGAGTCGAGGATGTCCATGAGTACCCTCTAATACACACATGGTGTTCACCCCATGATTGTTGAAATTTCATCTTTGACATTATTATTTAGTTTCATTTACATTTACATTTCACATAAAAACACTAAATTGATTATCATAAATAATTTAAAAACAAATATTAAAAGAAATATCCATTAATTTTAAAAAATGAAATAGTATTTTTTAAAATTAATTAAACAATGTATTTAGGTAACTATATGATGTGACTTGTGATTTGGTAAATGAAAATTGGAAGAGTACACATGCAAACCTCCCGGCCCAAGTTAGATAATACTATATGATTAAGTCAATTATGGACCAAATCATTATATTCTGCCGGGAAATTTAGTCTTATATTATGATAGGAGTTATGCTCGAAGTTGAGCTTGTTATAAAACTAGAGAAAATATAAAGCAAATAAATATAACTCAACATAAGATATAATAAAATTAGTTCTTTGAGAACTGTTTAATATTTCTTAGATTAGTTCTTCTGAAATTATTACAGGTTAATCTTCTTGATTACTTAAGACTTCATTATATTATAAAAATAAATATAAATACAACTGTCTTCCAATATTTGTCAAAAACTTCTACTCTATCTCTCATTTCCTTTTTTCTCTCTCCCTTTTCTCTCTTTTTCTTTTTCTTGCGCGCTTTCTCCAACTCTATATATAGACGAAGAAAATTCATAGCAATGAAAGAAGAATTTCAGTACTTACCTTATTGCTAGAAAATTCATTCATGAACAGTGATTTCTCTGTTTCCATAACACTTTTCATGGATGACCTTTACATAAAAATATGTCTCATTAAAACCTTGCTAGGAAAAATTAAGTGGGAAAAAACCGCAGCAAATGAAAAAGAGTGCAATATTCTTGTGCAGCATAGTAAAGTATGTGTGTGTTAAAACTGCCTCGTTAAAATCTTGTCAAAAAAAATCAATATGTGACTCCCTTTCATTCATACAGTTGGTATGAAGTTGATAACTTCAATTATTCAGAATGAAGATCTTTAAGACGACACATGTCAATGTTATGTATCAATTTCTCAAATGTTGCAGTTTGGAGTGTTTTAATACATAAGTTCACTAAATTATCGCTTGAACATATATGTTGGACATTAATATGACCACTCTTCTGGAGCTCATGTGTATAAAAGAACTTTGACAATATATGTTTAGTTCTGACGTAGCCTCCTTTAATTTGCGCAATACATGCTGCATTATCTTTATATAATATCGTCGAGATATCTTTGATCGAGAATAATCCAAAATTTGTTTGAATATATTCAATCGTAGATTTCAATCAAATGTACTCTCGACTTGCTTCATGAATTGCAATTATCTCAGAATGATTTGAAGAAGTTGTCATTAATATTTGCTTCAAGATATAACAATCTTGTCATCAACAAACAAATACACCGTGTGACAGAGTTTTATGTGGATAAGAAAGATAGCCAGCATCTACATAGACGACTAACTCTGATAGTGACTCCTTTGCATAAAATAAATCAATATTTTTTGTTCTTCGAACGTAACACAATGTGTCTTTTACTCCATTTCACTGTCTTGGGGTTGGTGCAAAATTATATATTATCAACTGGTTGATAGAAAAATGTAATATCAGGTCTTGTGTATTTTGCATAATACATAAGAACATCAAGAGCACTGTGACGTGGTCCTTCAAGACTAATAATTTCTTTACCATTTTTTTTAGAATAAAAATGACCTTTCTGTATATAAAGTAATCAAACAATCATTGAAGAATTTCATAGATAAGCTTTATCAATATAAAATCTTTTCTATATATGTCAATTGATGAATAAAAATTCTTTTGATAAATGCTTAATCTGTAAAACAAGACAACAATTTGTTCTTCCAAACTATTTAATTTCATAGTTATTCTTTAAATAACTAGTAATTTTGTAATATCTTCAAAAGTACCAATAATATTTACAAGCATCAACATATATTGCAATAATAATAAATTTAAATTTTAATAAAAATACATGGACAAATTATATTGCTCACATATCCTTCGTCAATAGATATTTATTAGAATCATTGTACCATCTACATCCATATTGGTTTAATCTATACAAACATCTTCGAAGCTTAATGGAATATGACTTTCGAGATTTGAAAATATATGCTTCTAGCATTTTTTAAATTATTTAAGAATTTTTATATGTATATCATTACCTAATTGACCATATAAATGGGTTACATGCATTAAATGCATATCTAGTCCTTCGGAGACCGACATGCTAATCAATAACATTAATGTAATTGCATCCTTATAGGATATAATTTATTATTATAGTCAATAGCAAGTTTCTGCGGTAAACCTTTTGATACGAGTTGTGCTTTATATTATACTATTCTATTTTCTCATTGCACAAAAATCTATTTGTATCAAACTGGTTTTTACATATTTGGGTGAGTGGACTACTAGTCTAAATACTTTACATCTTCTGGTGTTTAGACTAAAGGCCAGACATCGCTAGTGTTTGGACTACATGTCTTATATTTTTATCTTCTGGTGTTTGGACTATAGGTTTGACATCTTCTGTTGTTTGAATTACAAGTTCAAATACTTTACATTATACTAACAAGATTAATTCTAATTCAATAATTTCTTTTCATTTTAATAAATTATATCAACATCGACATATGTCAACTATCTGTGGTTCAGTCTCTTTATTACTTTTGGTAATTGCAAGTGTCACTTTAACTAAACATATATTGTCGACAATAATCTTATTTCTATTCCATCTTGCTCGTATATTCACATAACTGATTAAGATCTCATTACTTTCAGGTATCATTTGCTCTGCAGGAGATATCTCTTCAAGAGATTCCTCTTCTAGGGATTTTGTTACAAGAGTTTCTTCAGGATGTTTCGATGATGAAGATTCCTCTTTTGGAGGTTCATTTTCTTCTTCATGAATTATAGAAACAATTTATTATCTCTTCAAGAAATTGATCCTCTAGAGTTCATCATTTAAGAAGTTTAGAAATTATGATTTTTTCAGGAACACTAATTTGCTTATTTCGTTGTGCTTTTCTTTTTCAGAAACTTGTGACGTTTGCACCGATAGGCCTCCTTCCAGTGCTTTGAAATTATATAGTACTTTATTAACAGATTGTCCTATAAGAACATCAATATGTGCTAGAATATTAACAACTAGTATCGATATAATTTAATTATCGTCTTCGTGTCAACGAATGCTTCAGGCCATTTTGTAATCATCTATAAGTATCGTCTACAAGTAAATTTTTTTAGAAAATATGAGTTAACAGTAAATAAAGATGTAACCATTGTATATATATGCATAAATGAGAGATATATTAGTCTCACAGAATAAGTAAATAATAGTTTGGGAAAAGGAATCTTCTGATTCTATAGCGGATATCAATGAGAGTTTTTAATGATTGGATGCATTATTGTTAATTCTGGATGCACAAGACTATCATATCAAAGTATAAAATTATTTTGGGGTGAAAGCACTTCTGGTGCAATACTTCAGGTGTTTCACATTAGGTGCATCACTTCAGATGATTTTATAATATAAAAATATTTTGGATAAAAAGCACTTCTAATGTATCAGTTCAAGTGATCTCATAACTTATGTAGTGGTATAATGTAACTAAAAAAAAAAAAAGCAAGTTTCTCTATTATATGTTTCCATATGAAAAATAGAAGTATAAAGAAATATGTTTTTCATTACCTTTATTTCTATTTTATTTTTCATTATGTACTTCTGGCATATAAATAATAGAAACAATATAAAAGTACCTGTAAACTTTGAGCAAATTTGTTGCAACTTCAATAGAATATAAGTCATTATCAATATTTTGTTTTATTCTTTTTGCCAACATTATATTAGCTCTTCCAAAACCTAACTATCATAGAACTTAGCTTTTTCAAAACCTATAATCAATTTTATAATGTGTATATTGTCTTAACATTAATTTCAGCTAATGTTAAGTTTAGGAAATACGTTTTTTTTTCAAATAATTATGTACATTCTTGCACTGTCTACAAGACATATATCTTCTACATTCATCTTTAAGATAATTAAGGTATTTGTATGATCCATGTTTTTACATGTAAAATATATATAAAATTTCATTCTTACTAAAAGAATAATTCAAGAAACTTTTAAATAATGTATGGATCTTTACATCATCAATTAAATAATTAAATTTATAAAAATTATTTCTATTGTAAATAATAATTAATCATACTATAAGTATGTGGCAAATGAAACATCTTCATAATTTATGTGAAGTTCATTCAGCAAACCTTTTTTTATTTTCTTTTTCTCTTAATTAATAGTAAAATCATTTTCTGCGAACAATATTTATCAATTATCAACTACTATTCACCTCAATATTTACTAATAATAGTAAGAGTAGTGATTCATTCAATATATATGTATATATAATATCACTGTTCTGATATCGAATAAATTCAGTAGTGTTCGAATTTAAATTATCTATAACTTTTAATCCACATATTAAAATATAGTCAAACCACCTGTCTATTAAAAGCTATTGAAGTAAGAATTCCATATCTATAAATAAATAGGCCAAAAATTCAAGATCTATGAGAAATAAATCAAAAAAGTTTCAGATTTTAAAATTTATTTTTCAGATCTACGTCAAATGGAAATTAGTTTTTTTTTTATGAAATTTCACCGATTGAATTATGTTGTTTTAAGCTATAACATACTAAAAAACACATGCCAATTAGAGATCGTATGGCCAAACCACCATTAAAACTCAACCAAAACTTTTGTGAAGAAAATAGTATACGCAAGCAGGAAAGCACCATTTGTGGTTCTGATACTAAGGTTAAAATTATAATACGCAACGAAATTAAATTGACAATGAGCATACCTCAGATCCAGTGTAAACCCAAATAAAATTTTACGTGCTGTCTCCATAGATTATTTTTTGTGGTGAAGAACACAAAAGAAACAAATGTTGCAAGTACTTAGAGCCTTGTGATTATAATGTGTTATAAAATTTGAGAAAATATAAATCAAATAAAAATAACTCAACATAAGATATAGTAAAATTACTTATTCGGAAATTGTCAAATATTTCTTAGATTAGTTTTTCTGGAACTATTAAAGGTTAATCTTCTTAATCTTTTAGAGCCTTTACTTTATCTCTCATTTCCTTTCTTCTCTCATTCTCTTTCTTTTCTCTCTCCCTTTTCTCTGTTATTCTTCTTCTTGCACGCTTTCTCAAACTTTATATATAGACGAAGAAAACGCACAGTATTAAAAAAAAAATGACAGTGCTTACGTTATTGCTGAAAAAGTCATCTATGAACAGTGATTTTACTATTTTCATAACAGAATTAATTTTTAAAATCAATTGAGATTACATATCTACTATCTCAAGGTTCAACAATTTTGACAGTTTGTCTTAATAATTCCTTGATTATCTTTTTTTTTTTTCAATTAATATGAAATAAGTTATTTCTTATTAATTTTGAAAAATAAAATGTAAATCTTTAAATAATAAGAATGAATATACGAGATATAAGGGGGAAGACGTAAAGATGGTTCAGTGCAGAGAGTTACACTATCTTTGAGGCTAAAGTATACTAATAATTTGTTATGTGATCGATCAAATTTATGGGAGGTTATGCAAAAAAAAAAAAGAAAAGAAAAAAAAATATATATATATAAAGAAAGAAAAATGGAGTACTCTTTTTCTACCATAGCCCTAACACGTCTCAATTGGGCTTGGCTTGATACAATGAAACTTAAGAATAATTGACATGAAAATTATAGTCTTCCATAAAATTATATCTATTTATGTTGAGATTATGATTATTTTTAGCATTTGCTCCTTTAAATTTCATGTATTACGATCATATTTATATCCATAAAACTAGTTTGTATCAATTTTTTTTATTTTGTAACTTACCATTTATCCCTCACATTATAGGAAGTCATTTTAGTTAGAGAGAAAAAATGCTATACTTGTAAGTGCATCCCTCTTATTAGAATGAGTATAATGTATAAATCTATATTTACTATTGGGTAATATAAAAATTACATTAACATTTCTTTAGATTTCTAATAATTATATAAACATCCCTTCACCTTCAAGTTTGATAAAAGTATTATTCCTACGAGCAACACTGGCAATAAGATTTTAGCTTTACCTTTTTTAGTTTATTTATATTTCATACACTTATTATTGTGGCTGGAGATGTTTTGGCCTAAAAAAACTCATGAAAAATGGCAGTGTATGTACATGCTTGTAATCACATTGGCATCTTACCTCAAGGAATTGAAAGTGCAATCATTCCTTGTTTTCAAATACCCTAACAAATCCTCACCATCAAGCCTAAGCTTTATGCAGAAATATTATGCATTATTATTATTAGGTTTTGAAATACTGAGGTATTAATTAAAAGTGCGACACTTGCAAATTGTCATTAAAATGAGGTTGTCATTGTGATTTTAGAAACTTAACGAGGTGTTTCAGTGACTGTAATAAACCTGAGAGGTGTTAAACTAATTTTCCCTAGACTATTATCTGTTAAAAAGGAAAAAGTTGCCGTGTGTGGTGACGTGGCGTTGTGTTATTGAAATAACTTGCTATTGCACACAGGGCATGTTTGGTTGGAGGATAAAAAATAGAGAATAAATAATATTGTAAAAGTAAAAAAAAAGTGATGGGTAATAAGTAATACATGATGTGATGAAAAATAATTTATAGTACGTTTGGTTAGGATAAGATTATAATAGGAATAAAAAAAATTATTTAATCAAAATAACACATTAAAAATAAAAAAATTAATAGAAAAACTAATTTTAAATTATAAAATAATTTTTTAATATTAATTAACTTATTATAATAATAGAAAAAAGATGAAAATGTCATTTTAGAGTTTATTTCAAGAGAGAGGATAAGCAATACTACCTCTTTGTGGTATTATTATTATTTTTCATTGTAGAGAATTAATAATCCGAAAGTATGACTACTTCCATGCAAAAATTTTTTTTACTAAATATGAGTTTTGTAAAATCTACGAGATAACTAACACCTTTATCCTTTAACCAAACATAGTCATGGAGTCTAGTTGGAAATTAGGAGAGGGGAGGGAAGGGAAAAGAGAAAAAAAGAGAAAATGAGAAAAAAATAATTTACTTTATCTGTTTGGTTTTGTAAATAAAAAAAAAAAAGAAGGGTGATTTAATTTTTTTATTATTTTTCTTCTTTTCTCATTTCTTACCTTTTAAATAAAATAAAATAATTTTTTTTTAAAAATTTCCCCTCCCCACCCTCCCCCGAGCTCCAAACAGCTGTAAGAAGCCGCTTGCGGTGACTTGCACATTGCATGCCCGTTTTCAGCTTTGTCCGTACGCAGCTTTTCAAGACCCCTAGTTAGATTTGAAATATTTCACTCTCCTCCCTCCCACAGTATATTGATTTCCGCCCTTCTCTCTCTCTCTCTCTCTCTAGAACCCTACCTCCCACCCGTCTCTCTCTTCAAATTCGGACTGCCCGCGTTCAATCCACGCGCCTTCAGTTCACGTCCCTCAAACCCTATATCTCTCTCTTTCTCTCTCATATCTCCCCAATTTCGCCATCGCTGTTCAGTCTCTCTCTTCGAATCCGGACTACACAAACTATATCCTCTCTCTAAGCTATTCAATACGCAATGAGGAAGGGTACTAAGAGAAAGGCTAGCCAAAAGGAGAAATCCAAATCTGCAGACGAGACCGTCAACAAAGAGTTGAGCAAATCTACAGAGGAAACCAGCAAGGAGTCGAGCAAAGCTGGTAGAAGAGCTAAGCGAGTAAAAGCTTCCAAGCCATCATCCGAGCCGGAGTTCTTCCCCGAGAAACGTAGTTTGGTACCATTTATTTTCTTTGAACTTTGCACCATCATATATATATGTGGGACTACAGCAACTTTTTTAATGTTTTTCCTTTTGACAATGCAAGTTTACTTTGATTTGCTAGAGTATTCAGCTGGTGTTAAACTCCCGATAGATAACATGTTTGGATTGTGTTTGTATATGTGTATGGATATATGTCGTTTACATTTTCACATTGAAATGAAACATATGAAATTCTGTTTTCCTAACCCTATGTTTGCTTGCTGAGAAAATTCAGGAACAGCGAATAATGTTGTTTGTGAGTTGTGAGATATCTAATCTAGTTGCTGTGGGATATAAGCTCTGTTTGTGATGCCAAATTTGTTTTGCTAAACCAAACATAGTACTATTTCCTATTGCTTGCAGAAGACTTTCAGGGAAAGAGCAGATATTAAATCTAATGTTTTATGTTATTTTGGTTTGTGAAATACTTCAAAGCTACTCAGCCAAATAATTATTGATATCTGTTAAGTGGAGTTTCTGTTTCTTGAATCCCAGATTTCCATCTCCTTTTTCTCAGTAATGAAATGGAGCATAACTTACTACCTCTTTTTTTTTATTTTTTATACTTTTATTTGTCTATTATATTTGTTTTCCTTTATGCTGTGTTTGGATCAAGGATTTGGTGATGGAAAAGAAAAGGAAAAAGAGAACAGAAATTCTCTTTCACTTTGTTCTCTTTTCCCTCACCTTTTTTTTTCTGTTTGCTTTTCCTTTGATAAATCCAGGTTCCCAACACAGTTTAGTGAAGCTGCAACTGCACACTGATGAACTATTTGCTCTTAAAGATTATACTCTTTTTCTGGTTTGATGATTATATTTGACATGGTAGTGTTTTATGCATAAAACAATCTTTTGTGGCCACTAATGTTTTTGTGCTACATTTTGCAGGAAGACCTATGGCAACAGGTTTTCCCTGTTGGGACAGAGGTTTGGACTGTGGCTTTCATACCGCTTTCTCATCTTATTTGTCACAGTTCACAGTTGTTATTCTGTTGCTCATAAATTAATTTTCATGCCAGTGGGATCAGTTAGACCTGGTTTATCAGTACAACTGGGATTTCTCTAATCTAGAAGTGAGTTAAATGATCATTGTCATGTTTTCCTTTCAGTATGGATGGTTGATTTACTGGTTGCTTTCTTTTCTTTTCCCTCCCTTTGAAATAGAACTTCAAAATGAAAAACTAGAAGAAAGTAAAGAAAAGATCTAAGAAGAATGTTTAATGCTGAAGTGCTCTTTATTGTGGCCAGAATGCATTTGAAGAGGGTGGAGAATTAAATGGGCAAAAAGTCTACCTTTTCGGATGTACTGAGCGTAAGTGGCAACCAAAACTTAAATTTCTTACATCTCTTTTTGTATGTCATGCATTCATTTGTTGTCTACGTTCATATGAAGATGTGCTTGTTGAATTCTAATTGATTGTGTACGTAGTCTGCATGGAGTGAGCATTTGGAAAAGAATTTTGGAAGTCAGAGAGGATGGGAATGGGCACAGGGTGAAGTTTTGGCATGATTCTTGATGTGGACAGAACCCATTTAGGGAGGAATTTCATAAGTTGTATAGAGTAGCCATGTGTCTGGATACCATGGTTAATGTTTGTTGGTTTGCTTCCTCCTCAGAGAGAGCTTGGTCCCCTTTGTTTAGGAGGACTTTGCAAGACTGGGAGGTTGAAGTAGTTGAAGGTTTGTTCGAGATGCTCCAGGTGTGTAAAGTTCAAGTAGGGTTGGAAAATTCGTTGGTGTGGAAAGGGTCCTCAAAAGGTGCTTTCTTGGTTTCCTCCTCCTATCTGTGCCTCGTTGGGAATGCTGATGCGACCTTTCCATGGAAGGGGGTTTGGCGTTGTAAGGCCCTTCAAAGTGGATTTCTTTGCATGGACGACGACTTGGGAAGCTATTTTAACAATTGATAATCTTGGAAAGAGCCACAAATTTGTGTTAAATTGGTGTTGTATGTGCAAAGAGAATGGAGAAAGTGTGAACCACCTTCTTCTTCATTACCCGGTGGTGAGAGAGATTTAGAGTATGCTTCACTCAGTTTTTCGTATTGAATGGGTGATGCCTCAATCAGTTAGGGAGCTCTTTGCATCTTGGAGCAAAGGGTGTCCGAGTGATCATGATAGAAAGACTTAGAGGCTGCTCCTGTGTTTGATGTGGTGTTTGTGGTTAGAGAGAAATGATAGGTCTTTTGAGGGCATGGAGAGTTTTGTTTTGATTCTTAAGGGCACATCTCTTGTTCCTCTATTTTTTTTTGGGAATCATGCTCTTCAGGATTTGAACCTACGACATCGGGTGAAGGAGGCCTTGTTCTTTATCTTATATTTTGTTGATTTTTTGTGGATTTGTATATCCCTGTAGCCTTCTTTATACAAATTTTGTCATAAAAATTTAATTGGTCCTATATGGTCAGGAGTTAGGAACTCATAATACGAGAGCACACATTTTTGAGAGAGAGAGAGAGAGAGAGAGAGAGAGAGGTTGGGAAGCAGGAGAGGGAAACATGATAGTAGGGAAGTGGAGTATAGTCGTAAAAAATTTAGGGGTTTGTGTTATAACTCTCTAGAGAGAAGGTTAATCTGGTGACTCTACATTGGACATGAGAGAGACCAAAAAGCTTTTATGGTTTAAAATAATAGTATAGAGGTTGTTTCACTTTGTATTATTGTTACTCATTGAGTGACTGTTATTACATGTTGTCCAAAATGCTGTATCAATTTTGTTTGACATTGTTTTTAGTGTTATTCTATTGTTAGTTACGATTGTTACTTATGATGTGTTCATTTGCCTTCCTTTTTTCTTGCTTTCCTTGACATTTCTTTTCTTTTTATGTTTTTGCAGCTCAATTGGTCTTTTTCAAGGGTGAAGGAAAAGTAACATGCATACCTGTTGTGGTTGCTGTAAGCTACTAAATCATTTCCTTTTCTTTAATGGGGTCAACAAAAAACAAAAAAAATTTGTTGGTGCTGGATTGCAATTGAGAATTTTAATGGCGGTCCTAGGCCAGGCTTGCAAGATTTTGAAATGCAATCACTTTGCTGGTTTTTATTTCAGCATAATGACCTCTGCACTCTTGTTATGGTTAAAGTTAGTATTTTCACTTGGCTGTTCTTATGTTTTGTGTGTTGCTGTAGTTTGATTATTGTACTCGTGTTTCACATTTTATTGGCACTCAAGTGTTTTACTAAATTTAGATGCTTCTTGTGCAGTCTCTGAACATAGAATTTAAGGATATTGGGTTTGGAATTTTTTTGGTTCAGACTCATCCATGTGGATGCTAACACCATAATACATTGCTTTTTTTAATATCAAAAAAATTAAATATACTGCTTTTAGTGGTCAGAATTATTTATGCTATCATGATCTTGACTTATATTTATTTAATTGGAATCTTCAGAAGCTCCAACACCGTAGACCTTTGGAAACTTGTATAATTGTATTCTGTAGGAATATTATTATAATGAACATAATTTTAGATATACATTTTTTTTGGAACATGACCCAATTGATGCTGAAATTGAGACTTTCCAACCATATGCAAGTTTTTCGTACATACATGTATACCACATACCTGTTTCTATGCATGCATCTGCTATTTTATTTCTTATGTTTTTGGGTTCCTTCTTGTTGAACAGGTTGTGTCTCCTTTTCCACCTTCTGATAAGATTGGGATTAACTCGGTCCAAAGGGAGGCTGAGGAAATTTTGCCCATGAAGCAGATGAAGATGGACTGGATTCCATACATTCCATTGGAATATAGGTGTCAAGCTCGTTTTAGTTCCTTTTTTTTTGTTTGTTTGTTTGTTTGTTTGTTTTTGTTTTTCCGTGACTTATCTAATGGAATGTTTCACCACTTAAAATTTTTCTGTCAAGCATCTGATGCTATTGTGCAATCTCAATTTCCCACAGAGGTTCTGCAGTTGAAAGCCTTAAATCCCAAATTTTTATTCTGAGCTGTACTCAAAGAAGGTATCATGCATTCTCTCTCTCTCTCTCTCTCTTGCCTTTTCCTTTTCTTTTTTCCTTCTTTCCTTTTCTTTTTGGCTTCGTTCTGCCTTGTATTTCGTTTATCCAATATAATGTGGTTTGTCAGCGATGTTATGTTACTACGTGCAAAGCAAGTTAGATGGGTTGAATATCTCCAAGAGCAAGATGAATTGTTTTATTTACTTAAGCTTGGATTGACTAACTCTGGTTATGGATTTGAAAATTGAAATTAATTGGCTATTTGGTTGAGTTATGGAATTTGTACCCGCCAGCCAAGTCATGGGTGACTATTTTGCTTTTTTGCAAATTCACTTATTTTTCAATGGGCTTGATATACTGCTAGTTCATTATATTTGTATGTCCTCTTACTTGCTTAATGCCGTGGATTTGATTTGGTTGAACCTTTGCTTTGAATGCTTGTGGAAATGCACTCGCATCCAAACTCCAAACTTTATGCCTAAGTTATCTAAATTGTGTCTTTATTGAGCTGACCTTGCATGTGATGCGACTTTTATCACCTTGTGTTGTGAGTGGGATTGTGCTACCTTTCACTGCTAAAGTAAATTACTCTCTTGTGCTACCTTTTGCATTACTTTTCTTGTGTCCAATTTTTGACGTGGAAGAATTTTTTTTCCTGACCAAAGATCTAGAGGTTGTCGTCCCACATGAAATTCAATATCTTTGTTTAGTGATAGACAGCTTGATTTGGAGGATACGGGTCATTCTATGCATTTGTGTGAACCAGAGTATGGAGCATGTTCTATCCATTGCTTGCAGGTGAATTTGCATGAGTGTCTTGGTGGAGTGAGATTGTGGTTCACGGTTGAAGATTCTTAAAACCAACATTTTTTTTTATAATTTTTATTGTGGGATGTAGGTTGTAGTTTAGAGATGAAACTGTGAAACTCTATGGTTGGGAGATCAATGTTCATGCTAGTTCATTGGCTTTGGGAGTGAAATTTGGGATTTTGGAGGAAAAGGGCCTTCCTATTGATGCCACAATCATACTCATTTGAGGTTCGTTTATCTTAGGCATTTGCCTGGGGAAGAAATTTTGTGTTCTCTGTGGTGTTAGTTTGCTAGTTCTGTTCACGTACGTACATGTGATTGTTAATTTAAGAGGATCTTAATTTCTAGAGAAGGGAATTAAGAGTGGGACTGAACACAATTAGGTTTTGTATCCCACTAGTTTGTGTAATTGGAATGAAAGATCTGCTTTGGCTTCATTTGTGGTGTAACTGGTGTTCATTCACCACCTCCACTAAATTATATTGTAGTGAATAATGAAAATTTACCCACTTTGTTGTTATAACTAATAATTAGTATTCTTGAGTATTATTGTTGTCACCATACCATTTACACAAAGAGAACATAAAAATTAAAAAGTTAAAATCAAAATCAAAATCATTATTGCTATAACTACTCTACTTGTCATTGATGTGGTGGTTGTCGTCATTGTAGGTGAAGTTAAATAAAATTGATGCAAAAAAACAAAAATAAAGAAAATAAAGGGTTTGAGCACCAAATTTTGAATTCTTGCGTGCTTGGATTTGGAGGTTGATAGACTTTGACTTAGAAATGTGTAGTATGCTTCTTTTCTTTTGCAGATATTAGTTTCCCCCAAGCCATAGGTACTCCCGACTTTGTATGCGCGTGATATGCTTTTGCTGGTTTTTACCTGTGGAAAACATATAATTTCATGGTCATCAACCACATTTCAGCTAACAATTTTTGTGTGTAAAATGATAGGTTGAGGATCGGTTGATATTTTGATTAAACCCATTGTAAAACCCAAGACTAAAACTAGGTCATGGTGTGCCTGTAAATGCATTAAGCCAAAAGTGGAGATTTGGGTAATAAGCAGTGGGATTCTTCCACTAGCATGCTTTTTTGAGTGTGTAATTTTTTTTCTTCTTTCATTTCCTATACAGATGAAAAGCTTCAATTACTGACCTTATTAGGCCAAAATGGTATCTAGTTTGGCGTTTATATTTGATGCGGTAGATCAATTTTCCATCCTCCCACCCCCCACTCCCTCCTTTCTGCTTCAAAACAAAAAGAAGGTAGAGAAATACAATATCTTTTATAGAGACCATCTGGATTCAAAAAAATAGTAGTGTAAACAATATCACTCCTAGAAGCAGATCAAAGATAGAGCTTTAAAGAGATAAGAGTTCTGTTAAGGATGTTCTCTCTTTCTACTTCCTATGAAACAGCCAGTAGAATAAGAAAGGAACATTACTCCCTAAGTCCCTCTCGGGATACTTACTACTCTATTCCCCTCTGGGGATAGTAGTTAAGGTGCTCCCTTTACAGGAATGGTCAAGATGGCTTACTTACTACTTGAGTAAAGAACATTAGTTAGTTGAAGTGTAGTGCATACAATAAATTCAACCAGTTAATGCAAGTAATAAAAGGATAGCTACATTGTTTGGGTTGCTAGGATTGTGCTGCTCATTGCTCTGACAGCTTGTAAACCTTCTGGGTAGGTCTCAGCGGGACAACCCCCCAAACCCCTGAAATTACATAATACTGGTTTTGAACTTTGTTAATGCAGGAATGGCTTTATCACCTTAGATATCCTTTTCCTTTTTCTCTATTTACAGTTAAGAATAAAAGCTCTAAATGACATCTAGAAAGGATTTATCTATGTTGTAGATGATGTATCTAATGGGACAATGCCCCAAGGGTTTGACAAGTTAAGGCTAGAATTATGTCCAGGAAACTAGAAATGATTCACTTTTACAGTGGTACTTTCCTTCCTGTTGTCCAATTATGGCTAACACTTAGACTAGTGCTCTTTTTTTTTTTACCCCCTCTTTGCTTCCCTTCTCTATAAACTAATTAGAACAGCTTGATCTTAGGAAAACAAGGCTGGAAGAGGTATTAAATTGATTATTTAGTGGTCAAGATACGTCAAATAATGTTCTTCTGATGTCCCTTTTATTTTGAACTGAAAACCTTGTATACATTTGTGATCAAGATTGTTTAGTGTTGTTCAGAAGTCTGGAAATAGAAGTGTTGATGGTGTTTTCTATCTGGCCACAAGGATGAATAGTCAACATTAATGTGGTCCAATGGTTCTTTTTTCTTTCAACCTAGGTGAACTGAAGTATGTTTGTCCAGCTTTTGTGCTATGACAAGCTATAATAATCCTCAAGATAACCCCTTGTCATCACAATCTTTAGCTTTCTTTATTTATTACTTGTTAGCTTATTTGGATTGTAGTCTATTTATGCATCCATCTAACTTTGAATACTTATTTTCACATGTCATATAATAAGCGCCTTCCAGGCATTTCTATCCTTGTTTTAGATGTTTTAAATTTTTTGGTAGTTCATGGGATTTGAACCCTGGCTTACACTACAAGGCATTTCTCTGCATTGTCTTGAACTTCCATGCATATTTGTGCTTGACTAACTCCTAGTTTTGGCCATTGTTATCTGGTTCACCCTCTCCCCCTGGCTTTCTCTCTCCTTTCAAGGATATTCCAATTGGGGTGTAGTTTGTGTATGTGTGCATGTAGTGAGAGAAAGAGGTAGGTAACTTTTTTCATGCTTCACATCTATAAAATTGTTTGTTGCAGGGCTGGTTTAAGACATATGAAGTTGGAGCGTGTGAAGAAATTTGAGTACTGCTTACCTTGTGAGTTCTCAGTTTATTTCCCAATTCCTGAGGTTGTGATTTTTAGATGCCAGGCTAGATTCTTTTGGCATAGTTTCTGTTAGATCATACAAACAGACAATGTTATTTTGGAATTTTGATGCTTATGCAAGGTTGTGGTATTTCTCACCTTGTGAGTTTTATAATTCATGTCCAAGTGATGCTGTTTATTGGTTTGTGTTTATGTTACTTGGTCCAGCCAAGCCATCCAAATCACAGAGTATTCAATGCACTTGTTAGTAATTTATGTCAAGCCATATCCTACTTTTGGTTGATATGCAATGTTTTTCTTTTCTTTTGTTTTTTGATTGCATATTTAAATGAGTTGGGGTTTGCTGCTTCTTATTCTGTGTCTCTGTGTGTGTGTGTGTGTGTGTGGCTTTTGATCCTATGCCTTAGAGAAGTTGGATCAATTATCGAAGAGAAGTTGGATTAATAAATGAGTTGTGTGGCTTTTGTTTCACATAAAATTGAAGAGAAACCTCAAGTTGGATCAATTATTTTTCGGTTTGTGAATCTCATCCGTTGCTAGAGATTATAGATCCTCTTTGGACCCTTTCCCTCATTTGTTTCATTCTGTTTATGTACTTTTTTTTCTGTTTTCTTTTCATTGCTTTAATAAGGTTTTTTTTTTCTACATATACTCCATTTGAAGGTTGAATCATGAATTTTGGACAAAACCACAGGACTGTATGTCATGTATGGTTTTTTGATTCCATACTTAAGTAATTCTTGGATTTCCATGTTCTATTTTGGCAGTCCTTGCTCCTGTGCCTTTGAGAAGACAATTTCATGCCATTGAAATGAATTGAAAACAAGCATCAAAAGAGGTTTTCAGGGTTTGAGAAGTCGGTTTCTTTTTGCTAGACGTTAGAGATCTTCATTCTCTCTCCTTCCGACATCCTCCTCATCAAGCAAACTTGCTTGAATGATATTATCTAAGAAGCACGGACACTTCGTTTAGGGTGACGTTTGCGTGTCGGATGCACATACTCTTTGGACACGCCGATTGGTGTGCCTAATAATTTTGTTAATATTTTTTTTAGTGAACATGTCCCCAACACATTTTGGGACATGGCGGAGTTGAAATGTTATTGTTAAAAGTTTTAAATGGAGTCGAATTTATAAATTTTAAAACTTTAAAACACTAAAACATAAAGCACCCAAATCCAATTCTTCAAATCCTTAGTTTGTTAGTTATTGTATTATTATTATGAACTTGTTTAGTTGTTTTCATTTTATTTTTGGTGGTTTATGAATATTGCATTCATATACATAGTATATAAAAATATTTTTTTTGCCATATCCCCATTGCATTTGTATTCTCATTTTTTAAAAATGCTATATCCCTTGTTCTGTCCTTATCCCTACCCATGTCCTGGTTTGTGCTTCTTAGGATATTATTTTCCAGTTACCCTGTTTGAATATTGAAATATGAAATCTGTTGGTGGGATCATAGAATTTTAAGTTCCAGTTCCAGTTTCAGTTCTTGGGCTTATAAAATTCTTGAATTTTGTGTGGGGAGACAAACCCATTTTATTGTGTTTCTGGGGAATTTGGATTTCTAGGTTTGAGATGCAGACTTTGATATAGTAGTTGTGAACAGATTGCCTTCTGGCTTTTCAGATTTTGGGACACTTTATTACTGTCAGTTTGGGCAAGTGAGAGAGAAAAAATAGAAAATAATTAGTGGTGATTACAAAATCTAAATTAGTATTTTACCATTTTGTCCTGGTGAGTCAGATAAGATATGCACACGTTTGATAATTTTTTTTTTTTTAGGGGCTTCTTGGTCTACACATAAAAGTGACATTTTTTTGAATTTGGAGCTTCACCAAATGGGTTTGCTTTATAATAGTATATAGATAGATAGATGTGGCTGTTTGTGTTACACTATTTTTGGTTATTAGTACTATGCTATTTCTGGTTTTCCTTTACTTCTCTTTGCATTTCTTAGTTTTTTCTATTTATTTTAATTTATTTAGTTTTTAAGTCTTACATTACAACCAGCTGGTATCTCTTATCACTATTGGAATAAATAGAGTTGTGAGGAGTACTTGTATCTTATTATTTTGTTTATTTATTTATTTTTATGCTGTTAAAAGGTGAATATATGATGCAACATCATTCACTATCATGGAATTTTTTTCATTTTATGTGATTGCAGGGAAATGTGTTATTGACTTCATTTTTTTCCTATTAGTTTATAAAATCACATTTACAGTAAAAAGAGCATTGAAAAGTCTGGTGAAATTGTATTATTAAACCCAATATGTAATCACATATCTATGGTAATTTTGCATATGGGTTGAGTGTTATGGGTAGAGTAGGACTCACTGAAAATCTTTTGAGACATAAGTATGTATGAGATTGGGTTGAAAACTGTGTATCAAGTTTCAAAGAGTTAGTTACTCCATTCTCCACTCCTAGATAAATTATATCAGGACTCTGGTTATTCATTCCTGTAACGTGTTGTCTTATATTTGTGAGTTGTAATGGGTTATATGTGGCTGGTATGTCTAGTTGGACTTGCATCCGTTACATATGCAGCAAAATCGAGCAATGGATCTTAGAATAATTAAACTTTGAAAGGCATGACTCTTTCTATTCCTGCGCTGGCGGTTGAGTTTACGTTATAACTTAATAACTTTGCATAAAACTCCCATTCTATGCATACAATAATCTATGTTAGTTCGTAAACACCATTTTACCCTAAAAAATAAAATAAATGTATAGTACATATAAAATCTATATGTGTCTTGGCGGTTGATGTCTAGTTGGACATGCATCCGTTAAATATGCCTAAGATGGGAGCAGAGCATACAGCAAAATCGAGAAATGGATCTTAGAATAATTAAACTTTGAAAGGCACGACTCTTGGCGGTTGAGTTTACGTTATAATTTATAACTTCGCAAAAAACTCCCATTCTATGCATACAATAATCTATGTTAATTTTTAAACACAATTTTACCCTAAAAAATAAAATAAATGTATAGAACATGTAAAATCTTTAAGTGTCTTGATGTCTTTGAACATGAGAATTAGATAAATCCAACATTTAGATACATACCCGCACTTGAGTCCATTTGACATAACATTCAATTGAGGACATGGCTTTTAATAGAGCTAACTGGAAGAAACTGAATTATGTGGCCAACCCCAAGTATTTGGGAGAGAGGCTTGATGAGTTGGAGACCAAAATGGCATTCAAAACCACGATTTAAGGTCATAATATGCTCATGGAAGTCTTGGTATGGTGCCTTCTTTTCCTATGGTTTTACCAATTATGTTTTTGTTGGAGGGTATACTTTGACTAGTGTACAGTATATGAATATATAATTGAGCATTTAGGGTTCTTTGTCAATATGTTCTGTTTACATTTGGAATATTGTTAATTTGTAATTTCACTTAATGGGCTTATGCTTCATTTGCATGTTCTTCAAAAATAGTGAGCATTTTCATTCCTCAAAAACTGGTCTATTTTCTTTTCTTTTTTTTTTTTTTTTTTGGGGGGGGGGGGGGGGGGGGGGGGGGGGGGGGGGTTGTTAATTGAGTACTGAAAGTGAATGACGCAACTTTGTGATTCAAGTTCATTAACAATCTGTGTTATTTTGGTTGCGTTACAAAGAGTCTTTTGTGACAAGATTTCTTGCTTTTGCAGATTTCTACCAGCCCTTTCAGGAAGATGAACTAGAACAGAGCACCATTGTGCAAATCATATTTCCAGCCGAACCAAAGCCGGTAAGGTTTTGTTGGCAGTGAGAAGAATTCATGGCCTATTTCTCATAGAGGATATGGCTCTATATTGTGTGGATGATTACATAAGATTCTTTGAGACAACAGTTAAAAGTTGTATTGGGATGATTTCATACAAATTCTAAATCTGGCATATTGCGAATATGAAACTTCTCAAATGGGGTTGACTAGCATCTGCGCCCAAACAATTTATATAAATATACTTCTCTTTTACTTCTTTTTTTCCCTGCAGGTATTCTGCGAGTTTGATTGGGACCTTGATGAACTTGAGGTATGCATGACTTATGTGTATATTTCAATATACCTTAATTGTAGTCATGAAAATGACAATAGCTGGTTGGTAACTTGTACCAAACTCATTTCTTAATATATGGTGAGCCAATTATCAACACACTTGGCCATTTGCAAGTGCCACTCTGTGTAGTTGGAGATGATTATGAAATATCAGTATCAATTATCTGGCTTAGCGTATCTGATGGTAGAGCTAATATCTCGTTTTTGTTGTAGAATTACTGTGTAAATGTACATTTTCTGATCATTAGAAAGTTAGCATATGTATAATGTTGTAGACGGTACAGCAACAATAAAAATGAGTTCTACTCTTGTACTAAATTGAAAGCTATGAATCACTAGGAATTTACTGATAAGCTCATTGAGGAGGAAGAGTTGTCTGAAGATCAGAAGGATGCTTTCAAGGTGAACTGTATTAAATTATGGCAAACAACCTGTGTCTAGCATGTTATGAAACCATGATCTAGAGTTATCTTTATTTTTTCAATTATTTCTTTCTCAGGATTTTGTGAAGGAGAAGGTTCGAGAAGGGAAAAAAGCTAATCGTGAGGTATTTCTGGCAACTCTGTTTGTGACCAAATATTTTCAAGAAAATGATTCAATTTATGCATATTTGGTGTTTACACAATTCTGTTCTTATAGGCAAGGGAAGCACGGAAGAAAGCATTAGAAGAGATGAGTGAGGAAACAAAGGCTGCGTTCCAGAGTATGAAGTTTTACAAGTTCTATCCTGTGTCAACACCTGATACTCCTGATGTGTCCAATGTCAAGGTAAAATCTTGAGCGGCCTTTCTATATCTTGTTCAGTCTCGAATATTCAATTGGTTTTGGTCTACGCCATGCAGGATTAATCCCTGTTGAGTTGCCAGGTCTGCCTACATGGTATTCAACTAGGCCTGGAAATTTAGAGGCTGGTTGATTTTAAAGACCTTAGGATGTTGTTGTTATTTACTATTACTGTTGACAACATTTCTCAAAGAGAGGTTTTTTTAAAGTGTGCATTTATTTCTTAAAGAATATGAGCCTTAGTTTTATGAAGAGCAAAGTATCGGGGGCCTCTGTAGTTGATCTCAAAGCACATTTTAGTATACAGACACCGCCACCACACGCACACATATGGAACATCCATCTCGAATTGAAAAAACTAAAGGGACTACCCTGATGCTTAGTTTTCGATGTTTTTACTATAATTATGTAGTTCTTTTCTTCTTGAAGAGTAATTCTCACCTTATAGTTAATTGAATCTTCAATTACTATAACACTATGAATGGGGATAATAGAGGAAAACATTATATTCACTTCCAAGTTAAGCTAAGAAATATAATAAATGTTACAAACCTTCACAAGCATGGCAAGGTGGTTTTTTAGTTGGGTGTTTCTGGTCTTCTGTATTTAAAGTTATTTTCCTAGGGTGTTAAGAGGGAAAAAAAAAAAAAAATCTTTTTGATGCTAACAGAAGGTAGCAACATAGAAGGTTGTCCTATTGACAATAGCGGATAGTAGACCCAGAACAATACAATATTTCATCATGGGACAAATGCTGGAACCAATAGGGAACATAAATCGAAAGTCTCCTTTTCATATGAGGAAATGCATGAACTTTGGTACTTTCAACATCTGAACTGAAGATAAAAAGGAGAGCAGTGACTAAGTGCTGCCCTTGTGCATAATATAGTGGCAAAGGGATTGAAAGGTGCTCTAGGGGTGACTCCTCAAATCCAAAGTTTCTAAGGCTGAAACCCTGGCTGAGGTGGAGCTATAGCTTAAATATGAAATTTATTAGGGAAAACTTGCAGCCGAGGTAGAGCAGCCTCTTTTGTTGACCGTAAAGCTTTTGAAGAAGCTAACACAAAACTTGCACGGACTTTTCGGAGGATAAGACAAATATCTGATGCCCAAGTAACATAATCATTACAACAAAAGAGTCCAAAAGAATAAAAATCCCAACTTCAAAAGATAATGATAAAAGTAGTCTGAACCCACCTATCGATGGACCTCAAAAACACCACCCGATTTACTGTCATCTACTCATGTATACGGATGATTGGTTCATGTCCTGCCCTTTGGGAGAATATGTTTGATCTTTGTAGTTTCATAGTGGTTGAAGAGAGATATGGAAGGTGTTGAAAGTGAGGTGTCAAATCAAACTTTCATTGAGGGGAAGCCAAGGTTGAAAATGCGATTCAAATGCAAGAAGTTAATACTAGAACCAGTACCTACTTTTGATGTCTTGTCAAGTGAGTGGAAAGCCTGATTATGATAACCTGTGGATAAAGAAGAGGAGTGTGTGTATCGACACTGATAAGTGCACAGTGCAAAGATGACAACTTGCATGGTGGTGAGTTCTTCCCAAGGAGGGAGGAATACCTAATAGTAAATAAATTCCTGTGGTGAGGTGTTTTTTAGTTGGGTATTTTGGGTCTTTTTATATTGTCATTCGTTTTATTGCTGTGTGAGAGAATTTTCTTGGCTTATAGGGGGTTTACGTGCAATATTTTCGAGTGATTTTCTCAAAGTAGTGTTGGTGCGTATAAGAAAGGAGGCCGGAATTTTGGAAGAGCAGGGATTTTGTTTTTTGTTGAGGAGAACTTTAATAAGAGTTATAGCTCTACCCGAGCTATTTGAAGAATTATGAGGCTTGGATATTGAGGAGTTGGCCTTATGGTACCCTTTGATCCCTCTATTGCCTTGTTTCAGGCAAGGGGCCAGCATACTTTTCGCTTATTTCCTTGCTTATCCTGGGAAGTCCCAGGTCTCTTCTTGTTTTGATATGGTTTTCCATAGTCAAGTATTCTACGTAGATTGAGGAGACAAGATTTATTTCCCTTATATTGCTGTTTGTTGCTCCCATATACTTGGTGGAAATGTCTCCTTGCTGTTTCAAGTTCTGTCAGCCTTCATTTTTTTCCGAGGCCTGCTTTATTACTTGCAGTTGTTAGCATCAATGCTTCAACTATTTCATTGTGTTTCTTGGGTCCAAATATTTGGATTTAGATGAATTATGCACCTAGAAACAGGATGTAAGTTTTGAGTTATTGTAACTGAGAAAACACAGTGCTTTAGTACTATGGCTTATTTGCTTGCAATAGTGGTGATAAATCACATACAACCCATAACATAAATGAAAATTAAACAATCACAACAATAGGCACACAAGATTTTTATTGTGAAACCCTTGCTGGAAAAACCACGGGACCTAGTCCAGCTCCAACCAGGCAGTGTACAATGAACCAACAGTGCAAGAAATCTTACAATCTTTTTACAGTCGTTGAATCCACTACTCTAGGATTGAATCTTCAGCTTGCACTTTATCTGCATCCATGAACTAGTTTATGAGCACTTGGTCTCACTGAATCCTCGATGAGTCTTTAATGCCTTGAACTCCGTCAAATCATCTCCATCTCTTCGAGTATGTTGAAGGAATATGTTGGAGAGTCTTACTTATAAAAAAATATATGTTGGAGAGTCTTCCTTCTTATAAGAAGTTGATATGAGGGAAGGAAAACTCAAAGCTCTCTTACACTCCTTTTATTTTTCTCTTGAATGGCACAAGTGCTTGAGAGATGAGATTGGAGCTTGTATATGTTGGCCAAAGCTTGCTTCGAGTGTGGGAAAGTGGCTGAAATGACTCTCATGGAGCTCTAGGATGGCCTTCAGTTGATTGCAGATGTTTCGGTGCACAGCTTGAGGTCTGAAAAGCAGATTATGTCCGAAACTGACCTACTGCACTATGGCGCACTTGGGACCCCAGACCATGCTATAGCGTGCTCTGCTGAATTTTACAGACATTTGCAGACAGTGTGCGCAGTAGCATGCCCATAGCACAATCCATAGTGAGCTCTGCTAAAATTCCCTTGTTTTCAGCACTGCAGACATCATGCTATAGCATGCGCCAAGCCATGCTATAGCAACCTTCACTTCCAAATGTGTTTATTGACTTTGCGGCCAGCTTTAAAGAACCAATAAAGACCTAGCATTTCTAACACTCATTACACACTTCTAGGTTCAATTTACAAGGAACAAAATGAGCCAATCACAATTATATTCCTAACAGTAATATGGTAGATATATACACTTGTATGCCTATATTTTGATTAGCCTTGTCCTGTTCCTGTGATATGTGGTGCATTTCTCGAAAGTATCAGTCTTCTTTAATTTATAGGTGCCTTTGAGTTCTAACTCCATAATCTAATTAGAATACAACCATTCCTGAATTTGTCGAATCTCCCTATCATACATTTGATTTTGGGTTTACCACATTCTTATAGATATATACCCACACAAATATAATATGTACATATATATGTGTGTGCGTGAAATGTTGGGCTGTAGTGCTGGGTCCCCGCAGTTAATGGTAAATATCACTGATCGTTTGTTACGAGTCTTCTGTGTCCATGGGAGCCACTCTCTCTCTCTCTCTCGCTCGGATTGTATCTGAAGCTTTAGCTCATATGAAGAAGAAGAATGGAAGGTATATACAATTTTATATAAGAAAAGGAGGAAGGGAGTATCGGCTAGCAACATCTATTAAATTTATTTTCTTTTATTTTTTTAGGTGGTCCGGCGAAAGAGTATTGGTTCAGTTATTATATTTTTATTTAGCAAACGGAGCATATAAAAATAAGCACTGACAAAACTCTGACAAGGGGGTCAGTGTAATTTCCAGAACCATAGGGAGGGGGGATGTTTTAGTCACAAAATCTCAGGGGAAATGTGTGTAATTTTCCCAAAAGTTAACTTCTCAGCCACTAATCAGAATATGAAGTGTTTGTTTTTGTTTTTGTATACTCTTTTGCTAAGAGGTACCTGGGCCTCTTATCTCATCTGACTAATCCCTGGGCACATGCTGTCCTCCCGTCCCACATGCACTAGGTAATTATGGGGATAAATATCTAGGAATGCAATGGAAAATTTGGTTGTCAATTCTGTTAGAATACACAGCCGTGTTATATCTTATGCGGAGCAGGTTTTGGACTAGCTAATCTTTTGACCTTTTCACTGTTTCCTGGGTTTTGCTTTGCAGTCTCCATTTATAAACAGGTATTATGGGAAGGCTCATAAGGTTCTGTGACTGGATGCTGAGGACCAGTTGTCATATGCACATCGTATCCTATGCTTGAGCAGATGCTTAATAGCTCATTTTGGCTGCCAGCGGAACCTAGCCAGTGGTCGAAGTTTGGCTCCTCTAATGAAATAGGTAGGCCTTTGGTGGCTAGCCATTTTAAATGTAAACTGGCAGTTCTAGAATCTTTAGGTGAAGAAAAGGGAAAAAGAAAAAGAGAATAATAATCAAGTGCTCTTTATACCTTCGGATGTATTCATAGGATACAATGCTGAGGCTTCCAATTTTGGAAACTGTTCTACTAGGCGTCACCAGCTGGGAATTCCCAGTTGATTTAAGTTTTGTTTAATCTTCCTCAGTAATCTTTGTTGCATAACCTTTATTTTACTTTTCTCTCTGCCTAGAAAAAGCTGGAACTTAATTATTTGATACCAGAAGTTCAATTCAACAAAACATTATGAATGGAAAAGGACAGTTTAGATCATTTTGAGATATTCCATGTAGTATATGAAACAATATATTGAATCTCATTTTGTGGCGCCATAGTTCGTTTGGAATTTTTGGATGCTCTCTGTTATAAGCTTAGGTGTTGCAGTCATGTTGGTATATTGGTGCCGAAGTTAGCCAAAGTCTGCATTTTGATATGTTTCATTGTCTGATTATTATTATTTTTTTGTACCAAGTAAAACAGAGATAGAGAACAAAAAAGAAACAGAAACTAAGCAGGTCTGACAAACATAATTCCTGCCATATCGGCTTGGAGGAGGGGGACTTAAGCCTGTTGGGGGCTGATCAAGAATAGCAATCTTTGGATTAGAGGTAGTTCTAATGTTTACAAGAAAGTCTGCATGCACATTCCCTTGTGTTGGATTGTGTAAATTGAGCATCCGAGTCTCTCAGCAATGAATTTGCAATCTTCGATCGTGGCTCGATTGGGTTGGTACATTGAGTCCTTGCCTTGAATCAGGTTTGATGCATAGGTGGAATCTGACTAGGAAATGCTTACAGTGATCCTTGCAAGCCTCTGTAGATGCCCCAAAGCTTTGCTTCAAGGCTTGTGGCTACTCCAATGGTTCCTAAAAATTTTGCCACCCAAGTTCCTTGGATCATTTCTGAAAATTTTTCCGAATCCAGCTAGACTGGGGAAGCTTTTTTGTGCACGTCCATCAACACTCAGTTTGAGTCTACCTGTAGGAGCTAGGTATGGCAATGGATTGGGTTGGGGCGGGGATTGACACTTCATTTTCACGTTCACGTGCAAAATTCACCTCCATCCTCGTTTTCATATTTGTGTGAGAATTTTGTTGGAGGTTTATGTCTATTTTGTGGTTACAAACCTCTGTTTACATTTGCTTTCGGCAAGCTCAATTCAAAGCTCAAGTGCAAATTAACTCATATTCAAAGTAAAAAATCAGTGTTAGTTATATCCATTTTAAAGAATTTTTTTTTTTTGCATTTTATACTTGTGATACATAAATTGTAATAAAAATTTTATTTTCAGAATTTGGTGTTCAATTCCCAAAGCTTTTAAGTCAATCAATTTCTCAAATGCTATTTTTGACATTTTTTTTTATTTAGCATAGCTTGACACTAATAAACCTAAAAAACTTTATCATAGCCATTTTAATCTTTTATTTAAATGATCAGTAAAATATATTTCATACCAAACAATTCTTTAGAATTAAATTATACATTTATTTCACATTATTTCACCATTTAATTTGTTTACATTTACACACTGATAATTTTTAAAAATTATACATTTACTCCAAATCATTAGATTAATAGTGAGAAAATTCTAAGTAAATAGACTTTCAAAGTAAAGAAAAAATCAACCTATATAAAATTTTAAAAAATTTAAACAGAGAAAGCGGAGTGGGTGCGGGGAAAACCTTGGTCTATCCCTGCTTTTATACCTGTATGAATTTTTATTTTCACCTGTATTCTCACCTTTATTTTCATTTTTAATACTTTATACCCTTTTTATACAGGACAGGTACGGTCGGATTTTTACTTTTTTTCGGTCCACTGCTATCATGGTGGGAGTAAATAACCATTTAATTAGTTCGGGAATGTTCTCTTGGAAGGCTTGTTGGATTTTGGAGGCTAGGTTAATGCTTTTCCTGCATATCTCTCTGAATTGGGTTAAATTTGTTTTGAATGACTTGTTCATTTCTGTTAATGCTTTTCCTGCAAATCTCTCTGAATGGGGCTAAATTTGTTTTGAATGACTTGCTCATTTCTATCTTTCCGTATGGGCCATATGATGGATCCAAAAAGGAATCTAGCTTCCAAGAACATTCCAATTCTGTTCTTTTCATTTCAAGGTTTCCGTATACCAAAAGGAGCCTAACTAATAATTACATAATCTACTAATTATAGGAATTTTGCCGAGAAAAAAAAAAACAAAGCAAATTTGAAAGAATTGATATAGAAATTTTGCCAATATGAGATTTTTAGTGCTTTAAAATTTTGAAAAATGCTAAGGGTAAGTGTGGGTGTTAGCGCTGCCTGAACGATGCCATGTTAGCCTAAGCCACCTAGGGAGAGAGGGCGAGCGCAATAGTAGTTTGCATATACAACAATATGTCATCAATCAGTTGATAGTAGAAAGGGCTGATATTTCAACCTTATACAATAGATGCATAATAGCTCTTTACGTTTTTCCGTTGGATAAAAAAAAAAAGCATAGTAGCTCTTTACCTCAGATTTTGTCTTACTGTATATGCATTTATAGACATTCTAAGCATAAAATAGACCTATAATACAGAGCATTTCATCGCAGTAGAGGACTTCACAAAAACTTCCACAGTAGAATCTTCCCAAATACTCTAAAAAAGCTAACAATACCACACACTAAAAAACGTTAATGCGTCCAATAGAATGTAGCTCCTTCAAGGATTTGCCCTCCAAACTCTCTAGATTTCCAGGAGAATTTCTCTCATGCTGGTTAAAGGTCATTCAGCCCATTACTGCTAATAATAGTCGTTCGTTACACCCCCATATGCATTACTGGCTAAAGCTACACAAACAATGAATTGCTCCTCAAATGATCAATAGAATTTAATTAAAGACGATTGTCGGGAAGCAGAAAAACACTAACTCAGTACAGCTCGGCCAAAGCTAAATTCTTGGGGAAACCATCTCCATTCAACACTGCTCAAATAGTACAAAATACACAGCACAGGATGGGAAGTTCTATAACTTGTGCCGACAATGTATCCTGCTTATAGCACAACTAAATATTACAGTACAAATCCAGCACAACTCGGACCCTATCTCTATTTTTTTCCCTCTTAATAAGAAACCACTAAATTACATTAGAAGCAAAATGAATTTAAGGCAATAATTAACTGATATACATAAAATTATTACAATTACTTGATGTAAAATGCAATAGGCTTTTCTTAGCACTCTAGCTTCAGTTTCAATCACCAGTACTTTGCAAGAAATCTATTGCCCCCAATGTGAAGTGATCTTTCCATTCAGCAGGACTTGCGAAAGGCATGAGACCACATAGCAACGGTAGAAACAGAAGCATAGTGGCATAGAATAAAAATCGCCTGATCCAGTATGGAAATTTTGTCCTCCTGTTTGTCCCTTGAGACATAGTAATGGGCCCATAGAGAATGTAGAACAAAGCTGAGGTACAAACATTTGAAAAGAAATGCACCAAGCATAGAACCTCCCAATGTAAGAGCCAATGGTACCCACTGCCCCCCAATGTGTCTATGCAAAGCTTGCCGGCAAAACCGCAGGCAACTCCTAGTAAGAGAATGAATGTTACCGGCATTGTCTGTGTTGAAATTGCAGAACGCTGGAGAAGTAAATAAGTGATTGCAAAGATCATTAACAGACCAAATAGCATACGGCTGACAACTTGAACCTGACACCACATGATCTGCAGCCCTGAATTGAAAGATGCCATGGGCTTTGGAATCCACCAAGATTTGGACCCCTGAAATTGAACAAAGCCTAATAAGAAGTATTCTAATCACCTAAAACAGAAAAGGAGTAGAATAAAGAGTATCAATTAGTCATCCATCATTGGTGAACAATATCAGGCAAAAACAACAGCAACAACTACTTTAGTGACTACTACGAGAATACCCTCCAACCTTTTCCAAAATTGATTCTTTTCCCCGATATCCCAGGTTTCAAGAAGAAAGAAATCAGATCATAAAAAAAGGGAGAAAATTAGACTGTATCAATTCATTATATACTAAGTTCTTTTGTTTTCCACAATTTTGGCAGTAGATGGTTTTAATTAGATTTGTCAATATTTTGGATCTTCAAAAGCAGGTGAATCATCAACTTGAACTGTAAGCTCAGAAAGTGAATATTGAGGAAAAAAGTATGAAAGGATCAACTCTTTGAAGACTAAGACATAATTAGAGTAAAAATATTCCTCCATTCTGTCTGTTAAAAGAATTCTTTCTAATTTACAGAAAAGACTACCCCTATTGTGGGCATGGTTCAAAAGCAGCAATTAGTTGATTGTCCTTAGTGCTCACCAGAGAAGCACTATCGACAATAGAATAGTTTTAAAACGGGAACTCTAATTTAACAGTCAGAAAAATCTAATTTAGGAAATATGGTGCTGTAAATTACTAAAAACAACATGTTGGAGAGGAGATAAGACTTATTATTTCTTAAAGATGTCAAAACAATACTATTCAGCGGACCTTGAGAAGCATTAGACCAATGAAAGTGAGAACAAGGATATGGTCCTTACCTCGGAAGGCATACAGGATGCAGTAGCTTCAGTTATCCTGTTGTGTGAATAAACATAAGCTCCATATGCAGCTGAGGCCAACATGATGAGCAAGCCAGCAACAAGACAGTCAACACACTTTTTAAGCAGCTCAGCATGTCTTGTTTCTTCCAATTCATTTTTGAATTTTTCAGCTTTAAAGGATGCCTTCGAAATACCCATAGATAGTTTACACCTCTCCAAGAAATTTAAATCAGAATTAAGAGCAAGCTGTTTCTCTTTTAATTGCATTTTTTTCATGATGAGACCAATCTCAAATGTCTTGAGGTCATTAGAGCGAGTTCGCTCAATTACAGATTTTTCAAGGGTGCTAAAAATGGACTGATTAATCACAGAACGCATTTTGCAAGGAGAAACACAGGCCAACGGTAGGTTTATTTCTCCGTCATTCAAAGCCAGCTCCCGATTTCTTGAATCTGTTCGTATATTTTGTTCTGTCTCTTCAACAGTGCCAAAATGCTCCTCAGAGCTGATAGTATGCTGAGACACTTCCGGCTCACAAGATTTTCCACCAGAACTGCATGTGAAACCACTTTCTTTGTTGAGAGACATTAGAGGAAGCACATCTGAATAATTACTTTCTTTGTTCATATGTCTTGGGTGTTCTCCAGTATGTTGAGAAGATTCACTGATTAATCTAAGAGTCATCAAGGTGCTCCGGAATGATTTCTCAAAGTTCCTCACAAAAGAATCAAATTTGTTCCCAAAAACCTGTTCCAAAAATCCAATCAAAACAATAACTGCATAACCATAAGTTGAACATCCGCAATTTCTTGAATAAAACATTAACTACAAGAGCAAACTTAACTTGACAATGAGTCAACAGATGAGTCAACAGTTAAGGTCTGGCTTACATTGGCTAAAGATTCTCTGACAGCCAAAGTGCAGATCTGCAAGTGAGTAGTTGAACTACAATGATCAATACACATTTTTTTAATGACCAGATAAAGCTGATAAAAATGTGTAAAGGAAATAAAGGAAAGTTGTGACAGCCACCATTGCCGGTGGGTTTCCCTTCTTAACATGCTAATTGTTTTATCAATCCAAATAAAGCAACAACTGGATGATCCACAGCTGAAAAAATTACCCACCAGGTAATTTCCACCATTTCTGAAAATTGTGAAAATGGGTGTGCCGTGCTAAGACAACACATTGATGGAGGACCTTCGTCCATAACTGAGTGGATCCATTTGTCAGAGTAAGATTCCAAAAACAAATCGCTGGTCTTAAATGGGGAAGTAGAAAAAGTACCTTGGAAAGGTGATCTACAGCCATTGTTTCCCCAGCAGCATCCTTCCTTTCCAGGACCTGTGATCAATATGTACCACACATCCATGTTATCAACCATAAGTTACTAAATCTTAATCTTCAAAAACAACAAAAAGTTATAAACCAACTGTGATTCTATAGGATGTGGCCCAAAAAGAGAGAGGGGAGAGAAAAAAGGGAAAGGGGGGTGCTCTCAAAATAAAGATATATCATTCATGGTCACTTTGAAAAGTTGCATGATAGTGAATCTGGAAATTGCTTGACAAGATCTTTAAAGCTAATTTCACGAGGCCTGCTTTGGGCAAAGACAAGAAAAATGTTTAGCCTTAGCCTCAGACAGTAATACTCATCTGTGCTGGAAGGTGATGTGTGCTTTGACCCTTAGTTCTTATGCAAATGTGTGTTGGAAGGTTGAATGCTTGAGGTGGCATGTTAGGGCCTCCAAATGAACAAGGCTTACAATTCATGCACATCGTTTTCATTCTTATTCCAATACAACAGCATCATAGGATGATGTTATGGTTATTTTCGCATTTCAGGTTCTCACATAATTTTAATTCATTCCAGCAGTAAAATACCAAAGTGCAGAATCTTTAAAAAGTACCAGCAGAGTATACTAATTTTTGTCCAAATCTACAACACTTAACATTCATCCTGCCTCAATCTTGGAAGAATGTGATCGTAGATTATGTAGTTTTACATTTTCCAAAATCCAACATGATTGAATTGTGACTTCTCCATTTGTTTCATTTTCTCTAATAACTCTGTTTACTGCCAATTAGAAGGCAGAAATGTGTCTCTTGAATAGGTTAAGGGAGTTGTTCTTAACTTTCTCTCATTTGAGCTTCTCTTTCAATCCAAATGTAAAATAATTTTATGGATGCAAAAAAAGGCACAAATATTATAATGGTACAAAACTACAAATTATTTGCCAGGAGTCACCATTCCCAAAATTCTGTTAGTCACAAAATAAAGGGAAAATATCAGACTGGTCACAGATTCACAGAAACTGTTAAAACCAATTGTTTCTTCACTCTTTTATTGTTAAGCAATACGCATGTTTATCATTCTTCTTATTGTCCTCAAGCAAGGGATATAGCTTCTTATGTATTTACTTTCCAAAATTAAGAAACTTCAAAAGCCTACCCTAAACAAAATGGTAAAAAATCCAGCTATACCAAAAAAAAAAAAAATCTGAAGTTTTGAAGAACTAATTTTGTCTTGAAAGAAAAATATATTCTGAATCTTTTTTCAGCAAGAATACTTAATTACCAGAAGTCATACAAAGAAAGCTCCTTTCATGCAATGCAGCCCAGAAATCTGATTTTCTCCGGAAAATGGAGAAAGCTTTTGTGTAGAAACAAACACAGGACAGAGATATCACCAACAGATACAAATATAACAGGCAATGAATGATCGAACCTGAGCGACAACGGCCGCAATTGACATGCCGAGAGGAAGCGCCAATGACTCAACATCGTTTTCTTTCTGCCGAGCCGAACCAATCAACACTCTAGGGTTTCGATGCTTATTCGCTACGTGGACCCCTCTCTGTATCAAATTCGATGTAGAATAAGACGACGAAGTTGAAGACGCCGGTGCATCAGAGCCGTCTATGGAGAGCATTTTCTTCTTGCTCTTGTTCTTGGTTTTGATGATTGTAGCTTTTCCGCCTTTCACGGCGAACTTTGACGGCGCCAGGAGTTCGGGCGTTGGATTAGAAACAACGGCGGCCGCGGCAGGTGCGTCGCCGTCTTGCGTAGGGGCGACGGTCGAGGCGATGTTGGGGGAGTGTAGGGGTTGCGCAGAAGGTGGAGGGGCGTCCATGGAAGATTGAAGAGGTGGGAAGGCCAGAATTTGAATATCGAATAAATTTGGAGAGAGAGATATGAAGTGTAGTTCTGTCAAAGCCAACGGTGCTATTTTTGTTTCCGTTTCTTTTTTGAGTGCTTTAACTTTGGCTCAAACTACAGAATTTTGAGTCTTTTTTTAAAAAAAAAAAAACCAAATCCTCACATATATTTATGGTAAATGCTAACATTTAAGGAGTATTTATTTTTTTTATTTTTACTTTCACTCACATCTTTCTATGTATATTTTATGAAAGTATCAATCATTAAAACTTAATTATGTCAATTAATTTAAATGATAAAATTAACCTTCTAAAAGGCCTTGTTTGGTAACTTTTTTGTTTTTGTTTCAAAATTTTAAAAAATAATGGTTGTTTAATATTTTTTGGTTTTAGTTGTTTACAAAATTCTGAAAAAAAACCGAAAAACATTAAAATAAGTACAACGATAACTTACAAATGTCCATCACCAGATCACAAAAAATATATAAAAAAAATAAAAAATAAAAATATACAATAAAAAATAAAAACTAATAGCGTTATCAAACGGGACTTAGAGTTGCGTATATGTGAATCCACTTATTTAAAGCTCAAGTAGTTGAAAAATTAGAAGACTAGTGGCCGGCACAACCGATCTAGCCTGGTATCTTGCATGCTTTAAATCATAGGCTCACACCAATGACTCACATGAATCATGTATAGAGTATTAACTGTTTGGATATTAAATTAATTTAAAAATATTTGATGTCGATGAACTATAAATGTAGAATAATTACTACATGGTATATTAAGTCAGTATGTTAATTTTATTGAATTTTGTAGCAATGCCAAAATATTAATTATTTCTTCACTCTTTTTATGACATTGCATACAAATCGAAGTATTATTTTTCATTATTAATACTTTATTTTCTAACATTCACGAAATATAAAAATATTTTCTCGTTGTTTTATAAATTATGATTTCATCCGAATACAGTTTCTATTTATATCATTTATCAAAGGATAAAAAGTGAAAATACTAATAACAATAACAAAAGCAAAAAGGACCTCACATTTTTTTGTTTTTTGTTTTTTTAGCATATTGGATTTCTTCACGCTTTGCTTGGAACTCAAATTTTCGATTGCAAAAGTAAAGGGAAAAAAAAACGTGATGAAAAAGAGAATAAAATTACTATTTTATTTTATTCTATTTTCCTTTTCTCATTGAAAATCTGTGTTTCAAACAGAGCGATAGTGAATGTCAATTGAATAAGATCTAAAGCAGGTGTGTGGATTTTAGTGCATTTACATTTACGTTCTTAAAGTTGGCAAGTTTTGAATTATTTATTTAGAATGTCATTTTTATCATTTTGATAGAAAATTTGACACCATTTATTACAACATTTTGAAGAGTGTTTGAAAAGTTTGAAAATTAATGTCAACGTGAACCCATTGTATAAGAATAATACATTTTAACTTCCTTAAAATATACACTAAAGGCATATATTAGCACAATCCTATATTAATTTATAACAAATGCGAGCACGTGTCTTTTAAGTCACAAGGTAAGCGCAAATGAATAAAGTTGTAATATATTAAAAAGTGTACAAAAGTGCGGGCGTATACTGTACAATAAGAAAATACATTTCAAAAACTTATTTTCTAAAATGGTTTTCAACTTATTCATTATACTAACATTATTTGTCTTATGAAAACAGGAGTTTAAGACTGAAGTCCTGCTTTGAAAACAGGACTTCACAAATTCAAAGAACCAGGTGAATTTAATCTGAAGGTTGAAAAATTACTTGAATTTGAAAAATAAATTTCTAAATCACCTATACTTATTAAAAAAATTCTAAAATTACAGAGAAATTGAATTACCTAATAGTCCTTATCCCCTTTCCAAAAAGACTCATTTGGCTAAAAAATTCCAAAAATTAGAGAGAAGTTGAATTACCTTAAGTACCTAATAGTCCTTATCCCCTATCCATAAAAGACTCATTCACTATATGATTTTGTAGTTGCAGAGGCAATCCATTTTGATACAGGAATGACTTCATTATTATGTTAGTGTAAAGGGAAGGGTGGGCAAAGATTGAAATCCCATCGGTGAGCTAGGGAAAAATTATTTAGTACGGCTGGAGTGATATGTCATTTTTGCTACACACTCACATAGTGATAGGTTCTGCCTATTAGGTTGGTCAAATATTTCATCTAACAAGTGGGAGACTTATCCTACGTGAATAGAAGAACAAAGATACAAGATATTCTAAGAGTACCGAATAATTTCTCAAGAGCCAGACCACTATACTAGGCCATCACCAAGGCGTAGTACAATGCATAGTCTTTAAGGTCTTTGGCTTAGTAATAACAAGATTTGTATGGGACAAGGGACTGTATAGACCCCGAAATTGGTTGAGATGTGTATAAGTTGACTAGACGCGTTAGCAAAAAAAAATGTAGTAAGATAGGAGACTATATAGACTTTGAGATTAATCAAGGTGCGCACAAGCAAGCTGGACACATTAGCAAAAAAAAAAAAAAGTAGTATCACAATGTACTAAGAGCTCATCAATACTTCTTTAATATATTAATTCTCAACCTTCATAAGTTTCTCACTGATTAGTGGGCTATATATATAGCATGATGTGTTAGAATGTTTCGGTCTTGATATTGTTGCTTAGTATCCCATTTCAATGGGTATTTGCAAATGAAGAGATCAATTGCCTTTTTGTCTTTAAAAAAAGGCACGTGAAAGTCACATGGCCATTTTGCATCATTGGGATAAATGGCAGGTCACATAAGGTTAACATTGCCACTTAACAGTAAGTATATAAGTTGACTGTTAAAATTAAACAATGAGATCTAAAAATAAAATTTTGAGTTAAATGCAGGGGTGTTAGACATAATTAACCTTTCAAAAAATATTTTTAGATCTATTTATTTTAATAGGCAACCTATACTTCACAATTTAGATACAGTCGGTAATGGTGTTTTAGAGCATTAAGCAATTGTACAAGTGCAACGAATACATCAGTTCGTATCGTTGGAAACTTTATGCCCACAGTATAGTTATACCATAAGTAGAGAGAGAAACCTAAGGTAAGTGAAAATGGTGGATCTTAATTGAGTAATTTTATACAAAAAAAAAATTTTATATGAAATAATGTGGCATTCTATGATATTTTCATTTTAAACTAGAACTCCAACTGTCTCATTATTTTAAAACACCATTACCGACTAATTATTTAGTACTTTTACAGTATCACGACACTTTTGTTGCTCCTCTCACAATGTAACAGACCATCTTCTTGTTAGGTGGAAGGTGGGTTCGATAAGTGTGTCTGGAACCACTTAACAGGGAAGTAGCCAAAGGGACGTTACGCTCTAAGAGCGTTTGAATAATTTTTTTCACCATTACCACTTCATTCGCTTGAAAATTTCGTAAAAAATTATGTTAGTACATCATTAACTTAAATTTCTATTGTCACCATGGAAATAAGTAGACCTCATTTCGGTGAAAATGTGATTAAAGATCATTCATTATTCCGATCAACACTAAAATTGGACATTCACAAGGGGGTTTAAAACCAAACTCCTCCTCGGAGGATAGATGGGGCGATTCAGGTGAGATCCAATGTAGATCCAACTTTCGATTCACTCGTGGGATCCGGGCGGTCCGGGGGGGACCACCGCGGCTCCTCTCTTCTCGAGAATCCATACATCCCTTATCAGTGTATGGACAGCTATCTCTCGAGCACAGGTTTAGGTTCGGCCTCAATGGGAAAAAAAACTTTTCCAGCACTAATCTGGTTATATATGAACTTTTAGGCAACTTAAGTACGGTTCCAAGCTCCAAGGAGTAGAAATGTAAAATACAAATGTGGAAATTTGAATTATAATTTAAGGGAAGATAACCAAACCCTTGATTTCTTTCAAATGGGAAGCTAATTAAAGTACCCTTTTGTTTGCTTAAGTGCACGGTCTTGCCGCATGGTCTGAACACATTTTTGACCCGCCATAATTTCATGGAAAAAGCAATTATGTTACATACATATACAAAAAAATTATTATACAGCTAGAAGATTGCAAATTCGGACAGTTTAAAAGTACTAATTAAATGGGCTTTGAAGAGCTTAAACTGTTAAAAAATTCAGCAAAATTTTGGAATATTCTAAAGTCTCCACTTTGGAAAGCAAAAATTATTCCAAATTGTAAATTGTTATGTACTCAACCAACAGCTAAATCGGTCATCCTCAAACTTTAGGTTTGAGCATTGTGATTTTCATTTTGAATCAATGGAGTAATGTTATACATAATCTTATTTTTTTCCACATTTTGTAAGTACTCCTAGACACAAAGCAAAAAGAGTCACTTAATATTGCAGATGGAACCTATTCACTTGTGTATAGAGCAAGAAAATACAATGAAAATAGGATTTTCCTTTCTTTTGCAAACCATTGCACTTAGTAGTATTCTTATATAGATCACCAATTACTTTTACATATATTTATAAGAAGTTAACAAAAATTGAAGAAACTTCAAAATTAATATGATATGAGGAGTTCTTATTTCAAATTAAATCTGCCACTCAACCCCATGATGAAGATGAGTTGCCATAGCCCTTTTAGCATTTCCATCTCCAAATTCATGGATCTTGCCCACCAAATTCTCTCCATAGCCGATGACTCTTCCGCGGTCTCCATAGCTCTTTGCTTGAGCCCCAAGAGCATAGTATTCGTCATTGAAACTCCGAAGAAGATCTGGCCTAGTTGATGTAGAACTAGGAAAAGAGTGGTCTTCTTGGATAGCCATGGAGTTCTTCTCTCCCTCAGTTTCTCTATATTTGTTGAGATAAATCTTCAAGGGTCCAACATAATTCTCAAACCCTAATGTTGTCATGGCCCACAAAAGATCATCCCCATTGATTGTCTTCCTCTTCTCCCTTTGACATTTATCAGAAGCTTCGCCTGTTATGAAGCTTATGAACTCAGAAACACACTCTTGGACAGTTTCCTTGGCTTCTTTCGATATTTTTGCATTCGCGGGAAGGGACTTTTTCATGATCCGGCTCACGTTAGCTATGGGTAGGAACCGGTCTTGATCTTTAGAGGAGCTATCCGAGATGTTCCCGGATGTGGGGCTCCCAATGGGGCTAGTTTGGCTTCTTTTTCCTGTCATGGGGAAGAGAAAGAGGAATAGAAACTGCAGAGGAAAATGAGGAGATGTTTGGAGAGCTGTTTGGTGGAATCTAAGGAGAGGGGAGTTTGGGTTTTTAAGCTAGTTGAAGAGGAAAAAAAGAAACAATAGAAAATAGTGGAAAGGCGGTTTGATGTGGACAGAAAAGGAAAGAAAATATCACCTATTGCTAATGAGAACCATTGGAAAGGATGGCGTGGGAAGCATGGAATCTTGAGAGAAAAAGAGAAAGTACTGTTTTTGGTCTAAGAAAAATCAGTGAAGAAACACTGATATGGTTACATGTTGTTTCATTCAATTTCTGGAGGATTCAAATCAATTGGCAACGCGTGTAACTGGGAGATAGCTAGACAGTATTCTATCAGCTGTTTGTTTTAATACCTCTTGTCTAACTTTTTTAGGTTTATCTCCTTATCATACATGTAAAAAAGTCTCAGAAAATATATGGGATTTCTGATAAGATTGTCAAACGGTAAATTATTGTATTTTCTTAATGAGTTTTAATTTCTAATTAGCAAACTGTGTTGTTAGGCCCCTATTTGATATGACCAAATTGCCTAGAACACAGACACTTTGTCCAGCCATAGATGTTGATCTTTAAAGGGGTTTTTAAGTACTGCATTGGACCTGACAAAATGAATACAACAAATATCACACTACTACTTTTATCCATTTTTATCAAGATCTTCTCACTATATTTTTTCTCTCTGCTATGATGGAAATGGAATATCTGTCTTCTACTCCTCAATTTTAGTATTAATTTTAGTATTGTTGATAATGTTTCGGTTGTAACAATCTCACACAAACATCTGCATGTAGCATATTTTTTTTTCATGATTTGGGTTCGAGGGTTCTTGGTCAGTCTTGATCTTTAAATCTATACCAATGGACAAGGTATCTTTGTACGGCCTCTAAAAGGTTTTGGGTGGAACCAGCACATATTCTTTCACTTTGGTTTCTCTTTTGTTTTTGTTGTGTTCCTCTAGATTCTACCTCATCGCATCCTCAAATATAATAGCTCATGAATAGCCATTAATTTCCTTCCTTAGACAGCCGACTTAATGGAACTGTCTCTCAGTCACTGTAGAAACTCAACCCAACTCGAATGCATGTTACATCTTCACTTCAATTCATTAATCTACCACAAGAAAAAGGTTGGTTTGAATGGTTTGATATATTAAGATGTTAGGGTTCTTCAGATGCCTTCTTTGACAGTTTCGAATGGTCTTAGCTCTCAAGTTATATTTGCTTCACTTTCAATTCATTTCAATACTGTTGTTGATATCTCTATAAAACTTTTCTTGTATTTACTTCTTTTTACTTCCAATGAAAATATCAATGATACATAACCCTGGGATCTGAATCACCAAGTGACAGACAACTAGAAAAGTTAAAAGGGAGTTGATGTATTGACCTGGGTTTGGAGCTGCATATATATTCATATATATATAGTTAAAATATTAATTAACTTCTAGTGATTTCTAAAGTCACATGCCAACTACTTAAACTAACTCCGGTGCGATTTGCTCAGCTAAATCACCCATTTCAACGGTTGCAGCCATGCAGTTCCAAAGGAGTAGTACACAGATCCTTGAAAACCTAACCCTAATGGTAAAACCCTAGCAATACCCTTAATTTGAACAGAATTGTGACAAATGGCTTCTTTAGCAACTTCCTCCACCTATACTGCAACTGCATATTTTTAAAAACTTAAGTGTCACTAACTTGCTGTCCTCTTAATAAAATAGAAACTACAGCAAGAGATATTAATATACAAACTTGGTTCTTGTTAATGGGTTTCCTCCAATCATCTTAATCGAAAAGATCAGAAGCTAGGGTTTGACATAGGTTGGAAGCTTCTAGGTCAAACTTAGAACAAATTAATTAACTAATTATTCTTGGATGATCTTGCTTGAGGAGACATGCTTAATATACATAAAATATGCTGTTGGAAAAGCTAAAAAATGTCGAATGTTGGTAAAGGAAAGGATCTAAACAAAAGAAACCGATCACCTAATACAAGCATAAATTCTAAAGAAGGCCTTAGACTTGGTAGGATTGGACTTCTTTTTTTTTTTTTTTTCAATTGCAGGATAACGAAGATTAAATGTAGTTTATAAGAAAGATAAAGATTGTAAGCAAAGTTTCTTTGGGTTTTCTGCTTATTTTGTCTTTTAATTCTTTTTAATCTGCAATACTCCAAAGGGCAAAAGAACTGATTCCTGAGATAGACATGGAAAATAAAAAAAATAAAAAAAAAACCAGAAAAGAAAAGAATGTTTTAAGTGATATTTTTTGTTTACTTGTGGACCCAAGTGTGTGTTTAAAAAGTATTATACATAATTCATTTTTTCATCACATTTTCTCACTCCGATACACAAGTGAGTGTGTGGAAGACTAAACAGATATATGTATATATATATGCCCTGATTCGATGCTTTTGGTTGAAGATCTTATTGGAGAATATGTGTTTTGGGGTAAGTTGATAATGGTCTGTAACCTGTAGGGCCTTGATAGCAATGACTATAATTTTACTCTCATTAATTCTATACAGGGATAAGCATGCTTGCACAAATCCTTCATATGCTATGGCAAAAATTTTCTTTTATTTTGCTAGATTAATAATTTACTTAGAATATTGTTTTGTCGCAATAAGACCAGACACAAGGGTGTTGAACAAAATTCAGTCAAAAAAATGTGCATAAGCCTATGTTTTATAGTCTGTTGTGATGCCTACATCTTATAAAAGTCAAATAACACCATTTGAGTGATGCAATTCTGTAAAAACAATGAGAATAGAAAATGATGAATGAACTGTCTTAACTTGTGTACATGTCAAATCTGTTTTTTTTTTGGCCTCTTAAGTTAAGTTGACTGCTATATCAAGTGTTCATATAATATAGAAGACATAGGGCCTTTGTAGTATTTGGTCAAGAATGCTTCTGTTCTATACTAAAATATTACTTTAGACGAATGGAATATTGCGTCGCTCTTTGATCTGCAGAATAAGGCCTACGAGCTCTTTGTTTTATGGCAGAGATCTCTCCACACCAAGGAACCAAATCACAATGGATCGAAGCCCCCCCTTTCCTTCCAATTACTCTTAATCAGTAGCACATAAATTATTTAACCACTGAATATTTTTATGTAAGGGGTGTTGAAGTGCATATATATATATACAGAAGAAATATATTATATGACCTAGTATTTTCTAGGTAAGCTACCTATCTGTGGTGATCATAAATATATGGATATATATATATATGTGTATATATAAAGTACTATTTATATTTGTTTGCCGGCAGACTAATTTTTAAAAACATTAATTGGATTAGAATTTGGGCAGGTATGTGTGGTGCGTAAACGGATAGAAGGCCGGACATTTAACCTTGCTTAAGTTTGGATATAGAAGTGAAGAGAAGCATAAGGTTATAAGGGGAAAAGTAAGAAGAGAGAAGGGAAAGGAGGGGAAGGTGCAGAAAGTAAACAAGTAATATTTGTACTTAGCTTGGTGTATACTTGGTATTAGAAATATTCTAATAATAAATACTTGATTTTCCCTCTATTTCCTCTCAATATTGGAGGGAATAAAAATATTTTTAACTGTTTTATATTTTAAATGCCAGGTCGAGAGAATATGATTGGCGGTGGATATAAGGTTTGTCGGGGCCAAAATAAAATTTTTAAAATTTTGAGAGTTTAGGGGTCCCGCCCGCCCCGCTAGTGAAATGTTGATTTACTAATCTATTATCAGCAAATTGTCACTCAAGCTGGCAGGTGGGGGTGCATGTTGCCTCGTCCAGGCTGATTATTATATGATCTGGGATTATCATTTAGGCTTATAGAATTGAGGTTTTGCTAAGTTTTAAAATCCGTAACTTTTTTTATGCTAGCACTAGATTATTGCTTAAAGCCCGCTTGACTCAACTCGACTTTAGTATTTATTTTTTTATTTAATAATTTATTTAAGAGTGTTGCTATACAAATAGAAAAATTTATATAGAATTTATCATCAGAATGATGTGGTTGAATAAGAACCAATCACTTTAAAACAAAACATTCATCATAATGATTTCTAATTACAATAATGTCACTGATATATCATTTTATTTAATTTTTTATAAGAATAACATTTTTCTTTATTTAAACCTTACTCTGGGATGGCTGAGCAGGGCTCTAGCCTATTTCCGAGTTGATATACTAACCAAAACTAGGCTAAGTTTGTTGAATGGATCCGGACACATTCCAAAACAAATTTTGCGAAGACTCATTTACATCCCTAGTTTTGTTTGGTTCTACGATTCATTTGAGTGTAGTAGGGTCCTTATATATCGGATTAAGGCTCATCCCCAATATGACGACTAAATATTTAGTACAACCGTTGACATGGTACAACGAGTTAGAGACAAATAATTATATAAATCCTAATAGTCAAAAGTATTAGGTTCTCTTACAATAAGATGATATCATAATAATTAGGATTTAACGTACTTATCATTGGCTTGTTATACTATATCAATATGATGATGAGGTACAAGAATTGTGATCAATATCTTCTCGCTAGGCCCGTCACATCATCTGAAAATGTAACTGATATGGTGATGAATAGGACAAACAGAAAATGAATCCCTGTAACATATTCCAAGTAATCAATATTAAGAACTTGTTGAGTGGAACAATAATTTATATGAATTTAGATTCTCTCCATTCCATAGATGGAATGGACATCTTCATTCTATTTATTGTGGAACTGACACCTCATTAATAAAAAAATAAACGTACAGAATCCCTTACATCTTATGTAACTTACTAAATTATGTAGTTTTGCTAACTAGATTAATAAAATTTATTTAATATTTTTGTTTCCAAGGAGATCTCCGTTACTTCCATCTAAGGTTAGGTTTCCAAACCCATGGACGATCAACACAGCTCTCTAAATCTCACCATCAATTCTGCAACCAATCCAAATTTGCTTCAATAATTCCATAATTAAACGGGCGGTCTCATAAATTCCGAACTAGTTCTTGAAAGAACACCGCCGATTACTAAAGCGAATGTGCGATTTCATCATTGAGAAGAGACAAGGTTTCAACACCAACGCCATAAGAGGTCTCACTCGCCCTCTCTTCCTGTACACAGAGCAGGAACCCTATTAAAGTTGATGTAGAAACCTGTGAGTATCCTGTGTTTGATCTTGTGTAATCATCAGATTAGATAGCCGAAGAGAGGAGATAATAGGATCGATGTCGCTAAAATGAGGTCACAAATGAAACCCTAACCTTAGATGAAACTAAGGAAGTCCTGTTAGGTTGGAAATAAAAATATTAAATAACTTTTATTAATTTAGTTAGCAAAACTGCGTAATTTAGTGAGTTATGTAAGATGCAAAGGATCCTGTACGTTCATTCTTTTATTAATGAGGTGTCGAAATGGAAATAATCTAGATCTAATTTATGAATATTTCATTCCAAATGCCAAAAAAACCTTCTCTGTTCACAAGGGAGAGAGAGAACCATTCCATTCCTGTGTGGGAAGAAAAAGTTTGAAAAAAATGGGAGAAATTTGAAAGTCCCTCTTTATTTCACTCTTTCATTTTTTGTTTCCATAATATGTACTATTTTCTACAAAAATTGTGCCAACGCATGAGACTCCTACTATTTAGGGTTTGAAGAGAGTTAAACATATGCAGCCTCACTTCAGTGTATGAAAAAAACTATTTTCGTATTTCGAACCCATAATGGCTAGGTTGCAATGGAGTTACCTGACAGCTACTCTAAGACCCATACTCCTTTGGACCAATGAGTTCCAATGCTGGACAAACTCAGTTGCATCAAAAAGTATATCAACACTTGGCTGTGGGACTACAAGCATTACAAGATGGGACTCAAAAGGGGAGTATGGCAGCTCCATTCAAACAATTCTGACCATTTTTGTTGAGCTGAGTCTAATGTGGTTGCTGCCATTACAGACATTTTCATGGAGCAAGAAAGCAAGGCCAAGAACTTTAGAGATTTTAATTGCAAAGTTGATAGCAGAGAATGATCAGATAATAAAGCAACTTAAAATCTAAATCATTGCCTCCACCATTCCTCTGCGCCATGGGCCGATCAGGCAGAACTTTCAAATGTTGCCAGGACAAAGTTCCGAGTCCAACTTCAACCTCATTAAGATCAAGTTTCTCCACTTTTCCAAGCTTGCTGGGCAGTGCATGACTTCAAAACAGTCTATAATCAAATGTAGGTTTCAATTTTGAAAGAACAAAATTCGTAAAGGGTTATTTGCTATGTAAGATTCTTGAATATGTTGAGGGAAAGTTGGAAAAATGAGAAGAAAATAGGCATTTCTCAAAAAATCCACCTCTCACTTGTTTGTTCATAGAAAAATAAATAGGTACAAGTAATTCCAATAACCTTTTCTCATCATTCCCCATAACATATCCGACATCCAAACATTGTGCGAGTGGAACAAAGCAATAAAGAAAATATCAAATCAAGCATCTACTAATTTTCCAGTCTCATTTTCATGGTTTCCATAGATGCAATATTATTCCCTGCAAGTTATACGCCCTATAATGAAATGCCATGACTCTGATTATATGAAGTCAAATATATTGTTAACATGAACACACAGCATTTACATATGGAGCAAGACATGGAAAATGAAGTCATTACCATAATCACCAAAAAATGAGATATTCATACAACAATGCAAAAATCAAGACTGCTATTCAAACCCAAACTAGAAAAAATGTGCCAGAAAGATTACCAGTAAGATGGAAGAAAGGCCTTTCGGAATGCTTTATTGAACAAATACAATGGTCATAACTCCCGATCCAACTATACGAAACACCTGTGTTAAATATTGCAGATCAAAAGGGTGCATAAGCATGAGATAAATTGATAGGTTTCCCATCCATATTCTCTTGCTTCACGTAGCCCCCTGAAAGTTGAAAACAGCTGACCAGTACAGACTTCCGAACATTACAGCATTGTTATGAAATGAGTGTTCAATTGGCCCCAGAAAGATTCATATGCACAAATTTGGATGAATAGTATTGAATACAGAATGGGCTTACAGGAGAATAAGACGTGTGAAACAACAGGGGAAAAAAATGTAAGTAATCTCATTCTCTACTTATCCTTTGGGTCATCTTGGACCAGACAATTCAACAGCATGGAGATTGTCGGTGGAGTCAACAATCCATTCAGAATGTCGAGGTGGGGCCAGTTCAATCTCCTGGCGAACTACCTCCACCTTTTGCCACTCCTCCCATTTTTCAGCCAAGCCGTCACCTTCGAGCATTCTGACCACCTCAGACATCTTAGGCCGCTCCATTGGAGACCCTTGTGTGCAGAGCAGTGCCACTTGGATCAGCTGCTCAACTTCAGCTTCAACGTAATTGTTCTGCAGATCTGGATCTACCAGCATCTCCAGCTTCTTCTCTTTTAAGAGCCCTTTAACCTGAGAAAAATTGCAAACTGTGCTCAATAATGGCCGATATATGACCAAGAGAAAAGATGAAGTTTTAATTGGTAAGAGAACTAAACATAGCAACAAAATATGAGAATCCAAAATCTGAATGCTTAAACTGCCATCCATAATTACTCACTAACTGGAAAATACTAATACGCTAGAGATTTATGTTTTGATATGCCTAACACATAACATGATACACTTCCATTCCAAAGCGTCAAGTTTAGTGAACCAAACATTTTTTCCTCTCAATCCCTATGGTTTTCCTTAAGAGAAAATTTGTCAAATACAGTGAATTAAGATCTAGAAAAAGTGGAGTTTCGGTAAGATCAGATCTAAAAAAGAAAAACATGATACGTTTTACTTAAAATGTGCTTTTAAATTTTTCTTTGGTAAGTAATGAAATTGCAGTAAGAAGTATCAAGGGGATGCCATCATGCAACCTGTGTACACAAAGCTAAATAAGCAGAAGGCTACCCAACTAACAAAGAAATCAATACAACCATGCTCCTAGGGTATCATGTCCGAAACCATGTGATGTACCACATTCACGTTCCAGTTCTACCTATTGGAACACTCCAAATGCCAGATAATATTGGTGCCACCACAAGTTAATTAGCATCCTTCATCAAATTGTTGGATGCTGCACGATCCTAGTTTTATTGAATAAAGCTTTGAAGCTACCTAGAACATTCTTCAAAAGGAGACTGTTAATCCACGGCCTCAATGGCTGTGTCAACAGCTCTCCATCTTGCGTACTCGGGCCCCACAGTTTGAAATAGGGAAATCTAAATACAGTCAGAATAGCTGTGGACTTTAGCATTTCCCTTAACAAAATCGGGCCATAATTCAAAAGTTTCAAAAGACTTAACTGGTAAGGCACCACTCACAGCTTCTTAGTTCTGAGAAAAACTTAGAAGAGGAGAAAACATAAGACAAGAGAAGTATACAACAATCTACTCGGTTATATTGGAGTACAGAGAAATAAAGGGAAGGAAAAAATGCAGCCCATATCAACCTCATTTCTGTGTACATGTACTTTTGGCTAGAGCATGGAATTATCACCAAATGTTTCTAAATCACTGCACTTTTCAGATATAGTTTTTGTGGAGCCAAAGCCCAGAGGGACATCTGCTCTCCTGGTCAATCCCTTATTTTTCTTTTATATCCTTTCTCAACAACAGAAAAGTTTCCCGAAAGTTTCTCTTCCCTAGCTCCCCCACTCTTCACCCTAACCAAATGGCAGAAGATGCGAAAGACTCACCCGAGGTGCAATTCTTTTCAAGAGCATCTAGTTGCTAGGCTATTTAAATCGGGGAGAGAGATCAGATTAAATATAGGGTCTTCTGGGCCAAATGATAGGACCAATGGAGAATGACAAGATTCTATGAAATAAAAGAAAGATATAATTTATTAATATATCCCTAAAATTTAAAAGTTTAAGAAATTTCCAAACAGGAAATGAATAATAAATGGATAAAACGATCAATATCCCTCATCAAAAACACAAAGCCTCACTAAATAATGACTATAAAAATAGGCATGGCTTCAAAAAATAGAAGTTATTTGTTAAAACTCATAAAAGAAATTCTACACACATTCAAATGAAAAAAGTGTTCACATATTGTTCAAGTAAGTATCATCCAATTCTTGTGGTACAACCAAGAAAACAAAAGGTTATTGCCTTTAGCAAGCTTTGAAGCTATTTTTCACTAAAGAATGAAAATCCAACAGTTCCTCTTCAAATAACTGAGGTCTAAGCATTCCTTTTCTTTTAATTAGAGGTTCTGCTCATTGTTAGAGGTTAAAAACTAAAAAGGCGGAGAAGTTTCTTCTTCCACTTTCACACTGCCATTTCAGACTGAGTGCTACAGAAAGCTCAATATGTAAAAGAGGGTAAAAGGAGCATCATGCTAATGTAAAAGCAATCCTCAACAGTCCAAACAGCAAATTGTTTTTCTATACACAATGTGAACATCAACTTAAGGTTACTGCTTTCCCAGCTCACGGGTCATTAAACAAACTGAAAGTTCCAAGCGAAATTCACAGATGAACGTGAAATCTTACAATAAAATAATGTTAGTTCCAGAACTAAGTACCAATCCTGGACTAAACTACCGATCTCATCAAATGAGAAAGCTCCTAATAGGAGCTGAGGAACATTTGGGGAGCTTGACTAGTAAAATCATGACCTTATGTTTAATATCGTATTCCTAATAAAGGCATTTGGCTACTGAAGGCACTTCGAAACCACCAGTCTTGTTGTATATAGGACCTTCTGTTGAAATACAAGTGCATATCTTGTACGCTTTAATGTGTTTTGTTCCTCCTTTCCTTTTTCAGGCAATGAATCCATTTAATTATAATAATCAAATCCAAAAGATGGATTGGTGACTTGTTTCTCCTATACCAAAAAAAAAAAGTAAAAAACAAAAATACTAAAATCAAAACATTTTCATCTCTCAGGAAGGCAGAGACTTGCGTAAAGACTGCTATTTTAGCTTTAAGTTGACTCCTATGAGAATTAGAAAAATAAAAAACAATGCAAGGAAACAAAGAAGCATACCCAATCTAGCAGCATAACATCATCATCATTTGCAAGCCGAGCAAGATCAAATGCCCTCTGACCAGTGATTAGCTCTAAAAGCATAATCCCATAACCAAAGACATCAGTCTTCTCTGATGACTTCCCCGTAGAGAGATATTCTGGAGCTATATGACCAATGGTGCCACGTACTGCAGTCGTGACATGGGTATCTTTATAATCCATAAGTTTAGCCAACCCAAAGTCACCAACAACGGCTTCAAATTCCTCGTCCAACAAAATATTTGCTGCTTTCACGTCACGGTGAATGATCTTTGGGTCACAGTGATCATGCAAATAAGAAAGCCCTCTTGCAGATCCCAGTGAGATTCTCTTCCTTGTTGGCCAATCAAGTGGCTGTTCTGATGGTGGACGTTCTGCAATAAGTTTAAGCAAAATATGTTATCAGTCACATCTCACCAATTGCACAGAGCTAACAGAGATAACTTTTGGAGGTCAATATGCTCGCTTCAAAATTATAAGGCTGAACCAGTAAAGTGAATGACACCATAAAGGTGTAGCCATTGTAAAAGCTCCATTTGGTTAGAATAAACAAGTACAATGCATACGCATACTTGGAAAGAAGTGGATCCAACATGTAGGATCATGATACATAATTTCTACAGTGATACATAATAAAACATAAATGGGGCACCATAAGTAGTTCTTACCTCTGTTTGGTGAAAAAAGGAAATTGCATTACACAGAAAGGAGTGTTCGAATATGAAGGATAAGGTTTGTAGCATAACAGTTTTGATTATCTTAATTGGCACATTGTTGTTAGAAAAAGGCAGAGTATGTAAAATATGGGGGACTGCAGTACAAGTAGAATGCAGTTTCCTGAAGAGCGAGTTCTCTCCAAAAAGAAATAATTTTTCTTTATTTTGCTACAGAAAGTATCAATTTAACAATGCTCTACACATAGGTCACAGGTGCTCCTGGACACGAATTTCTTTGTGAATTACTTTTTGAATGCTTGTCTGAAAATAAGTCCAATGGGATGGTGAAAGGCAACAAGTAGTACCTCGCAAACATGATGCAACACTTCCATTAGCCATATATGGATAAACAAGTAGTCGCTCTGTTGGTGTCATGCAAAAACCACGTAATCGCAAAAGGTTTCGATGCACAGCCATGCTAATCATTTCCACTTCTGTTTGAAACTGCAACTCCCCTCCTGGTGTCCGTTCTTCTTTAAGTCGTTTTACTGCCACTAACGAACCATCAGCAAGGCGACCCTTGTACACCTTACCAAATCCACCCCTTCCAAGAATATTTTTGTTGCTAAAACTATCTGTTGCAACTTGCAATTCTCGTAAAGAAAATCTTTTGAGCTGTCCCAAGTGAACTTCTGGATCTTCTTCAGCTGAAGAGAGATGTATAGAGTGAAAATACATTACATAATCAAATGGCCAATTTAATCAATTTTTGAGCTAGGAGCACAAACCAGGTACATCAAAGAAATGTTCTTGTGGTTTCCTTCGGCGCCACCATGCAAACCCAATCGCTGGTGCAGCAAAAAGTAAGGCAGCACCAGCAGCTACACCTGGAGCAATTGCTCCAGTGGCACTATTTCCATCTGAAATGGTATTGAATAAGCAAATATTATAGCTTATCCTTCTTTTGCAGATCAAGAAACGCCGAAACTTATACACTGAAATTCCAATAAAAAAATTACCACAATATTGATTTAATATCTAACATTGGAACAAAATGTTTTTCCTTTCCTCCATTGATAAGCACAATTTAGCAGCCCTTCCTAGACCAGCCCTTTCCAGGTAACATAGGACCAAACATTGGACCTCATACTTTAATACTTTAATTCCTATTAACTTTTAGGTACTTCAAGTAAAGCTCGTAGCATAAATAATGTAGCATGGATCCTATTAGCGAATCTTATTTCTTATTATTTCTTATAAAGGTAGTTTGTAATCTTGCTAGTATAGTCGCCTAAGTCCGGCGAACACCTCTTTTTAATCGACTTGCTCTCCTGGTAATTATGGTGATTTTTCCTGATTTTTTTTAAGTCGTTTGATGCAAGTTTCGGATTTTTTTTTTTTTTTGTATTTTCGGTATTTCGGCCCTATTTTCTTCAATCTGCGAATTTGGTCATTACCCAACCTTTTTGCTGCTTCAAATCTACTGTGTGGGTGCCAAAATTAGTCTATGAGAGTTGCTTTGAAGGTTTCTTCTTGATTTGGCGAATTTTTTGCTTGTTTTTGAGCTAAACAAAGTGCCAACTGACTGTTTTGGTCATTACCCAACGTTGCTGTTTCGAATTTGCTGTGTGGGTGCCGAAATCAGCATCTAAGGACTGCCTTGATGGTTTCTTCTTAATTTGGTGGAATATTTACTTGTTTTGAACCAAAAATAGCCCCGACTGACTTGTTTTGGAGTATTTTCTTGGTTCGTCTGCTAGCTCTTGGGTAGCTCGCTACTGGTATCTTTGATCCTTGTTATTTGATTGGTAAATTTTCTTATTTTCTATAGCTGCCCCAAAGGCTTCTGAGTCAAAGGCTCCTCAATACAAAGGCTCTCTGATTAAGGAGGATAACTTGCCTCGCTCCATTATTTCTAAGCGATTGAATAGGTTAAACTACCTTCCTAGGCCTATACGGTGAAAATTTTTCTTTGTGGGAAACGGAAACTAAAATTTATCACCAGTTTACCTTCTTCATTTGAGGACTCACTTTCTGATGATTAGTTGAGTGAGAATTCTGTTGTTATGGGTTGGTTGTGGCATAGTTTGAAAACTCATATTACAATTACCGTTGAGTTTTGTGATTCCTCTAAGAAAATTTGGGATTCTCTTACTGAATCTTTTTCACAATAAAGTAATGTCTCCTGAGTGTTTAAGTTGTATGAGAAAATCTTCACCGCTAATCAGTCTGTTAAGCCCTTGTTTATTATAGCACCCTTAAGAATTTATGGGAGCAACTGTTGCAGGTTCGTCCCTTTACTGCTGATTTAGAACAACAGAAATGACATTAGGAGGATTTTATGATTGCTTCCTTACTTTCTGGCTTAGACCCCTCACTTCGTGAATTCAATGATCAGATTCTTGTCAGTGAGACTCTCCTTACTACTGTCAATGCATATTCTCGTCTCTTGTGCTCTTCTTTGGGCCAGTCTTCCTCTATTGGCAGCTCCTCTCCCCCTACTTTAGAGTTTGGAGTTTGGAGTCCTCTATCTTGGTCACTCAAAGTGGGCGTCGCAGTACCTTTTGCAACGGGTCTCATAATGGTCGTGGAGGCCCCAATTCTTGTGGTGGTAATTTTTCGTGGTGGACATTCTCATGATGATGGAGGTTCTTCTGGCTGCAATGATGGTACTCAAGGCGGCCACAATGATCTTAAGTATACTCATTGTGATGGTACCAATCATACTGAGTCATGGTGTTGAACGAAGTATGAGAAGCCGGACAATGTCAATTATGTTACCAATGGCTCTACTGATTCTCTTATCACTCAGCTTAATGATATTGTCAAGAGCCTAAATACTGCAGTTCCCTCCTTATCTGTTGATCAGCTTAATGATGTTGTTCAGACTTTGCGTACTGCTCTTCCTTTCCCTTCCACTGCTATGTTAGCTAATTTAGGTAATATTGCTTGTGTGGTCACTTTCTCTTCACCTTGGGTCATTAATTTTGGATCCAGATTGTTCTCCTTCTGTCACTTTATTTGTATTGAGTTCTACCGCATGTGTTTCGTTTAACTTGTGCAGTTTGTCAGCTTGAAAAGCATCACTATAGTTCTTTTCTTAGTCGTGGTCTTAGTCGTCAGTCCGGTCAATGATGTAGTCCATACGGATATTGGGGTCCTTCCCGAACTTCTACTATTAATAGATTTCTTTATTTTGTGATATTTGTTGATGACTATTCTCATATGACTTGGTTGTTTTTTACAAAACAACGCTCCGAATTGCCTTTTATTGTTTTCAAATTCTATAATCAGATCGTTACTCAATTTGATAAACGAATAAAAGTTTCGCACTCTGATAATGCCTTAGAATATACTCAGTCTATTCTCCATTCGTTTTGTGCTGATTGTGGTATTATTCATCAAACTAGTTGTGTTTATACTTCTCAGCAAAATAGTATTGCTGAACGCAAATACTGTCACCTATTGGATGTAGCTTGCACTATGATTGTTTAATATGCATGTTTCTAAACCTGTTTTGGGAGATGCAATTCTTACTGTGTGTCACTTTATCAATCGTATGCCTTCCGTAGTCTTGTTTCAACAACAGTCTCCTTTTTCCATCTTATACCCTGACACTTCTCCCTTCACAATTACTCCCCATATCTTTGGTTGTGTTGCCTTTGTTCATAACCTTGATGAAATTTCCTCGAACTCCTCAATTTGTTTTCCTTGAGTATTCTCGTTCTCAAAGGAGTTATCAGTGTTATTTTCTTCCCTTACAGCGATACTTTGCCAGCCCTGATCTTACCTTTTTTGAGTCCACTTCCTTCTTTTCTATTTCTAGTCAACAACTGCCATCCGATCTCATATATTGTCGTGAGGGAGAGCCTCCATGTCTGTCTTCTACTCCTACTCTTCCTATACCCATGTCTTCTTCCTCCCATCTTTGTCTCATATGACTAATCCTCCTTTGCAGGTTTATCAGCGCTCCCGAATTCGCTCAGTCGTCCCTTATGGCCCGACTATAGCATCTTTTTCATCTGAGGTTCCTTTTGTTCCTTCCTCTATACCAAACTTTGATGATTTACTCATTGTTTACGCTGAGGTAAACGTACTTGTACTCAAGACCCTATTGCTCAGTTTGTGTCTTATGGTAATTCTTCGTCTTTTCTCCATTCCTTTGCTTGTGCCTTGTCTTCTATTTCTGTACCCTCTGCTTATCAACAGGCTTTATCTTCGACTGGTTGAAAGCATATTATGGATGAGAAAATGAGTGCCCTTTCTACTAATAAGACTTGAGAACTTACTTCTCTTCTACCTGAAAAACAAACAGTAGGTTGTCATTAGGTATACTGTTAAGTACCTTCCCGATGGTTCTGTCGAGCGCCTTAAGGCCTGCTTGGTTGATAAAAGGTACACTCGGACATTTGGTGTTGATTATCTTAAACCTCTCTCTCCTGTTGCTTGCCTTAATTCCGTTCGGATTCTATTGGTTGTTGTTGTTGCTTGTTCGTGGCCTTTTGTATTAACTTGATATAAAGAATGTCTTTCTCATAAAGATCTTCAAGAGCAAGTTTACATGGATCAGCCGTTTGACTATGTTGTGTCTGGTAGTGAGAACCTTATTCGTCGCCTTTGAAAGGCTCTATATGGTCTGAAACAATCTCTTTGTGCCTGATTTGATAGATTCAGTGCCGTTATGCTTAACTATGATTTCTAGCACTCCACTTTTAATCATTCTGTGTTTGTTCGTCATTTCTCTACTGGTACCATGGCCTTCATTATTTATGTTGATAATATTATCATTTCTGAGAGTGACACTGATGGTATTACTGATTTGAAGTATCATTTGGGTACGCAGTTTCACACTAAAGGTTTGGGTGTTCTTTGTTATTTTCTTGGGCTTGAGGTTACACGTTCTTCTCAGGGCATTTCTCTCTCCCGACGGAAATATATACTTGATCTTTGTCTAAGACTAGTCTCTTGGGTTCTTGACCAGCTGAGACTCCTATGGATCCAACTATTAAGCTTGATGCTAAGCATGGAGATCTCTTTCTTAATGTAAGCCGCTATCGGCGACTTGTTAGCAAATTGATTTACTTCACTGCTACTCGCCCTGACATTACTTATATTGTTAGGGTTGTCAGTCAATATATGCATGCTCCTTGTAACTCACATTTTGCAATTGTTTGTCGGGTTTTGCAATATCTGAAGGGTGCACCTAGCCGTGGATTGTTATATCGGCCTTTTATTTATTTGTCTATTACTGGCTTTAGTGATGCTGACTAGGCTGGTAGTCATTCCAATCGACTTTCCACCTCTGGTTATTGTACATTTGTTGGTGACAATCCATTTACTTGGCGGAGTAAAAAGCAAAATGTTGTTACTCGCTCTGGTGCTAAAACTGAGTATGATATGGGTTCGCTCTTTACTTCAGGATTTTGGTATTGTTATCTCTACTCCTGTGTCGATGTGATGTGACAATCAAGTTACCATCTTTATATCTAATAATTATGTTTTTCATGATCATACTAAACATATTGAAATCCATTGTCACTTTATTCGGGATCTTTTGCTACACAAGCAAATTGCTACTCCTTATGTTCGTTCTGAATCTAAATTGAGCAATATTCTCACGAAGCCGTTAGCTAGTTCTTCTTTTCAGTCTTTGTGTTCCAAGCTGGACATGTTTAATTTGTATGCTCCAGCTTGAGGGGGACTGTTAGCGAGTCTTATTTTTTATTATTTCTTATAAGGGTAGTCTTGTAATCTTGCTACTTATTTAACTAGTATATATGGATATTAAGGTGCAGGGATTACTTTACGTAACCCTAAGCCTATTCTCTTTCCTCTAATTTCTCTCTACCGCTTCTCTTCTCCTTCCATCTAACCCTAATTTACACTTCAATTGATATCAAGTTTATCAGCTAAGTAAAAACTCCAAAACCTCTGCAACTCTCGTTGTAATATTGGCAGACTAAATTCTTAATTACAGATCTGTGCAGTTAATTGACTGCTGCCAGAAAATAATAGTAGCATAGAGAAGTTCTCTTTGTCCATGAGGACCAAATGGGATGAAAGAAAAACCAAAGTAAAATTCACTGGCCCCAACAATAAATAGAAGTATCAGCCACAAGAACAAACATTACTTGGAGAAGAGATTGCTGACGGTGGAACAAATGGTGGAGGAGGGGAAAATGGTGGAGATCCAGGGCAGGGTTTCCCAGTAACTGGTCCACATAGATTTATGTTATTGGCAAAACTGCACAAGGTAAACAAAAATATTAGAATAGCATTTTATCACATCATTCAAGAACACTACAGTAAACAACATTCTCTAACAAGAAACCTGATGGGAGTGAATAATGAAAATGAGCCATTGTCTGGAACAGATCCTGATAAGCAATTGTTTGACAAATCACTGCAATCCACATTGCAAGAAGATACTGTCACATCATTGCATCTAAATTTCCTGATGGGGGCAATGATAATAAACGAAGAAAAAGGAAAAACCACAATTTCAGCTAGAAAGGATATCAATATCATCGAGGCACTTACAGGACTTGCAGTGCTGTGAGATTAGTCAAGGACATTGGAATGGAACTGGAGAGGCTGTTGTTGTTAAGTCGTCTATCCTTACACAGACATCAAAGAGAGGACAATGATATGATCAAATATAATCAGAATGGTAGTACATAGCATAAATAGCAGAAGCACAAAACTTTATTTGCCAAGATAAAGCCCTCTACATATGCAATGCAGACATGAAAAAGAAGTAGGGGTGGCCCCAAAAAGTGCCCATCTCTCTTTGGGATTTTATGACCTTGATATAATCCATTATACCAATAACAAAACATGTAACCATGAAGTACATAAGGAAGGTGTTTGCTTAGAGAAAATGAGAATCCATGTATACAACCTTTTTTTAAGATAAAGTGGGATCCATGTCTCAAACCCCATATTGAGTTGCTAATGCATGCACTTTTCTCACTACTCACCAATTGAGGATTATTGGATTTAAAACTTGTGTGTGCTTAGTAAATAACCTGATTCCAAGGCATACAAAAAAGGTCCGTGCAAGTACATGCTACTGGGCAATGTTCTGCATAATTAACCCAAGATTGACTGGGGATTTTTGTCTTTCCCTTTTCCTAGTTATCACAGGCAGTGTGTGCATAGAGGGGAGACAGTGGTAGAACGCACCAGATAAGAGTATGACTTCTCCACTACATAACCTAATGTAATGATGGACTATCAGTTCTCATTTACAATCTCTGAGCTCCCAGCAGTTCAGCCGAGGGACAGAAAACCACATTCCCAAATCCCCAAAGCCTTTTTAGAGTTACAAGCCATGGCTTTTGGTCCCCCTCATCCCCTCACCTTTTTTAAATAAAAATAAGAATTTTACTGCAGAGAAAAAGAAGAGTAGAACGGGTGAAGGATGAAAGATCCTTCCCGAGAAAGAACACTAGCAAAATAGGATACTTAGCTCCCAACAACAACCAAATAGCCCCAAAAATGCTCAGGAAGGTCAAAAGCAATATATATATGACTCTGTTTAGGGTGATATGTAAAAACGATCTATATATCACGAAAGAGTGGATACCCCTGTCTTGGCCAAACTGTCTACATATACACTCACTTATCTAGGAATCCATGTAATAACTGCAAAAGAGGAAGTAAATAAATTCAATATCTCCCTCAACAGATTTGGCTTATGGTTGGTTGGTCCCCCTCCTTGTCATAGCACTAATGCCTAATGATGCGGCATCCAATAAGTTCCTTCATTGGAGACTTCAAGTAGTGTTGAATGTTGTCAGGAACCATCTTCCACAAGCCTTTAAAGCATTTTGTCATTTACATGGTAACAGAACAGGAAGAACCTATGCTGAATGCCAAGCTCCCTCAGTTAATATATGCACGTGTTTGGCCAATGCATGGAGGCAGTCTGGCTGGACATGAAAGGGCACATTGATGACATGAATACTCTGAGGTCACATCATTTCTTTGATATTGAGTTTTCAGATCAGTCAGTTGTTAACAATTACTTCATTCAATAATGTTTTTTAATGCATAGTCACACCTTAAAGTGACATTTAAACAAATAATTGATAGGATTTTAATGCTGAAAGTAGGGCCAAATGTTGATAAAGTGCTTTATCATTACTCCAGTGATGATACTAGGGCTTCACATTGGATTTAACCCTATTGTTGCACAGATCAATAATGGTGCCAATAAAACATTATCAACTTCTGAAAACCGTGAGACAAGTATGATCCAAGGTCTAATCTCCCCTTTAACTTGAAGAAAATATACATGTAGGTGCATTTAGTGCGGACACTGGAGGCAGTTTCCAAAAAGCACGCTGATGATATTCATTGCATATATGAAAGTATTGGTTTTTTCATCAGATCCTCTTCAAGTAAGCTCATAACAATTTGTTTTTACCTTGTTCACTTTTCAGTAACACTTTTTCGCAACCTGACTTTCAGAAATCTCTTTCACCTCAACGCAAGGGAGCACCAAATTGAAGATTAAAAACCAAACATTTTCTCCTTTTTTTTCTCCTTTTTTTTTGTGGTTTTTGGGACAAGAGAACTTACAATTTTTGGCTTATAGTAAAGGTCGATTATCCCCAACAGAATACTTCACAAAATAGAGGTAAATGCTAAATATGAATTTCTCTGTGCCTTCTATAGCCTTCAGAGTTCCATCCATGACCTGTTTTCTCACTGGTCAAAGAAAAACATTGCATAAAGAAGAGGTCTTATTTTGAAATGTTTCAAAACCCGACCAGAAACCATCTAATGCAAATCAATTTTTTGCTTACTTTTAGTTTCTTCCCTTTTTCTTTTAAAAAAAATAGTTTTATGTATAAACAAATTCAAATATTATTACAAGCAAACATTATGCTATGGAGCCTTCCGGTTCAATGGTTTCCTCATGGGTCAACCTTCTCCAAGACATTGGTCAACACCTAAACTGCAGATTTCCATGCCGCACACATCAACGTATCTACATATGAATAATTAATGAAACTCATCCTATCCTAACCAACAAAGAGGGAGTCATTGAACAAACAGAATGGCATTTGATATCCGATCCCACCGTGTTCATTTAGTGCAAGAACTATTTCATTGACCTCAGTGCATGATAATAGTGAATGAATCTGAAACATGTTTGACAAAGTAACAGCAAAAGTAATAAATAAATAAATAACTCAGAAACCTATATATCCCTACATGATGCAATACATCCATATACAGAGCTACCTATTTTCCGATTAGCAAAATGCCTTCTGACAAATAACAAGAACATAAATATAATGAAATGGAATTGAGTTATAGAGTTTGGAGAAGAATGATGAAGAATATGAGTGCATATAAGAAAGGTAAAAGACCTAAGAAATATAGAAAGAATACAGCAAACCAGAATGAAATAAATTACAGCAGTCAAAGAAGACAGATGAAGGATGTGTAGGCATACAGGAATCGCAATTTCGTCAGCTTGCCCAATGTGTCTGGTATGGGACCAGAGAAACTGTTCAAGTACAGATCCAAGCTCACCAAGTTTGTTAAATTCCCAAGATCACTAGGAATTGGTCCACTTATGTTGTTACTATACAGCTCCCTGTAATATGAAAATTTTAATTTAAGTTGTGGCCCTATTGTTCTGATGGGAGAGAAGAACGTTGAATAAAAGATTAACAATAGTGCACAAGTTACAATGACAAAAAAAAGATGAAAAATCAATGCTACTGAACAACTTCCTTCAACTGTAAATATCAAGTTAGGGAAAATCCAAAAACAGGAACCTCTACTCCATTACCTTAACATATCTGTATTAGATAATTTGTTTAAAGGTGCAGGGCTACAGGTTCAAATGGTGAGCAAACTGCTCAAGACTGGAAGCTTGGGGCATCTATCAGGTGCAAACCCCACTATCCAATCAAACCAATCAATTATGCCCTCTCAATAATTTGTTTTAGTTCTAACTTCAAAACCAAGAGATGACAACCATATTATATGCAGAGTGTTATAAACACCCAATGTCGACAACCAAAGCCTTCATATCTGATTTAGAACGAACAAAAGACACATTCTCCTATAGCTGGCAAACCCAAAATTATGTTGGGCAGCATTGTAGGGGAACAAACCCATATTTCGCACAATTTCATCACTCTAAGAAAATTTGATTTCATTTGCATTACTTTAACTTCAAAATATTACCATCAAGTGAGTGGACTGCAAGGGGAGATTGATAAAACGGTGACTCCGTGAGTTTCTATTAACTGTTAAAATTTAATACCCACGCACGATGTAACAGTAGAGCCTCAACAAGTATAAACCCAAAGTTATATCAACCAGTTGAGTATATGGGTGCCAGGAGTTCCACACAAATTTAGCAATCATGGAACTAAGAGATGAAACTAAACCATGTACCCATTCTCATATATTTGTGGTTGCATATCTTGAGTCACTTAATTTAGATGGGTATAACCATATAAGAAAGTTGTGTCCAAAACACAAGAAGCATGGAAACACACATCACACTAGAAGATGCAGGGGAAAATACTTACAACGTTTAGCTGATTTTCAATATGTTACACTACATCACATGTATCTCAATACTTGCTAACTGTACCTTAGTTTAGAGTTTTGGAACACATTCAAAAAAATCATCAGGCAGATACATGAAAAAAGTGTCATCTTGCCAAACATAAGAGCTCAACCATTTCTTCTGCCATGCAGTTAGTTGAGTGATAAGACAGCAAGTCAAAACTTAGTAATACAAAAGTGTAAAGTTACAACAAAGTAATAGGGCAAGTATTGCACCACTGTAACGAAGGAATAGAGATAACATCTTACAAAGGCAAGAAAAACAGATGCACACAGAAGTCAATGGTCACAAAAGGTTTGTAGGTGGAGGGACAGACTCCACCAACCCTTGGAGAAGCCAGACAAGGGAGACATCCATTCTTAAATTTTGTGGCTTTATTTTTTTTATTTTTTATTTTTGATGAGTAAATTTATTCCCAATAGCTATATGTTGTTCATGTAAGGAATTGAATTATTACACATAAGTCAAGTACATGTGAGAAGTTCATCATCTTTAAGTTATAAACACAAAAAATTCGATTGCAATTTTTACTCTACTATTTCAATTTATTATTTGAATGCATGCTTATCAAGAAAATTGTTAGAACAAAGAAAATGTTTTACGTCATTTAAATGTGTTCTTATCAGGAAAATTATTCGAATAAAGGAAATATTTTTACACAGAGGAATGAAAAATGAATGCCAAACCACAAGCAGCAAAATGTGAAAGACATCATAATCAAAAGACAGAGAGAGTGAAGCTTCGAGGAATGAAAATGCAGAAGTCTCTAAGGCAACAAATTTCAATGCAGCTACACAAGACTTACAGGTACTGTAAATTTTTAAGTTGGCCAAGCTGAGGAACCAGTACACCAGATAATGCTGCATTTCCAAGATCTCTGAACAAAACAATAGTCATAGAATGCCTCACAAATCAGGAGAAGTTTCATTATCTATGGAAGTTAAAAACGTTTTCATGTGCATTGACATCATCAACAAAGATGGTAACTTACACTCTTATAACACTATTTTCATTGTTACATGTAACATGAAACCATGTGCAAGGGTTTACAAGCGTAGGGTCCCAACTCTGCAGAACATTGTTAGGATCTTCTAAATTGGTTCGTAGGCTGTGCAAAGCGTCACCTGTTTACAGAGGCAAGTGAGAAGCATCAGCAGGTGGAATCAACATCAATAACATCAACTCAAGAATCTTTCTTAGCAAACTATCAAACATTAGATCAAGAAGACAAATTGGGAAGACCTGCAACTTCATTTGTCATCGAAGTAGTTTAGGGACAGATATGGAAAACAGGTACAAAACTAACAGGCTCACATGGAAAATAATAAAGAAGTAGGACACAGTCACTGCAAAGACCTGAAATAATTACCTATAAACTATGATATGATAGGCTTATGCATTTTGCATAAGACAAAAATAAAATTTTTATTAATTTATTCAAACTTCTATATCACTAATTTCCTTACTGGAAATGAGAGGATCAACAATTTTCACATAACTTACTTTAATATATACTCCTGCTACTTTGCTCTCTCTCTCTCTCTCTCCACTGCATTCTTTTTCTATTTTAAAGTATCCATTGGAAGCTTAACATGTTTTAACCATGATTACAATTCAAACTTTGTTTAGACTGAATTTTGGAAATGCATGGACTAAGTACAGCATGTTTCAGTGAGTGTAGCACAAATGTCCTGCCCAAGCGTAAAAAATAAACATGATTCGTTCCAATAAACGTATGTTCTTCATATACAGCCATAGAAAGTAACCGAAGTGAAACCTAAAATGGGTACTCACACCTTAAGCTGAGGAAATATATGGTGGAGGATTCATACCTTGAGCAAACTATAGAAAATAAATTTTCCAAATCTTTGGGATACTTTGATGGAACTCTGAACAGAGCACAGATTGTTACCCACTAAGATATGCAAAAATTTCCAAATATGTGAACTGCCTTTGTCAAACACAACATGACATTGATACAGGGTACCAATCGTGCCTCATACCCATCCAAACTCAGATACATAATTATGTACACATAAGGGCCATGCAATAAGAGGAGCATATTCAATTCTAGAAGTTCCATGCATAAACTGCTCATTGTAGTACCATGCTGCAAGTCTGTTTCAAAAAGTTGGAGATGTAGTTATGTCCTCAACAGGGGCATCCAATAAGAGGAGCATATTTATTCAATTCCACAAGTTGCCTACCAAAAACTGATCATTACATTACCATGCTGCAAGTCTCTTTCAAATGAATGTAGTCCCTGTATTGCACACATTAATAAATAGACACTCCATTTTTCCTCTAGGAAATATGAAGCAATGAACAAGGCCATTTCCTTTACAATGCAATATTCAGAAGATTTATATACGCCATCTAGACAAACTGCCGCTCCGGTCCATAGTACCTAGACTACAATAAGCAGGGAAAAAGCAGAAAGTTGATCGCGGGGGGGGGGGGGGGGGGGGGGGGGGGGGGCAAAGGTTAAAAAAAAAAATTTTGAATTTTGGTACGTCAAGGATAATTTTCTGAATTTTGGGGGAGCCAACACATTATTTCTTACCATAAATACCTAAAATCTAGCAGATCTAAACAGAATTTTGTCAAAGTAGGGGGCCCCATGGCCCCCCACTGTTCACACCTAGTTCCGTCCCTGACAATAAGGGGGTTGCAAAGCTCACCAGCGAAATTTGAAACCAATTTACAAACAGATTAGGATTATATTGGATTTTCCTCAAACAAGGCAAGTTTTATTGATAGTTGAGCCACCTAGCTAGCCCACAACTGATGCATTGCCGTTTTCTGAGTAACTTTTTCCTCTCAATAAACTATTAAAATAAAAGAGAAGAAAAAGACTGAACTCCTTAAATAAGAATACAGCCAAATGCCATCGATATCTACCTTTCATAAACTTCCCATCCCTGGAATTTTATTTGTATTCGTATAAAATTCAAGGTTCTTTTCAGTTTTCACTCAGTCCACCATAATAATAATAATAATAATTGACAAAAACAATAAACTCCAAAAAGAAAATGGAAAAAGTCACCAATCAGCGACTCATATTCATGCAATGCGACATTAATCTAAACTTGACAGCTACAGTAAACTACAATTCTCAAGTACATACACATTTCACCAAATCAACGTCACAAAAATGGCAACAGCCAAATATCACCACAACAACTGTGAAGGGGATTCAGTACTGACCTTCCATATTAGCAGAGATCATCGTCAGAGGGTGAAACGCCATAACCAGCCACAGAAAAGCCGAAACAGCGATCTCTCGCTCCATCACTGACTTTTCTCTGTTTACTTCTCATCTACTTCATCAATCGCCTCTATCGATCCACCACGCTCGAAAACCGCTTCACATAACGTCCCTAACCCTCTCAAAAACCCTAGCAACCATCAAATGTCGCCAAAATCTCCACCATTTTCGGCGAGGACTGCACCAAACGAAACCACTTCGATGGGCGATCTCATTATATCACGAGAACAAGTGTACTAGCAATAAGGTCGTTAGATTTTCCTTTTCCGTTCTTTTATCAGCTCTGCGACTTTTTTTTATGTTTGCTTTCTCTCTCTAATCTGTACACATATGTACTGACTCTCTCTCCACTCTCTTTATGCGTGCAGAGTTTCAGCTGCCCGAGGGGGGTGCCAGCTGCCCGGCCTGGGTGAAAAACACACTCCGTATAAAGGTCTCGCACTTACACCGTTTTGGTCAAAGGCAAGACAGTGGGCCCACGGTCGCCAACGGGAATGCCGTCCAGGTCCTAGTAATTATTTTATTCCGACACCGTTCAATCTTGCCACGTCAGTTGGCACCAGCTTTGTGGGCCAAATGATGTGGCAATATCTGAAAATACTATTTAGCTAAAATTACCAGTAGTATCGTTGTTTTTACTTTTTACTTTTTAGGATACTGTTAATGTATGGCTTACGTATTGATTAATTGTACAAAATGTAAGAATTACACCAAACAAAAAAAAAAAAAACGTAAGTCTCACGGTATGTACAATAAATGCATAATTTATTGACATAGTGAGGATAATGATGTAGGCGATCATCTAGTGAATTTTTCATTTTATAATTAAAGTAATAGGCTGGCATTTCAATTACACCATTCTCTACCGTTTTTGCGTAGACTTATGTCATCACCATTTCTCGAACTCGTGTTGCACATTGAGATAGCGATTTGACAATTGATTAGACTTCCAACGGGAGCTATGGTTCTTTGGATGAATGATGGCAGTCACTGGTCAGTGGTGGTTGGTGGACCCTATTATCATTGTTAAAATGGAGGGTCCAATAAATTTAGTAAATTAACAACATGTTTGGATCTTAGGGCAGGGGAAGGTAAATGAAATAAGAGACAAAATAACGGAAAAATATATTTTGTTTATTGGTTTTGTACAAAAAATTAAAACAAAAAAAAGGAAAGGAGAGAAAGAAAAAAGAGTGTGATTTAAAAATTTTCGTTCCTTTTTTTTTTTTTGTGTAGAATCAAACTAGAGAAAGAAAAAAGAAGTAATTTTTTTTATCTCTCCCCTCCCCTAAGTTCCAAACAAGAATTGAAATTACTAGTAAGGGACCTAAGAACAAGTTCACCATATTGGGTGTGTGTCATAATTTTGTGGAATTCATACAATTGAGTTGTATATGTGAGTTTCTTAATTATATAAGAATTTTAATTTTTTTAATTTTATATAATAGGCGACAAATATTCCTAATTGTGTGGGGAGTAGGCTTTCGACGGTTTACTTATAAATAAAGAACTTATGAGAATTCTTCAGTTGGTTTGATATGCTCAAAGGAGGACTTTTGCCTAATAGAGGTTGGTAGAGTTTAAGAGAAGCTTGTAGAGGGATAGGAGGGATAGCGTGAAGTAGCATATGTGCATGGCTATGGGGCTCGAGACACTGAGAGGAATGAAAAAGCGAATGGCTTCAGGGTTGGGAAACCTTTAAGCAATTGAGACTTTGTTATGGATCATTTAGATAGGACTCGATCAGTATTATTTAAATAAATAACATTTGATAGTTATTAGGGATACAATTGTTTTTAGTAGTTATTTTGAATTATTTGAAATTATAAACAATTGTAGATGCCATATGCCTTGAAAATGAAAAAATATGAATGTTTACGAAAAAGAGCTTTTGCTTTAAGTCCTAGTTCTTCTTTGATAGAATCGAGTCATGGTTCTCCTTTAATGGAATCTTATCATTTACTTTAATACAAATAAAAAGATTTATAATAAACTGTGTCATTTGTGAGTGTTTTGTAATTATCTCATTAAGAACGATAGTGATAGTGCAGTTCTCGTCGAAGAAAATGTCCTGATGAACCTTTATTCCCACTTTATGTCGCTAACTTGCGGCAAGCAGAGCTAACAAGTGGTGAGAAAGGTACCTCCACATTTCTAATCTGAGGCGAGAAGGACATTGACTTGTAATCTCTATTTATAGTAGATTGTTCTCTTGCATGTATGAATGTAGGTAAATTTGTACTGAATAACGTTAACTTTATGTTGTATTTCTCTTTAATATGTGCGTGTAGTTGTGGGTATGCTTTCGTATATATATTTGTGCGTGGGATTAAAATGCCAACACACCATGGCACTTCATAGCAATTAATAAAATTTTAATTATTTTTGCCACAATAATTTGTTATTTTGAGTCCCTAAATTTGGTGGAATTCAAAATTTCTATTAAAAAAAACCAAGGTTAGAGGAATGTTAATTACATTCATTCAATTTCCGACTCTCGGCATTGGACAATCGCTCTAGTGGACGATGTGTGGCATTTCATTTCGTTAGTACAGTGGACAAAAGTACCTCTCTTCCTCGAAAAAATATTTAGGGCCTCTTTGGCAACGTTTATGATTTTTATTTTTTGTTTTTTTTTTCAAAAAAACAAAAAACAGCGTCTGTTTAAATTTTTATTTTTTTTTTAGTTTTTTACAGGATTTGAAAAAAAGAAACTAAAAACACGAAAATGGGTGTGTTCTCTCTTATCAAAACATTGGTCTAGTAATATTTGTACAACGATAACCTATAAATACCGATTAATAGACCACAAAAAACACACAGCAAAAACACAAAATAAAAACACACAACAAAAAACAAAAACAAAAAACGTTACCAAACGGGTGTTTCTACAGTATAGGTGGTGTTAGGGATGTAAAACTAGCTTGATCGGTCCGGCCCAAATTTATTTTGACTTGAGCCCGATGGATTGGGTCGGCTTGGGCTCATGCTCGTAGCACTAATGGGTACTGTGCTTGGGTGGCCCTCGGGGTTTACGTTGAGCTTTTTTATTTTTGGATTAAATTACAATCATAATTTGTGAACTATGACTCAATATTATTAAATTTTTTTAAATTTTAAAACGAAACAAATTAATCCCTTGAACTAACAAATTGTATGAATCAAGCTTTTTTTATTAGCAATCCGTTAGGAAAATGGACGAAAATTTGTTATTTGACTTGCACATATTCATAAAAGTTTAATTTTATACCTAAATTGATCTGCTATTGTTATACTAATTTCCTAATGACTGAAATGTCCCTTAAATTGACATTAAAATACATGGTGATACAAGGGGTATTTTAGTCATTAGACAATTACTACAAAAAAGATAATACGATTAGGTATAAAATGAAATTTGTGTGAATATGTGCAAATTATATGATAATTTTTTATTTATTCTCATAACAGCTTACTAATTATTACTAATAAAATAAATTGATTGATACAAATTGAGTCATAGTTCAAGGAGTGTGTTTGTAATTAATTATTATTTATTTATTTTTTTTAAATTTCCTTTGAATTGTTTAAAAACTTCTTGGGGCTTGTTGGGCTCGGCTTTGGCGGGGTTTCACACCAGGTCAGGCTTACAAATCCACAGCCCAAGCTCTTCCATAGAAAATTCAAGCTCAGGCCGAGCTAGAGCTTCCCATGGGCCTCAGACCAATTTTAGCTTTAGACATCATGCCCATCGATCTCTTCAGTATCAGTCTCTTGTTGGTCGGGTCAAGCATCATTACATAATTATAGGACCCAAAAATAATGTTTGGGGAACAGCATTTGTCACTAATCTTTACTCCATAGCACGAGGTAACTTCTCTTCTTTCCCCATTTAATTAACCAGACAACTATATGGAATCTCAAAGTTTCTGGTCGTAAACCTGTGTATTCTTGAGATTTTGTTTTATGCTGGAAATAGGAATATTACATGAGACTAAAGATTTTGTTTTATGCCGGAAATAGTAATATTACATTGAGACTAAGAGGGAGAAAGACAAAAACAAAAAAATATAAATTATGGTGGCTACACTATTTGGGTCCTCGTGTTAAATTTTATTATTTAATTTAATTTTGGTACATTGACAATGTAACATTATTTTGATACAAGTTTCTATCAATGTGTCAAATTAAAATCTTTATTATTAGCTATGACGGCCAGTTGCTTTTAACACGGGAAGTGTTGGAAGAGATTTGAATAATACTTGCATGCTTAAACGTTTTGATGCAGGTACCAGCCAAACTTGAAAGCGAAGGGGCAAGAAGCAGGCCGAAGAAACGGTGTCGTCTTTTTTTTACACCAAAACCAAAACAACCCTTTCAACAAATAAGTGTTGAAAGAGATTTTAAACAATACGAGTACATACAAACGTCGGATGTGGTGCTGGGTTCATATCCACCTACCAAATAAATCTTCCATCACCAGCTATAGAAGTCAAATATGGTTTGTCACCTACCATGGTTAGGCCACTCACCACCGCTCATCATGATAGACAAAATCGCTCCTTCATTCCCTATAAATAGAGGGTTAAGTTGAAGGAGATCAACAAACCAGCTCAAGCAAGAGTTAGAGAGTTTTTTTTGGACGAGAGTTGTAGTTGAGTTGAGAGAGTCGTGATTCCTCATCCTCTTTTGTTTTTTTTCCTTCTCTATATATAGTGAAATCTTTCTCCATTTTATTGATATGTTAATGTGTATTTGATTTCTGCCCAACACGTGAGACACTTATTGGACCCTTAATTGCTATTCCTTATCCCACCTTTGTATATTTGCGTGAATATGTTAGACTTCACATTTCTGTGATTTTTAATGGCTGGTCTCTGTTAATATCTCAATTCCACTTAAGCCCTTTTATTGCTCGAAGTCCTCCCATTAAGCCTTGAGGCCTTGGTGAAAACCTCCAGTGGCAAGGTGGCCGGCGACCCATTGATTACTTGAAAAGAAACCACTTTCTGAAAACTAAATCAGACGCACTATAAGTCTACAAGGACTCGTCTGATGCTTTTTTCGTTTCCTATTATTGTTTCCTTTTTGTGTTTTTGAAAACAAAAACAATGAAGAGGACTCTTATATTTTGAAAACAAAAATATGTAAAATTTTAAAAACACCGTTCTTTTCCTGAAGGAAGTAATTCGTGAAATAAGGTAATACATGACTACATGCGACCGAATGGCCCTTAGAGTTCCATATTCTCTTGCTAATAATTTCATAGCATGAAACTTCCCATCCACTAAATAAAATAAAATAAAATTGAAAGGCATTTGATATGTTACTTTCTTTAAGTTGCAATTTTTAATTAGTACTACTGCGTCATAAGGGCTAAACATATATAGCTTTATTTGTTTTTCATTTTTCATTTTTTCTTTATTGTTTTTTTTTAAACTTTATTTTGCTCTTTCATGACTTTAGTACACCTAATATTTTTAGAGCGCTTATTGATATTACAAGCAGTTTGCAAAATCTCAATCATGAAAAATAAGCACAGGTAAAGTAACTTTAATCCAAACATTGATTTCGACTTAGTGCAAAATGAAACTTTCACAAAGGATGATACAAAAAGGCTTAGATTTAAAACTCAGATAACACACACCAATTTGCACAATCTCACAAGCTAGTTTATCTACACTAGCATTTGCTTCTTTTCTCATATAGTAGTTTTTATAATGCCGAAGTTGTGTACTACACAAATTTTGACAAAATTACAAATGAAAATTAATTTGTAAATTGACTGAAAATAAGTGTTCTAAAACCTTTGATGAGTTGTGTAATTTTTCTGTCACAAACTCACTGATTCTACAAATTCTTTAAGACGCCAATCCTAATTTCACTATTTCCAAAATCATTTATTTATTTGACTTTTCTTAATTATTAAGGCCGTGGTTCTTAACTTATTTCCTTATCGCCTCTTTAAAGGTTTAATCCCACAAAGAATTAATTGTCCTGCTTAACAACTTAATTATTCCATATCTCTGTTCATTTTTAGCCCTTTAGATTTTGTTTTTCGTTTTTTGGCTCATCTCTCCAATGACTGATGATTCAGTGATCTTGAAGCAATATATCACACTTTATTCTAGGAGTGGCCACGGGCTTGATAGTTTGTTAGGCCCGTCTATAATTTATAAGGCATGAGAATTTTTTTAGACTTGATTATATTAATAGCTAGGGTCGAAAATTTTGTTTAAAGTCCAGTCCAAAAATATATGTTGAATAATATTTGTTTTAATCTTTTGAAATATATCTATAGTTAAATTTAATGTCTTTTAAAATTACTTTTAGAGAATAAATTATTTATTAAATGGGCAGGGTTGGGATTTCACTTTAGGCTTAATAAAATTTATTTATAATGTAGGCCAGCCTGGCCCGACTGACGTCCACTCCTATTTTCTTCTCGTCTAAAAAAAAAACGTCATCCACTCGTTATGTGGGGGCCGAAGTGAGTCCAAAAGATATGTTCGACACCTACCCGGTAAAAAATTATTAAAGTTATTGTCACACCACATCATTTTGCCTACATATTGCAATTGCTTTTAAAAAGGGAATAATTTTTGAGAAATTATGGGCATTTCATAGCTGAAGGGTTGGATTTTCAGTTTTAAAATTCCCACTATGCCAAAAACGATTACATGTGTCAATTTAAAAATTGAATGACACACCACATTAACATGATACGTGATGTGACAGTCACCCTGAATAATTATTTAGAGAATTCGTTATACTATGAAAGAAGGAGCAAGAGTGAATTGACATTTGAAGAATATTGTACAGTGTTTTCTTTTCAGTGTTCAAACTTAAGATAATTTTTTTTTTTGTTTTTTTAATTTTTTCTTTTCGGTATAACATTTTTGTTATTAATTTTTTTAACAAAAAAAATATAATTTTAGACATACACATAAAACTTAAAGCCAACCATATTAGTTCGGCAATAAAACCATCAACTCAAACAACTCCTCAAAAGAGGCAAATTGAGAGATGGTTAAATATAAATGCAATATGACATTTAGGATATTAGTTTGGAATTAGAATGTTATCGTCTGCACAACTTTACAAAATTACAGCTTTACAACGAGTTATGTCAAGTAGATGTAATTTTCAGCTAACAGTAACTCTAACAATACAATAATAAGTTGTGTTAAGTGAAGAACAGAACCTATTTATATAACACTTTCTCTTTACTTTCCCATATGATGTGGGATCACAACACTTCAGAGCCAGTTTGCCATTGTTGTTGCATGCCAGGTAGTAATTATTTAGGGTGATCATCATACCATATTAGCATAATAACGTGATCTGACATTCCATTGAAATTGTAACATGTGTACAATTTTTTTTATGATGGGAATTTTAAATTTGAAATGCCATTATATATGTAGGATAATACCTATAATATCTTAAAAAATATTATCTCTTTTTACAGATAGTATTATATGAATAAATCGTCACATCACTTGACATAATGACATAGTGTAATGGCCACATTAGATAATTTTCTCCTGAAATTCGTCCTTGCCTGCGTCTAGCCTATTTGAAACTTAGAAAAAGAAAAGCAAAGGAAGAGAAAGTACTGTTCATTATCATTTTCTTGTTTGATTTTGAAAAGAAAATAAAAGAAAAATGAAGGGAAAGAAGAGAGAGAAAGAGATGGATTGATTTCAAAATTTCTTTCTTTTTTTCCCTCATTTTTTCTTGATTTTCTCTTTTCTCTCCTTTCCCTTCTCTTCTCTTCTCTTCTCTTCGCTTCGCTTCCCTTCCTTTTCCCAACTTTCAAATAGGCTGTAAGTCTCGCACAGAATTTTATCAAAACATTAAATCGGTAAATTTTAAAATAATGACAAAAATGTAAAAAATTTATTTTTCTTACCTACCCTAGAAGAAATTATCTTAGAGAAACACGTATCACTGGCTATTAGTATGACACATTACGTTGTTATTATACTAATGTAGTCTTTTGTAATAATTTATCACCAAAGACGAAAAAATTTAAGAAAAGTTAGTAAACGTGATATGACACGAAAGCCTGAAAAAAGCTGTCCAAGGAAAAGTAATAAAAAGAGAAAATCACAAAAGCAATTTTGATTTTCAGTCAAAACGACAACGTCGACAAGAGCAATTCTGATTGTGGCCGAGGACGGACAACCCGCGAGAGAATCTCTGAGCCAATCAGAAGCCCCAAACCTCCCAACACTCATCTTCCCTCTTGCCACGTGGCCTCCCACTCACCACCCCTTTTCCATTTTCATCTTCAATTTTTTTATTTGAGTAAACTATCTTCTCTTCGTCACTCTCTCGTGATCTCGACCTCTTTGTCTCTGCAAGTCTCTTCCACTCTTTCACACTGCCCCCATCAAACCTCTCCAACATGAAAATTGGGCTTAGCGTTACGGTTTGAATATCGTTCACTTCGAAAATGGCGGCCACTTCTCTCTTTACCTACTCTTTACCTGAACTCCCCTTTCTCCGTCCAGACTCCATTCGCAGGCGCAAACTTTCGCTCTCTAGACTTTCTCTCTCTAAGCGCACTGAATCGACTTTGGCTTTTCGAAGTCGTATCAGAGCTATTCAGAGAGAAGAAGTCGTAATCGGAGTTGAAGAGAGAGAAAGTGCTGCGGTGAGTGAATTGAATGGTGTCGAATTGAACGCTAATGGTAATGGTAGTAGTTATGGTTACAACGGGAAGGTTGAAAGGTACTCGAATGGAGGGGTTAGTGTGATTGAGAGTGAGAATGGAGCGAGTAATGGGAGCTTAGCGAAGTACGCTAGTGGAAATGGCGCTGCAACTAGAACTGCGGAAGCAGTTGCGGAGTCGAAGTCGGAGGAGGTTGGGAGGAAGAAAACAATAGAGGAGATTGGACAAGAGGACGCATGGTTTAAACGAAGTGGTCAAGAACAGATTGAGGTATTGAAGCTTATGTTTTTGAACTTTTGCCTTTGGTTGTGTTAATTTATTTGAGATTTAGAGTTGGACTTGTCATAGGTTATTGAAATTCAGGTGTCTTGCAACGAAAAGAGGTGACAAAAAGGGAAGTTATTTAATTTCTCGTGTGATACGCCTTGGAATCAGTTATATTATATCTAACTCAATGTTGTATGCTTTGAATTCTCTATTAAAATTATGACAACTAGGTCACTACGTAGTTATAGAGTATTAGACAATAGGTTAATCAAATACTTGCCAGTATGCTCCTCAAATTCAGCCCATTTTTCATTTATATATCATGATGGATTTTAGCTACTGGCAGACTTGGGGGAAAAAATGAGATAGTGATCCTGGTATTGAGCAGTTTCTTGACAAATTTATTATTCGAAATCTTTGGAGTCTGTCGATTAGGAAATGTGGTTATACTTCTATACTTACAAAATTTGTGAGAGCAAAGAAAGACTAATTTAAGAAGTGGAATGCTATTTTTTAGGCACAAATAATGGACACAAAACATGAAATGTGGTTATTTTTTTGGGGGTTATAAGAGGTAAAAGCGGAATGTAATTATGACTGACATCATGTTAGATTAACTACATACATACAAAGACTCAAATTAAACTAAAATTGATTATAAGCCCCAAGTTGGTGTCATCTGAAATTTCCTTTTTCCCTTGCTCCTTTTTGCTGCCCACGTGTTAATAGTAGACTATGAGTTTTGTAGTCCCCGCAACACTGCATGTTCACACATGCATGCAGGCGAATGTTTTCATGTGACTAAGAGTGTGTTATGTGACTAAGAGTGTGTTTTGGGGTGCACATACCGAAATGCGAGTATATGTTTTCAACACTTATTGCCTTTATATGCCAAACTATAATCACTTAAAGGCAATGCATGGTTTTTGCAGGTGTCTGTTGCCCCTGGGGGCCGTTGGAGTAGATTTAAAACATACTCAACAATACAAAGGACTTTGGAAATATGGGGATTTGTTCTTACTTTTATCTTTAAGGCTTGGTTGAACAATCAGAAATTTTCTTATCGAGGTTAGTTACTTCTATCAGAATGTTATTGCTAATACAGTTGAACATGTGGTTGTTTTTGGTCATCGTAGCAGTGTCATTTTATGGTAGTTACTTGTTAATTTCGCACCTGATAATTATCCACGTAACCATGCAAGTTAAAGGAAATGTCTGATTAAATCAACTATTTTTAAGGAAAAAAAGCAATTGTTCATGATGGATCTCATGAATCTATAATTGGTTATAGGATGGTTTTTAAGTGGACAAAATTATCTGTGCACTGCAGCAGTTTTAGTTACAAACCTTGTATATAGTTGTTTCTTGTCCAATTTTTTTGAGAATGGAGAAAGGTCAAGCTCCGCTACCAACCAGATTCAATGACATGCAAGATTGCGTCAAAAGAAGAGAAGAATATTTTCCTTCACATTCCTTTCATATATTGGAGCTAATGAAAACAAAATGTAAATCGCATAAGGTTCTTAGGTTTTGTAAACCCACCATAAACCAAAGAAGTAAAGGATAAATCTCATAAATATGATCAAGAGATCTTGCACCCACCTGAAGTTTCTGTTCTCTTAAGAGGTTGAGTTTTATCTTTCCATTTGATTATAGACATTTAAATTAAGTTTTGGCTCTTAAGTTAGACCAATTTGATTCACATTCATTTCTTATTCTAAACTTTAATGTACTTCTTAATACTTTTTCTGTAGTTTTATCCTAATTAGCACAGTGACTTTTAGGGAGGAGCTGTGTTTGTCTTGGACACCAACACTTCTTGGACAATCCTAACAATGTGTTCGACACTTCTTGGACGTGTCCTAATTTTTAAATCTTGAGAACCTCAGACACTTCGATGAGACTTATCTGACACTCTAAAATAACATATCTGGTGAATTTCTTAACAAGAGTATTGTCCAGACACCAGCAATCTTGGGAATACAACTTACACACTCCAAATGTGCCTCGAAACATTTCTAAAAATAATATATAATATGCATGACCAATATAAAGTAAGTGTGCAATGAACAACTTCTAGCATAAAAAACGAACAATATAAGAAGGTTGCAAAAAAAAAAAAAAAAAAGAAAAAGAAAAAAAACAAGTAGTAGGACTGTAGGAGTATGCATCATATACATGATATTTGTAGGCTCATCTTGCAAAATTTACAATTTGAAGTAGGAATATTAGATAATAGATTAAATTGCGTTTTTCTTATATACTAAGCATAACAACTATATAGAATAAATTAATGTATTGATTTGGCTGACTCCTACTTCTTTTAAGATTTGTTGTGTTCGTGTCCCATATCTATCTCTATACTAATAGGTTTTTGTCTTTTATATGGTTTGAGATGTTGGTTTCAGGTTTACCTTGTGGTAAATTTGGCAGCTTCATGTTGTAATTTTGGAGTGACGTAATTTATAGAGACACAGGCTGTTCCACAATCAAGAGAATACGAGTTATACAAAAAAAAAAAAAAAAAAGAGTATAGGCGTTCTCTCTGCCATTCTTTCATTGAGAATCTATTGGACAGTTTTGAGCTGTTTAGTTTGCCAGGTGTCTTACTAGAATGGGCTATACACTTGCCTTATAGGTCTTGTAATGAATCTCCATAGAGTGCCATGCCTTTATGTCATGTATCTGCAGTAGTAATGGGGCAAGGGAAGTTGTTCAGGAAGTTGAGCAGTAAATATAAACATTTTGATTTGGGGCAGAACTATGTCCAGACCAAGGGGGGCCTGTCCCCTCCCTAGTTTTTGAAAATTCCTTTACTAGTTCTCAAAGTTCTGAAAATTTTGTTTAGGTCCTATAAAATTTTGAGTATTTATGACAAGAAATAATGTATCCCCCCCTCCCCCCCAAATTCAGAAAATTTTACCTTGCCTTTATGTCATGTAATGAATCTCCATAGAGCGCCATGCCTTTATGTCATGTATCCGCAGTAGTAATGGGCCAAGGACAGGTGTTGAGGAAGTTGAGCAGTAAATTTAAACATTTTGATTAGGGGCCCAACTATGAGCAGACCAAGGGGGGCCCGGAAACCCCCTCCCTAGTTTTTGAAATTCCTTTACGAGTTCTCAAAGTTCTGAAAATTTTGTTTAGGTCCTATAAAATTTTGGTATTTACGATAAGAAATAATGTATCCCCCCCTACCCCCCAAATTCAGAAAATTTTACCTTGACTAAGGTAAAAATCAAGAATTTTACCTTAGCCCCTCCCCCCCCCCCCCCAAAGAACAAAATTTCTGGGTCCGCCACTGGTTGTGATCTTGATTGTGAAAGCAATGTTGTAGACTGTATGTTTTTATTTTTGTTTTTATAAGTAATGTTGTAGACTGTGTTTTGTAATGATCAAAAAGGGAAATAAAAAGAAAAGAAAGAAAAAATATCTTTTTGTAAATGTAGCTTCTGCTCTTTAAACTGTCTGCAGTAACAACAAGGAATCCATCAGGCAATGCAGCTTAAACAAATGAGACGAGAGCCCCCAAAAAAGATTGAAATATTTCTCTCATTGTTTTTCATTTTAGGAATAGATGTTTATCTATATGGGACCTTTAGTATCATAATTGCATTTTCATTTGTTGTTGTAGTTGTAGTTGTTATTGTTATTTAAGTATTATTATCTAACTTGCCCAAAATTTTGTGATGGAGGACAAAATGAATATAGATATCTTCCTAGAATCTTTGATACCAAAGCATGGCAGATGGTGCTTTTATAACTCAATTTTGATCCCATGGTTGACTTCATGCTAGGCTAAGGTCGCAGAGAACTTGATGAAATTAAAACTTAAAAGAGTAGAATAAGACTTTGCGAATTGACAATGGCCAGAACTGGCTTGGTTTTAAGGGTGTTAAGTTGCTCAATTTTAGAGATAGGATTGCACGAACTTTTGGTCAGCAATTATTTATGGAATTAAAGGCCAAAAGCTATGTAAAAGAATTATGGTAAGTGACAACGATTTTGTGAGGACAGATTCAAGAAACTGACTGCTCCTGATTAGAAGAGCAAATTGGAATAGCATAAAAATGAGAAGAAAAAAGAATATTATCTATTGAACGTAAATACCTGAAATACCTAACCTATGAAACCTAACAAATCATAAGCAAAGAACTTAATCAGGCTCCGTTCAGGCTACACTTGACTACGAAAGGTCACAAGTGGGTACCATATTAAATCCAGAATATTCCTCTCTTCTTATTTACGAACTTTGGATCGGCTTACCTGCTTTCCATTTTTATTTTTTGGCAGAACAATCTTGACATATCTTCTGAAACTCAAATTATTAGTATTACTATTGTCGTTGCTTTTATTATCATTTATTGGCTCACCTAATAGGACTTATCAAGAATTTGCTCACAGACTTGGCTAATGCTACCATCACCACTACTAATTGTTATTATAAGTGTCTTACACTGTGGTGACAACAGTTGGCAGAATCTCTGCTGTAGTATTGGTGATTTTTCCACTTGTAATATTGGCTGTGTGTTTTGTCCCCCAAAGCTTGGCTGTGTCATTTTATTCCAAAATAACAAAAATAACTAAATAATAAAATACCTTTTCTGTTCAATTTTACTATTTCATGTTATTCTACTTAATTTGAACTTTTGTAAGCAGACATGAGAGACCCTTGCTGCTTAAAGTTGTCTATGTATTTATTATTGGGCACATAACCTGGGACCCTTGTTCTACAATAACTGGTGCTTTTATAAACCTCTTGAATTATTCTTTTTCGTCTTTCTAAGTTATGGTTCCATAGAAGTCTTGCCAGCTAAGTCTTCGATTGCTTTGGACATTGCCCAAGTTGGTGTTTATATTTTTGGTCAAAATCTAATTTGCAAAATGTTAATATGCAGGTGGAATGACTGAGCAGAAGAAAGTTCAAAGGCGGAAAGCCCTTGCCAAGTGGTTAAAGGAAAATATATTGAGATTAGGTCCTACATTCATCAAAATTGGCCAGCAGTTCTCCACAAGGGTGGACATTCTTGCTCAAGAATATGTTGATCAGTTGTCAGAACTTCAGGTTAAAGTTATTGTATTGGAAACATCATTCTTGAGTGATAGACAATATTGCATAATTTGATGTTTAGTATCCTTCCATCTTCTTTTCTCAAAAATGAAAATATCCGAAAGTGCCATTCTCACACGTCTTGTTTTTGTGCTATTCTCCATGTAAGAAATGGATTTCTCACATTGTCTAGCCTAATTATCCTTTTAGGGGCTTCCTGGCATGCACATTCATATAATGTCCCATCTCCTCTTTCCTGCTTCGCCATGTACTATTTCTTTAGTATCCTTCCATATAATTTTTTATACTTCAAAATGGAAAATTATTCTTTATCGTCTTCATGTTCTGCATATCTTCAACAACCTTCAAATTCTGCAGTACTATTTATCTTTGTAATGCTTTATGCTCAAACCCGACTTAAATGGTGACCAAGCCTGGAGCACTCCCTTCCCATCATTCATTTGTTCTTATCGTGATGCATATCATGATTTATTGAGAATTTAAGACCTGTCCACACCATGTAAGACAGTGAAGGCTTCAAACTGTTGGAAAAGGATGTAGAGGGTTTCTCTCTTCTTCTAGTATTTTGTGTTCCCAAATTAAGAAATGAAATACATAAGGGAGAAATATGGAGGCTGGAGAAGGAAACTAGTATGGAGAAGCTCTGTGGTGGAACATATAAGAACTACAGAGAAGTGGTTAGTGATTGAAGTGATAAAATATTATAAGGCAGTCAGAGACAAGTTTACTTTCTTCTTTTTCCTCCCAAAAATATAGTTGGACTTTGTTTGCATTCATTGTATAGACGGGTACACAATACTTTCCTTTTATTTCCTTCCGAATGGATTAAAGATTATCATGTATCAAGTAAAGAAAAATATGCAAGTTAATGATGCAGTTGGCTTTATGTTGCAAAACCTATGTTTGTGTTTTGTCTTTATAAACCATTTTGGCTTCCTTTACACTTCTACTTTTCCTGAAGAAATGCTTTTCAGTGATCGTATATACTGGTCCTGGTGCTTTCCCAATGCACTAACTATCTCCCTGTTTCTGTGCAGGATCAAGTTCCTCCTTTCCCATCAGACACTGCTATATCTATTGTCGAAGAAGAGCTTGGAGCCCCCGTAAATGATATATTTGAGCGGTTTGATTATGAGCCAATAGCTGCTGCTAGTCTTGGTAATCTTGACTTCATTTTGAAGCTGTAATAGAGAACTTATTCAAGGACCTAAGGAAT
>CM065383.1:44137500-44312500 GCA_033060915.1 Euryodendron excelsum
AAACACAATGAAACGTACACTTTTGATGCCTGCTTCTTTTTAAGGCGGGCCTTAACCTTGAGGTCTGTGCCCCCATAAAGCTACATGGATTGGGAATTTCACATAAAAGCGAGAATTATACATTGTTGTGTATTTTTTTTTAATTGTTCATAGGTCTAAGATAAGAATCCTATCATCATAATTAATCATCAAAGTTTTCTTTAAGAATTTATCTGATGTAATGCATCATTTTGAATTTGGTTTAAAGGGTTTAAGCCTCCTAGACTGACATGATGCATTCTATTGGTAACTTGAGTAATATAGATAGGGGCGTGGGTCACAAAAAGTAATTGACATGGATACAAGGACATGGTAAATTCTAAAATGGTGGGACATGGACACAACAAGGACAAGACAATATGTAAATATATTTTTGATAGATATACCAACTTGCACAACTTTGATACCAACTTGCACAACTTTGATAAGTACATAAATTTCTATATTAAGAATTTCATGGTGTGGAAGATGAAACTTGATGAGTTAATTGTTGTGATTCTTATGTAATGTATATTATCAGTATCTTCCAATATTTTTGACTTCACAATTATATTTCCCTCTACATTAAAAGTGTCTGTTGCATGCTTGTCTCATGCTTGCATGTGTCTAATCTCAAATTTTCTTTAAAAAAAAAGGAATGTTGATTTTGGGCTATGATTCGAAGTGTTTGCTAAGTGTCGGCAAAGTGTCCAAGATAGTGAATATATGTCTTTGAATCATGGAAACATTAGTAGGCATATGTGTAGAAGTCTCCACATGTTTAATGTCCTTATTCTTGGCATAGACTGCTTCAGTTAGTTTTAAGTTAATGTTGCCTTTATTGTGTTCTTATTGTTGTGTCTTGAAAGAGCTAAAATAAATAATTTGTGAAGGAGGTAATTTGTTCGTGGTAATTTTATTATAACCTTGAAAAGATTATTCTTCTAGTGAGCATGAGGAAAACTACGCCATTGACACTCTGCTACTTTGATCCATTCATTCATGTCTATATAGACATATTTACTTATGTTCATATTAAGATAAAAGAGTAGAGTAATTGTTTATTCTCCTAGAGTGAGAGAGATAGAGTTTATTGTTTGTGTGGTTTAAGATCCCATTCAAACAATCCTTCATCAGACTTTCAGCCTGCACCTGAAATTTCTGTCTGTTCATGCAGTGTCTAGTGAGTCTTGTTTGTGTCTGTACTATGTTGAAATTTGGTTTCTGGCTTTGATTATTGGGTTTTATTGCTGTGCAATGGCGTATGAGGTAGCAAAGTTGGCTTAGAAATAAAAACAAGATAGTAGCGACTTGTGCATATAAAATACCCAGTCAAGCAATTGGAAAATTTATAAAAAAAAAACTAGTGCTAGCAAGCATTGAAACTGTTTTTGTTCATGTTTATGGGATTAATGATCCTAAATTTCCGTTCAGGGTTGCTCTACAACTCTCTTTATTGAGTGAGACTCCATCCATGTCCCTACTAGTGGTTATTCTTAATTTTCCATTTTGTCATTTGTTTGACAGCTTAAACTAGGTTCCACTTTAGATAGGTTTTTGGTCTTAACCAAGATAGGTCAAGGGTGCATAAGAATGGTCGATAATTGCTTAGCCTCGTTTAAGAGTCTAATCTCTTTGTGTTACTTTCTTCTTTGAAGTAAGATGGGGATCGATTAGTGAATAACACTTATGTTACCGGACTCTTCTAAATATATTAAGCATCTGTGTCGGATACTCGGCACTTGAATTCTGACACTTTGGTAAGGGTATGTGTATAGGATAAGTGTCCGATATGTGTTGTTGGATTTTCACTCAACAAAGATACTTAGTAATTCGAGTTCAGCATATGAATATGCATAAAACCCCCAATTTTGTATGATATGTTTATAGCCCTTTCTCAATTCTATTTTATCCTATAAATAAGAGAGGTATATTAAGAAATATATATATTTTGTCGTGTCCTTGGACATGGAAATTAGATGAATCTGATACTTAAATACATACCTGCACCCGATAACCATTCTAGGGTCCATGCAACATAGAATAAAGAAAAGATGTTTCTCGCTCGGCGCCTAAAGCGCACTATGCTTCGCTTCAACAAATGAGAGTTTTCGGTGGAACCGGTGAACCATGTGAGCTCTCTAAATGTGTAACTCGTAATACGCACTAGACTAGGTATACAGTGGAAAGGAAGGAGCATAAATTGACCATTTATTTTTAATTAATTTTTTTTAAGGAAAATAGAAAATAATAAGAATATCTCTCTCTCTCTCTCTCTCTCTCTCTCTCTCTCTCTCTCTCTCTCAGACATTTTGAAGAAAGGATTTTATATCTCTAATCCATAGTGATGTTGTGACCAACCAAGATGTAGGTTGTCCAATTTGACCTCGGACTCTTTCTTCCTTACCTATTTGACTCTCATGATAGTGCTTCCATTTCGTCTCTAAAAGTTTTGCAATATCTGTGGCCCTACTTCAAAGCCCCAGAAGCCCTCTTACTCTTTCTTGGTCACGTGACCTACCGGCCTTCACATTTTTTAGGCTTTCTCTACCCCTTTTCTATATACTTGTGCCCACAACACTTCCATATAGAGAAAGATAGGCTTACCATGTTCCATCAATAATACCTAACCTACGCTGATTTTGGCGTATTGGACTCACCCCAGTGAACTTATGCAGTTCCCACACCACCAAAGGGCAGAGTTGAATTCATCATGATCAATAGGACCAACAATGCGTGACTCGTCCTGGCTAGAACAGTCATGTTTAATTGGGCTTACACACATTGGCTCACTTACCCAAAAGAGCTTACCCAAGCTAGGGCATTTCAACAGTTGTCGGTCTTATGTTACATGAATTCGAGCACAAGTATCGGGTGCAGGTATGGTGTTTATAAACCCAAATATAGCATTTTATGCACAAAATAGAAGTCCAATTACATATACATACTTCTTGGATGCATGTCCAACTAGCCATATTGAGCACATATCTCCTACCCTTGTTTTGAATGTTGAGTGTCTGATACGGACATTTCACAAATTTAAAAAGTCTAATAACATAGGGTCAATTGAGACCACTTGGGAACTTTCCCAAAACTCCTTTTGATCTCAGCTCCACAACGGGCACCGATATAAAGAAGGGGACCAGACTGGGGGAGTGAATGATGAAGACTTAGACGATTTAAAGTGGCATTGTCCGCGGAGACACCACCCCATTCTTTCTTAAATAAATGAAGCACACCCTTGGACCCTGGGCAGGTCGGCCGGGTCTTTCCCTGTTGTTCTGTTCCCGCCACGAGAAAGACGCACGGAAGAGGTATGCCCAGCGCGCGGAGGATCCGTTGAGAGTTTGTCTTGGTAGGAACTCGACAATCTTTTCTCCTAGTGCATTGAATAAAAAAAAAAAAAAAAAAGAGGTCAGTGAATGGCCCGCCTAAATAGTGATATTAGCATGAGAGAATTTGAATTCATAAGCCAATTCTATATTGATTATTCTTGTAGAATTAATTAGAAGCTTAATCACTGGCCGCCTAAAATAGTGATATTAGCGTGAGAGAATTTCAAATCATAAGCCAATTCTATATTGATTATTCTTGTAGAATTAATTAAAAGCTTAATTTTCTTTCTGCAGCATCCTGGAAATATAGCTGTGGATAATGTTAATGGTGGAAGACTGATCTTTTATGATTTTGGAATGATGGGAAGGTTCTTTTTCAAGACTTCATACTGCCTCTCTGTGTCTGCAGAATTATGGTAATTTCCTTTGACACTGTGTTGGCTTCTTGCAGTATAAGTCCCAACATCAGAGAGGGGCTGCTGGATACATTCTATGGAGTTTATGAGAAAGATCCAGATAAGGTAATTTCTTCCTTGAATACAGTGACTGGCAGTTACATGAACACTTATCTAATGTTATGGTTATATCACATGAATGGCCTTGGCATTTCTATTTCCATTGTGGTTAAGATAAATCTATCATGTAGGTTCTTCAAGCAATGATTCAGATGGGTGTTCTTGTGCCTACTGGGGATATGACAGCTGTCAGACGAACAGCGCAGTTCTTCCTTAATAGGTGCTTCCTGAGTTGAAATAACCCCTGGGGCTCCTTGTCATCTTCAATTGGCAGCTTGACTGAGAGTTGGTTGCCAACAATTAGAGTCATGCTCCCTTGTTCCCCACTCCTTCATTCTTGTACATGGCTTGCTGCCCCCAAGAGCCTTTTCTTTTGAATAATACATAAAAAATGCTTTTGATATATACTTTAGCACAACAATGGGTTGCAGTTGTGGTTTTAGACCAGAAAATTTCAAATTTTGCAGCTTTGAAGAGCGTCTCGCAGCACAAAGAAGAGAGAGAGAGATGGCAACAATAGAACTTGGATTTAAAAAACCACTAAGCAAGGAGGAGAGAATAGAGAAAAAAAAGCAGCGTCTAGCAGCAATAGGTAACTTGCTTGTACTTTTTAGTCTTTTGATAAGGTTGTAAGCTCTGAATTGATTTGATTCATGAAATTGAAATAACACATTTATTTGACAAAGAATTGGTCTTTTGCTAGGAGTTAATACATTTTATTCACTTCAGCTTATGTTTCCTGTTATTTTGTGTTTTCTTACAAAGTTGGAACTGGGACCTCAGAGTCATTCTCTTATAAAGTTGAAAGGAATCTAGGCATCTTTTCTTACAAAATCTGAACTGGGACTTCAGAGTCTAAATTTGAAAGGAATAGGCATCTTTGATTTTGGAGGAAGAAATGTTTCAGGTTGTTCAATATGCAAAGAAGAAACTATTCTCTGCTCTGTCTTGATGTGTTTAAACCCATGTAACCTGGAATGCGGATCGTTTCGGTATGTGGAACAGGAATGGGAACAGGGTACACCACTTGCTCTTAATTGTTGTATGATGGGGGGAGACTTTTATGGATAACACAATTAGAATTTAACGTACATTTAGAACACTTCTCTTTTAACACTAGACATCCCATAAAATATAGTCTTCTTTTCTCAAATTAATCATTCTAAAACCACATCTCTAAGAGCGTTATAAACCATTTTTTTGACATTTTGTCCTGCCAATACTCCATATCCCTAGATTTTAGTTTGTTGTCATTGATTTTTTTTTTCTTCCTTAGGCAACCTTTAAGGAAATAAAAAGGAAAAAAATTTGGGATTGCTGTGGACCGCTAAATTAATTGTTTTGGGAAAAAGTGTACCATGTTTCAGAACATGCATTACGAAACGTAAATCGCTAACGTATTAGCAATTTCTGTTTGGCACTCCATTTTCCCTACATTCGTTTAACCTTTAAATCTTGTGAGGGTGAGGATGTTTGGTTCCTGTTTAGCACCAGTTATAATTCAGAGTTTTTCTTGTCTTCAAATTGTTTAGCCAGAATAGTTCTAGGGGTTTCACCTTTTGCAGTTTGATAGACTTGAATGCAGCGGTTGCCCCTGTATATTTTAACAGCTGTGTCCTTAGTTGGACATACCAACCTCAGATTAGTTGATGGTGCAACTTTAAGGTTTGGCTATATTTATGGTGTTATCATAGATAAGATGTTTGCTACTCAAGGTTGATTCATTCTCTCAACAGGAGAAGATTTATTAGCAATTGCAGCAGATCAACCCTTCAGATTTCCTGCCACATTCACTTTTGTTGTTAGAGCTTTTTCAGGTATCCCTAATAATCTAGTCAAATCACTGCTTTGTGTTGTATTTGCAACAATACCTCAGAATAGTCAGGTGTCATCTTCGCAGTGTTGGATGGCATTGGGAAAGGCCTTGACCCTCGCTTTGATATTACTGAAATTGCTAAACCGTGAGTGTACTTCAAGCTGCCATAATTCTTTCAAAAAGTCTCATTTAAACTCTCGAATCTGGGGCTAGTTGTCACTTTCATATCTCTGACGCGTATTGCATGTTGTATTGTGTAGTTATGCACTAGAATTGCTAAAGTTCCGCGAAGCTGGTGTTGAAGTTATCTTAAAGGCAAGCTTGTTGAACTATTCTCTCTTTGTGTACAACGTAGTCATATGATTACCTGATTCATAGTTAATCATATGAATGTTTCAGGACTTCAGAAAGAGATGGGACCGTCAGTCCCATGCATTTTACAACTTATTTAGACAGGCTGATAGAGTTGAAAAGCTTGCTGATATTATCCAACGATTGGTAGTGATCAGGCTCTCATTCATTTTGAATCTATGTTTAAAATACTCATCAATTGGGCTCAGATTAGATTGATATTGCACAATGCATTTTATCCTACAGGAGCAAGGTGATTTGAAGCTCCGAGTTCGAGCTTTGGAGTCTGAGAGGGCTTTCCAACGTGTTGCAGCTGTTCAAAAGACAATAGGAAGTGTGAGTTCAGCTGGCTAATAATCTAAACAAATTCTATCACATTCTTTCTTTTCTAGGAACTGTTTCTCTGATTTATGTTTCTTTACAAATATCAACCTTTTTTTATTGCTCAAATCAAGATTTATTCAAGCAAAAGAACTAGAATTTGTTAAACATTGGAAACCATGTATTTTCATGTTCTTTTTAATCACAAAATCAAAGTCTTTAATGGATGCCATCTCCACCAGCAACCCCCCCCGGGGCCCCGCCCCGGCACCAATCCTGATTAGGAACTTTTATCAGTTTACGTGGTAGATGCTAGATAATTGAATTCCAAAATATTCACTTTACTGTGACTGTACAGTTTTTCTTCTTTCTTCTTCTTCCTCTTGCTTGCTTGCTTGTGCACATGCGCTTGTGTCTAGCATCTGCATATGTACTATGGATGCATGTATTCAGTTGTGTTGCTTTGCACTGCATCATAATTATGACTTTCCACATAGATTTATGTTTGAAAAACATAGTTGCTAATAATTTCACTTGATAATTTGGTTGCTTTGAAATTGTTAGTTTATGATAAATGGTAAAGCTTCTTCTTTGGTAAGGCCAGCAATTTCTTGAATTTAAATTTTCTCTTCAATTAATCAACAGGCAGTTGCTGCTGGAACCCTAATAAACCTTGCAACAATTTTGTATCTCAATTCAATCCGGGTAAGCTATTTATTTTACCCAGTTTCAAATGACTGTCTTGTCTCTTTTTCCTTAATTTTTCCTAACTGCTTCACTCAAATGACCTTGGTTTTAGGTTCCTTCTATGGCGGCTTATGTGTTCTGTGCTTTTTTTGGCTTCCAAGTTCTTTTTGGCATTCTCAAGGTTAAAAAGCTAGATCAACGGGAGAGGTTGATAACAGGAACTGCTTAAATAAATGGTGAGTAAAATTTTTTTGTTATTATATAAATATTTTAGTTGTTGATCTCTACAGTTGAAAAAAATCATGCAAGAAGTGCGGCATAGGTGCTAATGGTTAATAAAGTGAACAATGAGGAGAGTTTTCTGGAAAACTTCACATTTTGGGATGTAAGGGCCATAGTTTTATAGAATTACAGTGCAGGGAACCCAATAGAACACTCAAAAGGACTCTAAATTGGTCATAATCTCCAGTTGTTATTGTTTATTCCTCTCGATCTTAAATCTGGGCTTTTCCTGTCCGTCCAAATGGCGTCAAAGATTGTAGAAATAAAATATTCATCAATTATATAGTTTAAACTCTTAAGATTCGAAGCCAACAATGAAATGGATGTATCATTTAGCTTTGGCAATGTTTCATATATTCCAAACTTGACAATCCAATAGTCTGTCCGAATATCTGGTGTTAAAGGCTGGTGAGTAGTTGATCAAGGGACCAAAGAATCGTGTCCTCCAGAGCAATTGGGAGTTGTCCGAATATCTGGTGTAAAAGGCTGGTAAATATCTGGCATCTCTTTTATTTAGGACATAGTAATTGGGAGTTGTCTGCTATCTGCAGTAGGTGTCTTCAACACTGTTGTTATCCTTTATAAGCTCTTTTCTTTTTCTCTCTATCTAACTTAGTGTAATGCAAGACTTCCAGGAGTCTCTAGATGCCATCAAGGGACCAAAGAATAGTGTCCTCCAGAGCAAGTTAGATGTGAATAAAGCAATGTATCAACCTCATTAATTGTTGGTTTATAATTATAAAGTAACTCAGCAGGTTCTCCTAGGAATTGAAATCTAGTCTTCAAATGGGTGAAAGATAGTTTGACAATGTCTTATTTTGTCTATGAAGCACAATTTGTCAATACTAGAAGCATGTTTATACTGGAATAGTAAGAGATGTAATTATATGGCATGGCAGCCTTTGACTGCATCCCACCTCTTTCTATGAGCTGTCCTGTTTGTGTTGCCTATTACTTTAATATAAGCAGTATTTTTGTAGTTTCCTATCACATTGGAAATGTTTTTTCATGGCCTACAACCGCAGACATATCTGCCCTAGGAAGCATGGACATGCCTCCTACAGTGGTGTGTATTGTTATATATATTTTCATTATGGGTTACTCTTTCAACACATAACACACGCCTATGTGTATATATATAGAGCCTGGAGTCATGGACGTGTGAGAATTGAGATACAACTAGGGACTTGGTGCAAGTTTCAAAGAGAATAGTATAGGGGATGAAGATTAAAATTAAAATTATGGATTTTTTTATATTAATCAATGCCTCCTTAAGACTTTGCCAATTTCCAAACCATGAAACTTAGTAATTAACAAAATAAATCATTTGTTATTATTAACATATGTATAACTAGATATTTTTGTTTTTTTGGCATATCACAATGCTATGTCTTGATTTTTGAAAATTGTTGTGTTGCCATTGTGTTGTATTCGTGTCCCTTGTGGGTATCTGTGCCTTTTAGCATCTACCAATACTTTGATCCAACCGAAACTCTCGCCCTCTATCTTATATTACTCTCGTGGCAAATTGTCCCAATCCTTCTCAACCCATTTGATGGGCCTAATCTTTGAGCTCCTATATTCCTTTCTTTTACATGACTGTTTTTACTGTTTCACATGACTGACAAACTTGCATCATTTTACCATCACAATCACCTACAAACACTCTCACGGGTGTTTTTTGGCAGCAAGTAACAAATGAAAGTAGCTAAAATAAGATTTCTTTTGCAAATTTGTTTGTGTTCTCAATAAAGAAAGAATTAACATACCATATGTTGGAAAGCGACTTGTCCTTTGCATATTGATTGCTATTACTTTTAACCACCTTCATTTGTTGAACCATCCTACAATAAGAGCATGGGGTGCAGCCTTTAGTTTTTTACTTGATGCTGCTCTTCCTAAGTTACAACATAGGCCTATAGTGTTTTTATTTTTGTTTTAAGCTTCTTTAGGGGGATGGCTATACATTTTTCTCTTAAATTAAATAATATTCTCCCATAACCCAATTGGCATGTTTAAAGATCTACATGATTGTATTCTCAATAACTGAACCTTTCAGAAGTGCCTGGTTGGAAACCCTGGAGGATTAGCTGGGAGGCTACCCACCTTGTATTCTATCTGCTTGGCCATTTTTATGAAGGACTTCCTTCTTTGGTTTTTAATACTCAAACAAGAGAATGTGTATCTCAAAGCACCAAAGCATATAGTCGTGGTACCTTGTGCAAATTTTAGTTGGTGTCGCCGATTAGAGCACTGTTATTTGCAATGAGTGAGTGAGACTTCATAGCACTCTTTCTGCAACCATAAAACTTTTAACACCATGCCTCTAATTGATGGTTATGGATATAGGGATACCTCTGCAATATTGAAGAACTAAAAATGCGATTATGTAGATGAGAGTAAATGAAACTGCTAAGCACCATTAGAAGTGGTTCTATGATGGCGTGTTTGTTGGTAATCACCGCGACCACGACCACCACTACTACTTTTGATTAGTGATGCAAGTTATTCACTATGCTATTGAATAAAGTTGGCATGTTATTAACTCGAGGTAGTATTGTGTAGATGGCATGTTATTTCCTATGTATGGACACTTGTACTATAGGATGCCATTAATTTTTATGTTATTAATCTGTCAGTTTGAAGTATTTGTTAGATTAATGTATGTTTCATTAGTGCTTTCACTGTAAAAATTGTCTAGCATATCTTATATTTCTTGACTCTGCACAGGTTGAATACTTCTGCCAATATTCTCATTGTATGTATTGTGGATATAGAGGAGAGGTTCGGATCATAAGAAGTTCTACATGCAACTTAACCTTCTGCTGTAGTAAAAAAGGAAAAAGAAAAAGCAGAAGAGCTTGATCCATAGTTTTACAGACTCAATTCAATTCGGTTCGAAACTTCCAACTCCTTGACTGTGATGAAGATACAAAGGTTGTGTATCTGGTCTGCACTGTTGTAGAGTGATTTACGATCATATTATGTTTATTTACTAATCTGGATATGTAGATAGGTTAGGCAAAATGATTCAAAATGAGTTGATGTCTTGAGAGTGTATCTTTTACAGCGGGCTATTTCATTTATTATTTTAGCCCTCATGTAGATTCGTCATTGTAATATCCTATCGTCATATTGGAATTGTGTGCCTCCAACCATTTTTGAGGACGTGGGCTGGAGGTGTTATTCCCATAAACAGTCTATAATAGGCTCTTTGAGAGATTGTATGTATTCATAAACCAACTTTGGGGAATGTTTACATGAGATAATTGAATAATCACCATGTATCAGATATACTTGTTGAGGCCCTCCTGTAGTAATTGGGTTAACACAATGTCATGTCTTGCTAATAACAAACTATTATCTTTATTCTTTTTCTGTCTGTTTATCACTTAGTGAACTTGGGTTCTCTTTCTTTTAGACATTTATATGGTTACGGAGTAAATTATTGTTGTCCATTGAAGTGAAACAACTTTTAAATTCAGCTCCAGTACCACTGTATCTGTATTGTACATGGGAGTCTGGATGAAGAAGTTCCATATACACATGTGAAATACTTTCTATATATACATATGAAGTAAACCAGGATAGTATAAGTTTCTTGTCCTTCAGCATTCATTTGTTTGTAACCCATGCTGATCTGCAGCTTTAGCTCTAATACTGGATGAACAATGAAAACACATTTGTGCTCATGGTATCTCTCTCTCTCTCTCTCTCTCTCTCTCTCTCTCTCTCTCGCTCTCTGTCTGTCTCTCTCTCTCTCTCTCTCTCTATTTTTTTATTTTATACAAGTTGGTATGTCGTGTATTTTCAAAATTTGTCTCCTTATCTTTGTCTTTAAGCAACAGAAAGGAATTTTAATGTTTGAGTCCCTTTTATCTATGTTGGCTAATCCAATTTTACTGAAGCAGGTGAGCTGTAGCTTGATGCCCATGTGCTAACAAATTAAAAATTCTCTCTAAGCCAAGCTTTTGCGTTGGAAGGTCACATCTGCATATATGCTTGCAGGTACAATACTAGAGATCCAAGTACTTATGCAACTGTGTTTTTGTTCAATTATTGAACTAGCTGTCAGATGCCAAGAATAATATCTAGCTTTTATACTTTCCTCCAGAATGCTCTGTCATCGTGATAATTACTCTTGTTTATGCCTTTTCTACTGACTTTTTATTTCTCGTTTTTGGTAAAAAAAAAAAAAAAATGGCATAACCTAAGAGTGTATAAAAAAAATAAAAAAATTAAATTTTTGTTCAAAAAAGTTAATAAAGACCGAAACAAAAAAAAAATGTTAAATAAGTTAATCCAAACAAGCACAAGTCAGTTACTCAGATTCTTGAAACTCAAAAAAACCTTAGCTAATGAAGGTATTTATTAGTGGTAGATATTAAACAATTTAGCATCAAGTGTGAGGTAGTACAAATAATTTTAGCAGTGATCATATTAGAATGAAGAGAAATAAATGCTGTTAGTTCTATTTTCAAGTTCTTCCTCATTAAGAATGCAAAATCTCTCAGGCCATAGCTGATTCATTTAAATCATTTTGACCAAGCCACCATTCTAGTTTTTGGAGTGATCTAGCCAGGTCAGCTGAACCCAAATGAGATGGCATACGTATCATATTATTTATCTCATGACCATGCTGTACATGCACGTCAACCAAGAGGTATGTTGGAAGAGTGTTGTCTTAATACTCCAATTTTCTAATTTTATTTTAGAGACAAGATTTTGTGCTACTATTTGGTATCCAATGAAATTACTAGTCTATGATCTATTCCTACTAGGATTTTACTTTCATGAGATTTGGGTAAACTATATGAGGCAATTGAAGAGAGATCTATTAGAAAATCAGCATGGGAATAGGCAACTTGACTGGCTATATATGATTTCAATATTGCATTCATAACATTTCAATGGGGGAGTTCAAATGTTGCTTGGAGATGGAAAATTTCTCTCTTCTCTATCAAACACTCGTGCACATAATTCAGGCACTTCAGATTCCTTCAAAACTTGATAAGCTTCAACTAAGTTGTCTCATGATAAGAGTAACATTATGATCCAATTTAAGGACCAAATTTTCGTTACAAGATGATGTAGAAAGTATCATCTAATTTAAGGGAGGGATTGAGTGTAGATATAGTCCTCATTTTCATAAGAACTGTCTTCTGTGCCACCACTGCCTTCTTTGCACTGATCAGCACTCTCTTTGCCACACACAGCTCTTTCCTGCAGCAACCCCAAACACAAACCAAAGCATATATATCAAATATCAATAGGAGATTGATACTATTTTTAGTCTGAGAGTATCTTTCATGTATCCTCATACATTCAAAATGCCCACACTCAATTTTCTTAAGAATCATGTAAAGATACTTTCATGTTATCATTATACTTCATATGTAATACACTCAAACACACACATTATACTTGCATACATATACATAGAGAGAGAGAGAGAGAGAGAGAGAGAGAGAGCGAGCAACATACCACAGTCACAGAATTCTCAGAACCCACCAGCAGTTTATTTGCATCACCTTTGCCTTCAACAACAAATATCAAACAGAAGAAGAAGACCAAGAAGAAAAAGAGTGAGATACTTGATAATTTCATGGTGCTTGGTTTGTGTAAACTCTATAATGGAGTAATGGAGGATTGTACAAGGATGCAGAGACAACAACTACTACTATTAGTAGTGGTACTGCAAGAAGAAGAAAGGAAGGTAGAGTCTTCAATCACTACAGTTTCTTGTAGAACTATTATAATCTTATGAGTCCTTGGTGGAATCTACCGTCTTTTGACCTGTCTCCTGATTCCATAGCAACAAGCTCGACCATCAAGAGGATGGGTTGGCTTCTCTGGTGTTTTCTCACTAATATATAATATATATATATATATAGAGAGAGAGAGAGAGAGAGAGAGTTCTTGTTTGGTACCCAAGATTCTTCAACCTACCTCAGTTACATCACATAACATAATTACAATAGGGTGTTTATTTTGCCTTGACATGAAATAGAGAAATGGTAGAAATTAGAAGTTATTGACACTAATAAACAGAGAATGTTATTCAGAATGACATGGATGAATTAAGGCCTTTAAGAAATTCTTCAAAATGGCTCTTAGTTGCAAAGCTATCGCTCACATATTATTCAACTATTCTGTGAGATTTGAATTTTTTATTTAAAAATAATGCTACACATAATCTCCTTTCCGAAGTTAATTAATCAATGTGAGTCTCGAAGCATTACTAAAAAGGGATTGACTTTATTTGTGTACAGGAGTGATAAAAGTAATTATGAATAGCATTACTCTTTCCATAAGCAACCTAAACCAAGTACATCAAGATCATAAGGTTAGGGAGCTATTATTATGTGCCTGACCTATGAAAAGTAGACATATCAATTATGTTTGCTTTTTATAAGCAGGCCATATGTTCCTCGGATTTGTGAGATAATTTATGGAAGATTAGGTGGGGATCCACCAAATTTCAAGTCTATTGATTCAAAGTCAGCCTGAGCCCACCAAATTTCAATGAAGGTTCGTTACTTCCACGGATCCAATCCTGTCATCTCATTAGTTTTTACATTGTAGCCTTTATGGGCTCATATAATTAGTACTTTATTTTTTCATTAATTTATTATTATTTACTCTAATATTATTTTTTGTTCGATTGAAAATTTGTTTCAACAAACAAATCCCTTCCATAGCAATTAAAATCCCTGGTTGGAATATTTTGCAATGTTCTAGTCACCAAATGCAAAATTAACCTCCTGCATATGAGGCATTTATTGTACAATAATTACAGTTCTAAAAGGATATTATTTTACTGTTTGGTATGTGGAGTTTGGTGTTATAGTACTGGTCCTTCATTTAACGATTAACTTACTCTTGACACAGCGTGTGGCCAATTATTATTTGTGTAATGCATTAAATTTATATAGTTCGTGTGGATGGTGGCCGTAAAAAAAAAAAAAAAAAAACATTTACCTATGACCCAAATGCTATGCTAGTGATTTTTAGCCGTAATTAGAAACTACACTCAGTATTTTTAAATGATGGCATCATCTCGAAAATTGCCATTAATGATTTATTAGGTGCTCATATTAAAAAAGAGAGTGCGGATTGATTAGCTCTCTAAATGTACACTTTTCACTTAACCATAGCAATTTTTCAGTTTTCTTCTTGTCATAATAATTCCCTGTTTTAAACTTTTGCAAGTATATTAGCAAGAAGGCCCTTCACTTGGCCTTTCATCCTCATCACATGGTACCCGTGAGTCCCTAACTAGGTGGGGGGTGTTCGTCATACCTACGAAGAAGATCTATGGGTATTGTGAAAAAAGGAGAATAGTCACGTGTCTTTTATGAAAATTGAAATTTCTCGTATATTGTAGATATCACTTTGAATGGTGTTTGCACCTCGTGTCATCCCATCTCACATCACTAGACAAACAAGAATCAAGCTTAGCAGGAACCAAACTCAATACGTTGTGGCCTTTTTGAATATAGTAGAAGTTTAGAAGGGCCCTGACTCTTAATAATTAAAAGATCCAAGAGCAAAAATGATAGGAGTAATTATAAAAATACTCTTTAAATTATAACTCAGTATCACTGAATTTATATAAATTTTAAAATGTAACACATTGACTCTTATCAATCAATATTTTTTTTATTAGTATATTAACAATCTGTTCAGAGAATAGATAAAAAATTCTCATGGGACTTGCACATGTTTACAAAAAAAATAATTTAAAAATACTATCATTAGCCACGACTGATGGTAGCAGTGCCCAAATGATTTTATACCTAAATTAACATTTTCTTTTGATAATAATTGTTTAACAACTGAAATACCGCTTAGATTGCTCTTATATTCACGTACCATTGCAAAGGATATTTTAATTATTAAACCATTATCAAAATAAGAAAAGATATGTTTATGTATAAAATTATACTTTTGTAAATATATGCAAGTGATATAACAAATTTTCATTTACTTTCTTAATGAATTGTTAATAGAAAATGTTGAATGATAGAAATTAGTGCCTTATAGGGTCAATATGTCATTTTTTTAAATTTAAAAAATTTAACGATATTGGATCGTAATTCAGGAAGTAATATTATAATTACTACAAAATTACTGTCAATATGTCAATTTGGTGAAAACTTATTTTTGAAACGCCAATCACATTTAAATCAGGAAACATCAATCACTCTATATAACGGGTCTCTTTCTATTCCTTTTTTTCTGGTGTAACAAAAAAACTATACAGCTATGGGACGCCATACCCAACCAAGGCGCAGTAAATCACCCTTCGTTTCTGGAGGAGCGCTTGCTGTACGAAAAGATAAAAATGACTTCAACACAAGGCTAGGGGGTTCCAACCCAGGTTCGAAGGCTTGAAGCACGAATCCTAACAGCTGAAGCAGCCATGCAAAACGAAAGAGAGTAAAATATTCACATTTCCTACAATTTCTACCATATCCTTTTCATTCATTTCCTTTCACATTTACAAGTTTCAAATAGACCCTAAATTTTCTCATTCTTGCTTCCTTTGTTTTTTCAATAATACTTGGAGCAAATTACAGTAATGGTCTCTATAGTCTTGCATTAGTTTTATTTTGGTTTATGTTATTTTAATTGTAACAAATTTACCTTTCAATTTAAAAAAGCCTATACGATTGGTCTAATTTGGGATAATCGTCTCTTAAACAAACAAAAAGAGTGCACGTATAATTCATGTGATGTTTTTTCAGCACAAAATGGTAAAACTATCATTTCTATCTCGTATTAGAATTAAATTATAATAATGGTTCATGTAGTTTCACCTTGATTTCATTTTGGTCTTTATTATTTCAATTGCAAAAAATTAGCTCTTTAATTTAAGAAAACCTGTGCAATCGGTCCTATTTGAGATGACTATGTCATAAATAGACAGAAAGAGTGAGCATACAATTAGTATGATATGTTTTCAAGATAAAATGGTAAAACCACTCACTTCCTGCCTTAGCCCAGTCTATTCCACTCGTATAACACTGTAACGACACAAAAATTAGGACAAGAAAATTAAAGGTTTTATAAAGGCAATCATTGACGACCATTATGAGGCAATTGGTTATTGATAGGAATGTGATGGATATGGTGGGATGAGCTAATATGAGCAGAGTAATTGAACTATAATTGAAATATAATTTAGATATGTTGGTGCCTCACAGTAGTTGTTAATGGTTGCCTTTACAAAACTCCAAATTTTCTTGCTCTAATTTATATGCCTTTGTAGTGTTATGCGAGTGGGATAGACTGAGTCAAGACGAAAAGTTAGTAGTTACCATTTTGCTCTGGAAAAACATCACAAGGATTACGTGTGAACTCTTTCCGTCTGTTTTTGAGACAAATTAAACTGCTTGTGCATGTTTTTTTTTTTAAATTGAAAGGCAAATTTGTTACAATTGAAACAGCAGGGACTAAAATAAAAACCAAAGTGAAACTACAGATATCATTACTGTGATTTAATATCTAATAAGAAGGTAGTTTTACCATTTTTTCCTGACATCAAACGGCATGTGCACTTTTTTCGTTTGTTTCTAAGACGTTCATCTCAAATTGGATTGATTGTTCAAATTTTTTTAAATTGAAGAACAAATTTATTACAATTGAGATAACAAGGACCAAAATAAAACCAAGGTAAAACTATGAAGACCATTATTATAATTTATCCTAATTCTTATTGCGTTAACGTTATTATTAACCATTGCATAAATATTTTACATTTTTTGTTTTTTTTTTTTTGTTCAAGACAAAGACACACACACCAAGCAAGCAACTCACAATTAACTAGGTATAGAGTCCACAATCCTAAGAAACCGTTATAAATATTTTACAAGACACCAGCAAAAATTGTAGCATCTTCTAACGCTAGTTAACAGAAAGGGAGATCTGTTATGAAAGTTTGAAAATCAGAGAAGTCAAGTAAAAATTTTCAAAACGTGAGGAATCTGTTTGCGTTCTCAATAAACCTTAGGAGAGAAGTGTAATTTATACCTATTAAGAAGATCGTGTAAGTTGTGAATGCAAATTTGACCCATATAAAAATTGCATGAGCTCAAACTCCAATTATTTTTATATTTTGGTATTGAACTTTCCTTTCCCCAACATAACTCCAAGGATAACGGTGTTCTTGACATTTTGTGCTCTGAACTCCACACGTAGCGAGCTCTTGGTAAGCTCAAGCTTGTCCATCAAATATAACAAACCCACAAAACAAGAATTAAGTATTTAATCAAATGGACGAACTGAATTCTAATTCTCAAACTAATAAATTAAAATTAAATTTCTATTAAATACTTAAATGGTCAAATTTTCAAACTCTAATGATCAATTACTTAAATTCTAGTTTAGACGTTGATTACTAGGTGCATTGTTATGGCACTAAAATATAAAATAACACATTTTTTTAATTGCGCTTTCACATTGAAACTTTTGTAATTTAGTAAAGAAATGACTACTGCTATTATTATATCTATTTTACATATTATGAATTTAGTTATTTTTTGAAGAAATTAATACATAAAAAATTAAATATTTATATGTATACATATTAGGAGTAGACATTAGTCGGGTTAGACCAAGTCCGATTTGGGTCAGACCTACACTAAAATTTTTCTACATTTGGTGTAAAACTAAATTCCAAGCCTGTTCATTTAATCTTAATAAAATTTTTTCTTCAAAAAAATATTAAATAATTTAAAATTTAAATATATAAATATATTAAAATATAAAAATAAATTATTTTATATATATTTCGAGTCAAGCCATACTTCAAACACGATCAAGCCAGCTAATTGATTTAATCAGGTATAAACTTTATAAATAATGAGTGAGTTCGAGAGGGCCATCGAGCCCGTGTCTAATCCTAATTTATGTACACTCTGTAGGAACTTATTAATGTCTTAAAATATTTTTATAAATAACACTTCTCTCCCCTACTCCGTTTGGAAACTTTGAGAATTGGTTATTTTGACCAAGACCAGCACCTAGAATCGTATTTCTCTGTATACAGCCTATCTTTTATCTTCGCCCCCACCGAAAAGAACAAAATCCTCAAAAGAAGAAAATCATCATCATCAGATGTTTTTATCCCCACCGGTAAGGACCGATCGTGGCCACCTCACTATTTGACTTTCAGCCCTATAGTGTTGACCTCAAAAAGCCTGACCCCACCTATCTCAGCCTATCGTAGCCGTCCAAATAAAAGGACACCCCATTGCAGGCCTGAGGGCCCTCAGAAACAATGATTGATTGAGACCCTTAACAAAATAAATCAAGTTAAGCCAAATGTTATTTTCACACTCTCAGTGGTTTGACTAATAGGTTTACAATTTCCTTTTATGAAAATGAAATTCGAGAGAGGAGACCTTAAATCTACTTCATCCAAGAAAATTATTTCGTGCTATCACTTTCACTTTAATTTGGGTGCTCATCGACTTGCATGACTTATTGTAATTGTTGAAATCATAATTGCTAGCATATGATGTTATGGTTATACTCCTAACTTTTATTTTAATTTGAGTGTTTGTCGACTTGTATGATCATTATAATAACCGACACACGGTGTGACAGTCACATGTAATATTTTTTTTTAATTGTGATAGTATGACCCTTTATTTGTTTCAATGTAAAATATTTTACGTTATAAAATATTTTTCATGCTAAATGAGATAACCAAAAATTAAGTTTTTATTTAAATTTTGTTGTTTGGTTGTCATGAAAAATGTTTATCAAAACAAAATTTTGAGTGATTGTAATACCACAACACCCAAAATGTGAGCCTAAGTTGAAGCATTTTGTGATGAAATGGAGCCTAAATTGAAAATTAATTTACTATAATTTAGTTTAGTAGTTTGATTTTAAAATTTTCAGACAGAATAGGAAAAATTTAGAATTTACATTGCGGTTGGTCCAATTTTTTATTTTTTATTTCAATAAAGAGATGCATTTAAGACTCATTCCAATTAGCCTTAGAATCCATTCTATCCCAATGGAATTGGAGATTGATTTTGATACCTACATTTTGATAAAAGTCTTCAACAATTGATAGGTCAGAATTGCAGCAATCATTGATGATTATTATTTTACATTGGCTATGATATTAAGAGTTTATTTTTTTTAAGGTAATAGATAGGATAAATAAGATATATATCCTTCAATGTTAGTTAATTGAAAGTCTGCCCCAAAAAAGATAGTTGAAATATAAAGTGAGAAATAAATCTTTAAAAAAGGAAACTTTATGTCTGAGACGAAATGAGACATGCCTGGACCCCTTCATGTGGATATGGATACAAAGTCTGAATCAAAGCTATCAAAATTGTTAAAAGGATTATAATTTGGTGGGGCAATGCTATACAAATATTTTTTTTTTTTATAAAATAATGTGACAGTTTGAAACATTTTAATTTAAAATCAAAATATTCATTATTTTGACTTGTAGTTTTAAAAATGCCGCTGACTCATTAATCTGGTACAAAATTTTGTACAAAATATGTGGTATTTTTTATTTTATAATTTTATATAGAATCATGTACGAAAATGATGTGACAATTTTCTTACAAAAAAATGCTATTCTTTCACAAAAAAATTATACAAAAATCTAATAAATGAATGATGTGATAATAAAATTTTGTAATTAAGAATAATAAAAATGGTTGCTCTGTTTTAGAGTGAAAGTACCATTCACTAACATCATTATGTATCATATTCCATATAAATTTTCTGGTTATGTAATATTAAATAAGAAGTCAAAATTTAAATATTCATTAGGATGCGTTTGGATTAAAGATTTAGTGATGGAACAAAAAAAGTGAGGGAAAAGTAACAAAATAAAAAAGTTTTTTTTGTTATCTTTTCCCTTTATAAATTCGAGTATCAAACACAGTCTAAGAAAATACTGCTGCATACAAACGAGACTTTAATACAAATTAAGTCAAACCAAGTAATTACCTAGCCAAAAGTCTTGGTAGAGTTTTTGTACACCTCTAACCTCTTTTTAAAAGGTCATGATTTTTAGTTTAATTAGTTTATTATTTATTCATCTGACTGAAAGCTTGTTTGGTGCGGTTTTTAACCTAGCTTTTTTTTAATTTATAGGCAAAAAAATTATTTTTTAATTTTTTTAGTTATCTTTAATTTATAAAAATAAAAAAATAAATTTTTAAAATTTTTTTTACTTATAAACTAAAATAGTAAGATAAAAAAACTAAAATTAATGTACCCCACGGACCTGAATAGTACTAGGAAAAATTTTCCTCTTTAAAGATGCACAGCGCAGAAACTAGTTTAACACCGTTAAAGGAAGCCGTTAAAAAGCACGCGAGTGCTGAGTAGGGCTGTCAGTGACTCAGTGAGGAGCGAAAGAGAAGACGAAGAAGGGGTTAAATGCTTTACAGACTGTACTTAACTCAGCTCCGACCAACCACCACCCTCCACCTCACCCCCTTATACCGCCATATTTTTTAACTGATTCTCTCTCTCTTTCGCTGTCACAGAACTCATGTCAGTAGATATATACATACATATATATAAAACCCTACTCTCTCTCTCTCTCTCTCTCTCTCTCGTATTACACATTCCAAATATAAAAACCCTAAAGTTTCTCTTTTATTCCTTTGCTGAGCTGCACTCTCTGTCCCTCTAACTTCTCCACTTTCTCTCTCTAAAATGTCGCATTCTATTTCTGGTTTCGGTCTCTACAACCTGTTGTATTTCTGAGGATTTGTGGATTCTAGGGTTTCGAGAAATCAATTTTCATCGTATGACGGATTTGTAGGGTTCTGCTATAGCATTTGGGTCACTAACCAAATGAATCTCACTCCTATTCTCACCCGTTCTCTCTCTATACTCCTCTTCTCTCTCCTCTTCTTACTCATTTTTGTGTCTTCGTCCGAAGATGAAGTTCGATCACTTCTCGAGTTCAAGAAAGGGATCCAGGAAGATCCGCTCGGGAAGGTCCTCGATTCTTGGAACCAGTTGCCCGCAGATCCGAACGCTTGCCCGCAGTCATTCTACGGCGTCGTTTGCGACGACGCCGGCAACGTCACCGCCATTGTGCTTGACAGACTCGGCTTAGTCGGAGAGTTGAAGTTCTTCACACTGAACGGGCTAAAAATGCTTACAAATCTGAGTCTGTCTGGGAATTCTCTCACGGGTCGACTCGTTCCGGCATTGGGGATGATGACGACCTTGCAGCATCTAGATCTGTCGGGCAACCAGTTTTACGGGCCCATCCCGGCACGGATCAACGATCTTTGGGGATTGAATTATCTCAATTTTTCGTCGAATAATTTTACGGGTGGCTTTCCGAGTGGAATCCATAATCTTCAGCAATTGAAGGTGTTGGACTTGCATTCAAATGGACTTTGGGGAGACATTCAGGACTTGTTCTCGGAACTTCGAAATGTCGAGCATTTAGATTTGAGCTATAACATGTTCTCTGGATCGCTTTCAATGAATTCGCAGAACATATCGAGCTTGGCAAATACAGTTCAACATGTGAATTTGAGTCACAATAGATTGGGTGGTGGGTTCTTTAAGGATGACGCTATACCGTTGTTTCGGAACTTGAAAGTTTTGGACTTGGGTGATAATCAGCTAAGTGGACAGCTCCCTTCATTTGGGTCATTGCCAAATCTTCAAGTTTTGCGTCTGGGAAATAACGAGTTGCATGGGTCAATACCACAAGAGTTGTTAGAGAGTTTGAATCCTTTGGAAGAACTTGATCTCAGTGGCAATGGGTTTTCAGGTAATAAATTATTTTTACTCGCAAAATTATTTAATCTTTGGATCAGTACTTCTCAGGATTAGTCCTCCAAAGCACACCCATTTCTTTGACTAATGATGCCACCGCACCCTGTATTCCTGATTTCCTTGGGTGTCCTGTGTATTCAATGAAATACAAGCTGTGAGGAACTTTGGCTCCTCTGGCATAAGCTATGCATTTACTTAAACCTTACATTGTTTTTCTTTCGGCCTCAAATTATAGACATGTGCATGTTGTCTATAACTTGAGGCCAAAAGGAGGCAAAAATAGCGAATTTTGATATATAATTTCAGATTACCTTATAAGGAGTCTAAATAGAAGCTTTGTGGTAGTATTTGTTTGTAATGCTTTTTGTGGAGAAACTCAATTTGGAAAAACGTTTATTGTTTTACTGAGTTATCGCTTAGAGAATCTTAATTCCGTTACCATTGATTTGAGGCACTTTCAGAGAAGGAATAAAATCCTTTTATTGTCGTGGTAGTTTAGAATATATTCAAGACTCTAAGTCATTGGCGGTTGATAACTAATTGTTGAAACGTATGTTAAGTTAAAAAGGTGTAACCTTGATTTCTTTCACCCAATTTATGGAAACCTTGGATTTCTTTTGTGTAGTTTACTGTATGATACTATAATATGCAAATCCTGTGAAAAAGGCGTGTTCACTTGTTAGGCGTAGAAATGACGACAGGGTTGGAATTTCGGGGCACATTTAACTGACTAGCCTTGGAAAATTTTATTCTGAACCCAGCTCAAGCCTTTGCTTGACGTGGGGCAGGAAGACAGGCGGGGCATGGCAACGATTCATAGGGCTATTAAATAAGTAGAGACAAAGTGCCATAATATGCTATACAAGCTTCAAGATTTAATGAGAATGTTAAGCAAGCAAGAATAGTCAACAAATTTGAGAGCCTTTTTGGGGCCATTTACAGCTTGAGGTGCGGACAACATTTTCGGCCTTCCATCTAGCCTAACGTTTTTGGAAGAAAACTAAGGAAAACCTCCTATGAGTTTCTCCTAGCAAACCCTGGTGTTCCCAGAGAATAAAAGGGCTAAAGGACATATCATTAATAGTCAGAAGTTCATTGGAAACCTTTTTGAAGTTTCATGTGGAAGGACGAGGACCATAACTAGTGGCATTAATTTCTATCGGCCTACTCTAATCTTGGCTTTGCATTATAACCCAACTTAAACAAAAGGCAAAAGAGATAAATCCCCTTGTAGTGTGAGCAGTATTCAGGGGCCTTCTTGACCATGAGGTCAGGGGTTGGACTATTTTGCTACTACAGTAAGTAGTTGTAGTAAAATGATAAACAACCATCACTGTGTAAACATTGCATAGAGAATGAAAATCGATAATGTTTCAATATAATTTTTCAGGATATTTAGTGATGTTTGTTGGGTACTGGTAAGTACCTCTGTACTGACCAGGAGCATTTAAGCAATCACTCTTCAGATTAGTTGTATCTATTGTGGACTAGTGTAGTTGGTTTTTGTTGAACTTTTTTTGGCTTTGTTGCTGTGACTTCCCTTTTTAATCTATTGAGTCCCTAGTCAGGGCTACCTTTCTAACTCACTAAAGACTTAGTATTATTGGAGAGCATCTGCTGCTTAAGGCTTGTTGACTTCTCCGCCAATAAGGCTTTTAGATTCATTTCAATCATTTCGCTACTGTTAGGGTATAATAGGTGCACTATGTTTGGGCGCTTTCATCTAAGAAGCTGGATGCTGCAGGTTGATTTGCTGTTGTGCTAGTTATTTATTGGGTGTATAGGCTGGTACATGTTCCAGAACTTTTGGTTGTAGTAGGAATTGAGGTGGTTGCGATTCTTTATTCACCTTCCCTCCCCCACCCCTCCCTACACCCCTTCTTTGGTTGTAACTGAATGTTTCTAATATTTGTACTTGTCAAAAAAGAAGAAAGTGTCTGATATTTGCTCAATTCTACAATAACTTCCATGGTATGTAGGATTGTCCTTTTCTTTTGTGTTAAAAACTTATGGTGGTGCACGCTATTGGGTGGTTGCATTCAACTTCCTCGATAAAGAAATTATTTTGTCAATGGCTTGTCTGAAGAGTAATCTTTTGCATGTGTATGTGTACAGGGCCAATCCATGTGATCAATTCTACAATTTTGAGCATTTTGAATCTTTCATCAAATGTGCTATCCGGTTCTCTGCCTTCTTCTGCGGGAAGATGTCTCAAAGTGGATTTGAGCAGAAATATGCTCACTGGTGATATATCTGCTCTGCAAAGTTGGGAAGCAACTTTGGAGATTCTCGACCTGAGTTCAAACATGTTGTCAGGAAGCATTCCTAACCTGACATCTCAGTTCCAGAGATTGACGACTCTCAATCTGAAAAATAATTCTTTCGTTGGTACTTTACCTCCTGTAATGGGGACCTTTCAAAGGCTGTCTGCAGTTGATTTGAGTTGGAATGAACTGGATGGGCCTATACCACCTAGTTTTTTCACATCAATGACCTTGACTAACCTGAATCTTTCAGGAAATCATTTTACAGGATCTATTCCTCTTCAAGGGTCACATGCAAGTGGATTATTAGTTCTACCTTCTTATCCACGGATGGAGTCTCTTGATCTCTCTAATAATTCCTTAACAGGTACCTTGCCTTCAGACATAGGTAACTTGGGTAGCCTTCAATTGCTGAATCTTGCAAAGAATGGCTTATCGGGACCAATACCAAATGAATTAAGCAAGCTTAGTGGCTTGGAGTACCTAGATTTATCCAGTAATAATTTCACGGGTAAGATCCCTGATAAGCTTCCATCAAGTCTAAAGGGTTTTAATGTGTCTTATAATGATCTCTCAGGACCTGTTCCAGAAAACTTAAGAAAATTCCCTTTTACTTCATTTCGTCCTGGCAACCCTTTGCTGAACCTCCCAAAGAGCATGCCATCCCAGGGTGGTAATCCTGTTGAAAATCAAGAGAGAGGGAAACATCACACTTCAAAGAGGAATATTAGAGTAGCTATCATTGTTGCTTCGGTTGGGGTTGCTGTGATGATTGCCTTTGTTCTACTTGCTTACCGTCAAGCACAAGTTCAGGATTTTCGCATAAGAAGTGGTTTTAGTGGCCAAACTACTGGCAGAGATGTTAAATTAGGAAGATTTTCTGGGCCTTCTCTCTTCAAGTTCCACACAAATGTTGATCCCCCACCAACTTCGTTAAGCTTTTCCAATGATCACTTACTAACCTCAAATTCAAGGTCATTGTTGGGGCAGACAGAATTCAGTACTGAAATTGTTGAGCATGTTTTGCCTGATGGAGGTGCTGCTCCTTCAGCATCTCTGAACCCCAATGTGCCAGATACTCGTCCAGCAATATCTGGAAGGAAGTCTTCTCCTGATTCCCCGGTATCTTCTTCACCACGTTTTATTGATACAATTGAACAATCGGTGAGCCTAGATGTAAATTCACCAGATCGATTGGCTGGAGAACTGTTCTTTGTGGATGCTTCATTGGCATTCACAGCTGAGGAGTTGTCACGAGCTCCAGCAGAAGTTTTAGGTAGAAGCAGTCATGGCACTTTATACAAAGCTACTCTAGATACTGGGCATATGTTGACTGTGAAGTGGCTGAGGGTGGGATTGGTCAAACATAAGAAAGAATTTGCCAAGGAAGTTAAAAAAATTGGATCAATGCGACATCCCAACATTGTTCCTTTACGAGCTTACTATTGGGGGCCAAGAGAACAGGAGAGGCTTATTTTAGCAGACTATGTCCAGGGAGATAGCTTGGCTCTACATCTTTATGGTAAGAGCCTTCCTACACTGATAATATATTTGTTCCTTCTTTTTCGTTTTCGTTTTTTTTGTTTTTCTTTTGGGGGTTGGGGGAGTCTCTATGATCTAAAAATAAATTTATTTACTCTGTGCTAAATTTTTATTTAGCCGTGTACATATACATTATCTAAGTGTTAATTATGTATCTCTCTATTCAAACTCATGACTCAACAATGGAAACAATTTTCCATTATTGAGAGGCTTTGGGGCATATCAATAAATAGTCTATTGGGGGCTGTTTTAATTCGAGTGATACTCAAAGTCAAACAAACTTATAAAATATCCTTATGGATGGTAATACTTGAAACTCTAGTCTGTAGTTTCTAAGCATGCTTGTTCTATTAAACTCGCTGAAATTGTGAGGGGACTATTTTTTATATATCTACTTCTGTTTCCTGCATTGTTAAATTTGAATTTTGCATTTCTCTTCGAGTGATAGAGCAAGAAATAAAATCTTTTTTGATAAGTAAAACATAAAATCTATATCTTCGATAATGAGAATGCTGCTGGTAAAAAGAAGTTTGATATATCATCTTGGGGAATAATTTTTGATTCTGCATCTCAGCAGATGGATATATAGACATGAATTTCAGAATTGTCCATGTAGAAGATCCTTGACCTGCTGACCAATCATTAGCATGTAGTTATCACATAAGATTCGTTCAGATCCTGGAGGATCTACATAGGGTTTCATGCAGACACTGCGCTTATCACTTGTATGAATCTAGTGCAAGAGTACAAGTGATACTGTGGCTTTTCTAGAATGCACAGTGTTGTATTTATCTTGTTGAATGTAGGTAGGTGGGTCAAGGCCCCTCAGGTGCCTACTCCATTCCTTGGGTCTTGAGCAGAGTGCAAGGCCTTGCCTCTTCTGGGTGTCACACAGTCATGACATCTCCAAGCAGCCATGACCCCAATGTGGGACCATCAAGGGCTTGTGGAGGTGCTAGTCCTCCCATTGGAGGGACCAGCCTCTTACAAGAGAGAGATCTTCATCAAAATACACCGAGAGAAAAACATAACTAAGGAGATGACAAAGGCATTAATGTGGGTCAGCTTTGTATAATTGAGCCATATCCCCACCTACCTCCAAGGATCTCAACTGCATATTTGACATCCAGCTAACCTGGCTTAGAGGGATGAGTTGTCAAGACCTTCACGGGTTGGCTCTCCCTCCTACGCCCCAAAGATCATCAGAATTAAGTGGTCCTACAGACTTTTTGGTTCACTGCTCTCCATCTCTCCCGGACAGCCGTTAGCTCTCTCATTTATGCTCTCTGACTGGTTCGGCGATCGCATTATCATACTTCCCCCAAGGATAGACATTACACCTACGGCCCTTACAATCTCCCACACTGAACTTTCACATTGCTGGAATCAACAAATTTTACTACCAGATGTGAGGTCTGATGTATCGCTCCCATTATGTAAGTGTGCCAGATCAAGCCTTTTCATTTTCATTTCACAATGTTACCATGAAAGAGTGCTCCAGGGTGATCTATGGTAGGCTTCTTTATAAGCCATGTTTGTCATGGGCTTAAAAACTATGAATGAAGGTTATATATGAGATTTTCTTGAGATCCTTCTCACTTCACTAAGATACGCAACAAATTCACATAGTAGGTGCCTTTGTTCTAGTTTCCTAGGGCGACAAATAACCCTCATTAAACCGTGAAGGAGAATTACAGGATTTACATACTAAACCACCTTGTTATTCTAGAAACAGTAAAACAACTGACTGTGCGTTATCTACCTGTAGAAATCATAATCGAAGTGTTGGTATTTCATTAGAGAAGCCCTTAGTCATGGCATCTCTTTTTAGGATTCTGAAGCTATTACAGAAATGCTCACATTTGGTACTTGTAAAAAAAAAAAAAAAAAAGAGATACAAGCATGGAAATTAACCAATATCCAAGTATTTTGACAAGATGTAATTGGTGGCAAGGCTGCAAACCCTTATTTTTGAGGTGCCTCAGCATTATTGAGGTTTGCTTCTTCATGTTGTAACTGGACACACATTTTGGATCTATTGATGCCATTTTCTAGCAACTATTCCATCTTAATTCACATTTGCTAGTATAATTGTGTGGGCAGGATTATTTGAAATTGCAATGAGCTTTGCCTTAGTTTTGAGTATTTCATCAATATATGTATCTTATGCAGAGACGACTCCTCGGAGGAGCTCCCCGCTATCATTCAGCCAAAGGTTGAAAGTTGCTGTTGATGTTGCTCGGTGTCTGACATACCTTCACGATAGAGGCCTGCCTCATGGGAACCTAAAGCCTACTAATATTATCCTGGCAGGCTCTGATCTGAATGCTCGTCTTACTGACTACAGCCTGCACCGCCTGATGACACCAACTGGCATTGCAGAGCAGATACTAAACTTGGGAGCACTTGGATACCGTGCTCCTGAACTCACTGCTGCAGCCAAACCTGTCCCGTCATTCAAGGCTGATGTGTATGCATTTGGAGTGATTCTCATGGAATTGTTGACCAGAAGAAGTGCTGGCGACATTATCTCAGGTCAATCGGGTGCTGTTGATCTTACAGATTGGGTCAGGCTGTGTGACCAAGAAGGACGAGGAATGGATTGCATAGACGGAGACATTGCCGGCGGGGAGCAACACTTGAGAGCAATGGATGAATTGCTTGCATTGTCACTAAGGTGTATTCTCCCTGTAAATGAAAGGCCTAACATCAGACAAGTCTTCGATGATACCTGTTCTATATCTGTTTAAAAAGTTTGTACATGTGTCTTGGAATCAAATTTTTTTTCATTGACTTCCTTGTTGATTTTCATTTTTGATTTAGATTTTTCCCCCCCTTCTCCTCAATTGGTTTCCTAGCCTCCTAATCTGGGCTAATCCTCACATTATTTTCTTGAATTTTTGTGTAAAGGGACAATTGATCCATTGATTGGTTGATTGACAGTATTTCAGTTTGATCTTGAAATGAAAAAATTGCAATTCATGTTTCTCATTGTTTGACCGTCTGGAGGAGGCTAAAATAGTGTTTGGTTTTCAGGAAAAGGAAGAGAAAGGTAAGGAAGACTTTTACTTTTTCCCTCTTTTTTGTTTGTTTTTCCCACTTTCCCTTGGTTCTTCTATTCTTCAAAGATCTTGTTGGTTCCACAAAAATTTTCCAATTCTCTCTCACTCTTTCTCTCAAATCCAAATGACAAGTTATTTTCCTTGGGGCTTGCTCTCCATTTTTCCTATGGGAACCAAAAAGGAAGAACATAATTAAATCTCAAAACATACTAAATTCCAAATCTAAGCTTTAGGCTTTACGTGACTTGCTTAAATTTGGCTCAGGGAAAGCCGGAGGGCTTACAAATATTGTACGATCTTGAGGAGGTTGTTCAATTCTAATTAATAGTGACTTCTGAAAATAGAGGGATCTCTAGGAGCAGGTGAGTTGGCCCAATAATTATTTTTCTCTCTTTTTATATTTATTTTTACCTCTTTTTCTACGAGCAGAAAGATTCATAGAGCAAAAGTTCTTGCAAAATTTTTGGTACTTCTATCATGTATTTAGGTTTACAAAATTTTGATACAATCATATTATCCCTTGTATTTTAAACTATTCTAATAAATTTTTTTAATTTATTTTATGACAAATTTAGTATATAATGACATATTTACCACTACATTCGCATTTTTAATATTATAATATATTCTTTCAAAGAAATTAACAATAGTCATGATATTTTATCAATAAATATTACTTCTTTAATATACGTGTCTTACTTTTTTAATTTCTTTTTCAAACATCTTGCAATATATCTACAAATGTATTCATATTTTTGCAAATATTTTGTCCATACTTTATTCTCTCAAATTATGTCTTAAAATAATAAAACCTGATAAAGGCCAGGGTATCTTCCAAACCCCCAAGTCCCAACATCTCTCTCCTTCTTCCCTTTGAAACACTATGGCAACATTGATGAAGACTCTCTATTCACACCTTTCTCTCTCACCTTTCCGTTTCAACAGTCTTCACTCTAAACCCAGTAGACCCTTCCTCTGTTTCTTCTCTTCTGTAGCTTCTCTTGCTCACACTCACACCCCAACTACGAGCTCAGACCCTTTGCTCTTCAATTACCTAACTGAAACCATCGCATTATCTGAACCACAAGCCCTCTCGATCTCAAACCGCTTCCCATTGATCAAAACCCTCGAAAAACCAGTGTCTGTGGTTCAATTTCTCAGACAACTCGGCTTCTGCGACACCCGTATTCGATCCTCCATCCGGGTCTCGCCCCAAATCCTCTTCTCGGACATAGACAAGACTCTCAAGCCCAAGCTGCAATTTTTCAGGACCTGGGTCTCGCTGGTCCTGATCTGGTTAAGTTTATTTCCATGAATTCTACGCTTTTGACTCGTAGTTTGGAGAAAAGATTGATACCTTGTGTGGATATAATCAAGAAAACTCTCATAAATGATAAAAACAATCAAGATTGAATTCAGGTTCTGCGGAGGTGCTATTGGGGGACCTTCAAAAACTGGAATCAAGGTTGCTCTGTAACATTGCCTTCTTGGAGAGCTGTGGGATTTTCGGGTCTCAGCTCTCTAAGCTCTTGAAGAGGGAGGCAACCTCGGCTTTTTGTTATGCGAGAGTCGGCACTTAGGGACCTCATTTCGCGAGTTTTAGATATGGGTTTTCAGATTGAGTCGAGGATGTTGGTTCACGCTGTGCACGCGATTAGTTGTATTAGTGGTGAGACTTTTAGTAGGAAGTTGGAATTGTTTCGGAGTTTTGGGTTCTCGGAGGGTGAATCTATGGAAATGTTTAGGAGGACACCGGGTTTACTTAGGACTTCAAAAGAGAAGTTGAAGATTGGGATTGAGTTCTTCTTGAATGATATCAAGCTTGAAAGGTCCGTAATGGTTCATTGGCCAATTTGTTTGATGCTCAGCAGGGAGAAGAGAGTAATCCGTCGGTACACAGTTTTACAAGTTATGAAGTCCAAGAGGCTGTTGAAGGAGCCAAGTTTTGGTACTGTGTTGAGGTTATCGGAGGAGCAGTTTCTAGAGAAATTTATATCAAGGTTTAGAGATGATGCGGAGGAACTGTTGGTGGCTTACAAGGGGTCACCTTTTGGGTTCTTCAGGGGAATAATAATTGTGAATCCTGATCTCATTGCCGTCGTTGGCAGTCATGGCCAGTTCTAAGATCAACATTTTTCTTTTGGTGTAGTTTTTGGCCGGCATCCTCCCTTTGGGATCCATGGGAAGCTCTGGAATCAAAACTAGAATCGGAATTGTGATTTTGGCCCATTCATTCAAATCCAAAGTGATCCTATGAGAAGTACTCATAGTTACTGGGATTTGGATGCTAAAAGTTTGTTTAACGATGGCAAATCCTTGCTGTTTGGTGTATAGTATCGTAGAGTGGTTTGCTTTAACATGATGGCATGGTTTAACCTCCTTCAGCGACAAGGGTGCATGGTGGTGAACTAGTCCTGAGATTCGAGATAATTGGACTAGTTTCGAGATAATTGGCAGGTCGTTTGGTGGCAATAGTGGCGACAGGGAAATTACATGTGAAGGATGACCGCTTCGGATACTTAATTGCTGAAGAAGTGATCTCAATTCCAGATGAAGACTATCAACATCAAGAAATGCCAGTTTGATCAAGTAAAGAATTTAAGTGAATAAGGAAGCTAGTTACCCTGTCGTGGCTTGTCATTAAATTTTTTGAATATCTATTTCAGTGGTTCTTGTCATTGAACATTGTACGATATATAAAAAATCTATCTGTATAGATATCATCGTCCACATCCAGAAAGCCGTATGCTTTGGAAGAAGCTTGTACAGTTTGGGAAGGGGTTTTGATTGATCAAAAAGAAGAATCTACTTCAACTGATATGCCCTTAAGTTAATACACGATTTGTACAAGAGACAGGTACTTCTTAATTGTAAAATACTTGCACAAATAGCTATATTGAATAAGAATTGTCTGTATAAGACTTTGTAATACCCTTTCGTTTTTTTAATTGACATAGACCCAAACTTATCGAATTAACTTCTCATTGATATATTGTTTCATCGAGATCCAAAGAAATTTGTGTTACCTGTGTTTTCAATTTTTACCGACAGAATTATGCTTACCGAGTAATTTGATATTTCAGGACCCCCCTCTTTCTTCCTCCCTCCTCCTGTTTTGCTTTTAAAAAAAAAATTAGCGTTTTTCTGTGTGATTATATAAAATGAATTTATATTAAACAGAATGTTGATTTTCAATGTCAAACTTCTTCTCTTTATACTACATTCAATTACTGACAGTCTGTGCTAATTTATTTTGCATGTGATTGGAAGTAAAGGTTTATCTTTTCAAGGTGCATTTTAAAAAAAATCATAGTCACTGAGCTGGTTGTTGGAGCTCTTTATCTGTGATGCTTGTGTTTCCATAGCCAATTATTTTCAGCTTCTTTTATCGAAATTCATATTAGGAATTTATATTTCTGACTTCATCTTTATTATCTTGATCTCCCTAATAGTATTCATCTTCATATATTTTAAGAATTGAGAATGAAAACTGCCTGTCCAAGTTACTAAACCAGCAAACAGAGGGAGGAAGCTCCTTGACAATATATGAGATTGTGATTGCCCCTGACACCCTATGACTACCTCCTTTTCCACTACTTTCCATGAAACTCCTTTTTATTGTACAAGATGATGAATAGGTGTGCATTTGCAGTAATAGAGCAGAAAAGCCAGTTTGTGTAAACTTGTGGTCGTTGTTATGTTGCCATGCTGATATGCATTGTGTTTTCTTTACAAAAGATTTTAGAGTTGTGAAAATTTAGGTGACTTAACTGATATTACTTCATGTCAATATGCTATTTGAATTTGCTATAGAATAAATAAGAAGAAAGGAGTTATGATTTCCACATTGCTAGTACTTTGGACCAAATGGAGTTTATATCAAGGTTTAAAGTCCATGCTGAGGAATTGTTGGTGACTTATAGGGTTGATGGTATATTGGATTCTTCAGAGAATAAGAATTAAACTGCAAACTGCCAATCCTTATTATTTTCATCCTTGTTGGTAGCCATGGGCAATCCGATAATTATGTCGAGTACTTAGTGGTACATAATTTTCTGATGAAATCATCTAAGATTCCAGATTAAGACAGCCAACATCAAGAAAAACCAGCTTTGTTCATGTATAGAATTAAAGTGAATTTGGAAGTCTTAACATAGCTGTTATAGGACATGTCGATTGGATTAGAAATTTGTGCCTGTAATGTTCCTGTTTTCTGAAAATAGAATTTTTTGCTTCAATTAAAATTGAGTTATTAGAAATTCAGTGATATATATTGTCAACTTTAGCGGTAGTTGACTAGTTGAAATATGACGCTTTCTGTCTGATCTATAACTTACAAGGATGTATTCCAGTTTCAAGCTTTGTTTCTTTAATACTAATCGTGTTCATTTCAACTGGAAGTTATGGTTCAGGTTGTTAATGTGGATTTTATTTTAAACAAAATCATATGAACATTGAACTGGCTGTTGGAACCCTGCATCAGTGGTGTTTTTGTATCTGTGACCAATTAGTTTCAACTAGTGGATGCTTTCAATATTCTTGAATTTTGTTTTGGTTGTTGTCTTCCTCAGTTAGGAAATTTCTCTCTTATCTTTATCTTCTTAATTGCCCTAATAATGTTTATTAATTTGAAGTTGTATATTATTTAAGACTGACAGTAAACATTAGAACAAAATCCCCATCCAGGTAGTCAAAACCATGAGAGAGAGAGAGAGAGAGAGAGAGAGAGAGAGAGAGAGGTTTGCTTTCTTCATTTTAAGTAGAGAGAGAGAGAGAGAGAGAGAGAGAGAGAGAGAGAGAGGTTTGCTTTCTTCATTTTAAGTCCTAGTCACTCAAGGTGTCTAATGTGTTCTCATATAAATTTATGATCCTGTAATGAGTTTTTGTGTGTGCCTAAAAAGCGAGGGTATAGACAGAATAATCTGTACCAAGCAGAACAGAATAATCTCTCTTTGGCGCCAAACAAATACCTAACATAGCTCCCATCCGTTCACCATATGAGCATTGGAGAGTGAATATATAGATTCCGGAACATCAATGGCCTGCCTCAATGTTGCTGGTGTTGCTGACTGGTCCCTTAGGTGTCCCATAGATTACCCCAAGAAACCCTGAAGGAGAATTACCGGATTTAGATATTAACTGGATTGTAATTCTAGAACTAGTAGAACAACTGGCTTTGTTTTGTCTCTGTAGATATCATAATCCAAGTGTTGGCATTTCATTAGAGAAGCCCTTAGTGATGGCATCTTTTTCTAGGATTCTGAAACTGTTACAAAAATGCTCACATTTGTGAAAAACCAGAAAAATATGCAAGCTTAAAAGTTGACCAACATCCAAGTATTTTAATGGGATTTAATTGGTGAGAGGGCTGCAAACCCTTATTCACTTGCTAGTATAGGATTGTTCTGAAAGTGCAATGAGCTTTGCCTGAGTTTGAGTGTTTCTTTCAATATATGTAGTATTTCTTTCAATATATGTATCTGTCGGCATTGCAGAGCAGACATTAAACCTGGGAACGCTTGGATACCGTGCTCCTGAACTGGCTACAGCAGCCAAACCAATCCTGTCATTCAAGGCTGACGTGTATGCATTGGGAGTGATTATGGTGGAATTGTTGAGAAGAACTGCTGGTGACATTATCTCGGGTCATTCAGGTGCTGTTTATATTACAGATTGGGTCTAGCTGTGTGACCAAGAAGGAAGAGGAATGGACTGCATTGATAGAGACATTGCCGGCTGGAGAGAAACACTCGAGCAATTGATGAATTCAAGATCAAGCTCCAAGGGGCATAGAGAGAGCGATCCCCTTCCTCCCTCTAGAGGAGGCGTAGCCAAAAGAGGGTAAAACGTGTGCGCGCGCGAGACCTTATTTCCATCTGTTTGTTGCTCACTTAAAAGAATTTAAGACCAACCATACCAGTCCATAAGGACCCCACCCTGGGTATGGAGTGATGCGGATCGCATAGCAGAAGATTACTTAGAGACTTGGAGACGTTGTTATGCGCGGGCCGGCAGTCGGTAAACTTCAATCGGTCATAAGTTTTGATCCGTAACTCCGTTTTTCTATTATAATATGTTTTTGAAAAGCTAGCGACGAGCTGGAGAAAGGAAAAAATATAAAATAATTTTTTGGCCTAGGAAAATGTGAAAATACGCTTCTAAGTGTGGTTTTTGGCCCGTTTTGTGTTTTGGGCTTATCTTTTTGGACTTTTGTCATTTTTTTTTATTTAACCCGGTTTGTTCCAGGCCCTAGGGTTTTGTGCCGTATTTATACTCTAGTTTAAAGTATTTTCCGCAGCTTTTGAAGATTAATAAAACTTTGTGCGTGAATTGCACTTTTTTTTCAATCGTTCAGTATTCTTGCGAATCAACGAACGCTTGACACCTTTGAACTTGGGATTCGTGGTGATTTTATAGGTTGAAAGAAGAACTTTATTTCGGCATTCGTGGTGAATCAACGGATTAGAGTTGAGTTTCTTGCTCCCTAAAGTTCTGTTGCATCAGCCACCGTTGAGTATAGGACAGCATTTCAGTTTGATCTTGAATTGAAAAGTTTGCAATTCATTTTTCTCATTGCTTCTGCTATTAATGTTGCAATTCATTTTTCTCATTGCTTCTGCTATTAGGTTTTTCTTGTTGTTTTGTATGCTTATTGAAGCATTGAGAAGGGCATCATGAAGATGAAAGATGATTTTGAGGCAGGATGATGATCAGTTCAGTTTATGAACTAATATTCAAAAGCAATTTATGAACTGATATTTGGTTTTGAGGGAAGGGAAGATTTTTATCCTCTCCACTTTCCTTTTTGACTGTCCGTTGTCTGGTTCTTTATGGCCTGTTTGGAATTTGAGGAAGGGAAAGAGAGAGGAAAGGGAAAATCTTCTCCTATTTGGGGTTTAGCTTTCTTTACAATTTCTCTGCCCTTTTATTTTCCTTCCTTTCCCTCTCTGTCCTCAAGTTCCAAACAGGCAAACTATTTAAATTAAAATTTTCAATTTATTTTATGTCAACATTGACACATTATGGCATATTTTTGTCAACATGTTCATATTTTCAAAATTATAATTTTTACTGTGAATTATATTTTGTTCTTACAACAAAATTAGCAATATTTATGGTAAAAAAATAATAATATATCAGTACTTATGAAGAATACATCTTATATATATTTTATTTTTCCAAACATCATGCAGGATATCTACGTTTATATGTATTTATATGATTTCAAATCTTTTGTCCATACTTTATTCCTTCAAATTATGTCTTAAAACTATTCTAATATATTTGCCTCTTTTTGCGTAACTTATTTAAATTTCTGAAAATACCTTAAAAAAACATTTTTATTACAGCTTAAATAAATCAGCTTTCCACTAACCGCAAATAAGTAAGATAAAAAAAAATGCACAATCTCCGCGGTTTTCCATGACTCCAATTTACACTCGAGACAAACCAACTGGACAAGTCTAGTTGGTTTTATCTGTCTGTAGATACCATAATCGAAGGGTTGGCATTTCATTAGAGAAGCCCTTAGTCGGGGCATCTTTTTCTAGGATTCTAAAGCTATAATAGAAATGCTCACATTTATGAAGAACCAGAAAAATATGCAAGCTTTAAAGTTAACCAATATCCAACTACTTTTATGGGATTTAATTGGTGAGAGGGCTTCAAACCCTTATTTTTGGACCTCTGGTGCCATTTTCTATCAACTCTTCCACCTCTACTCACACTTGCTAGTATAATTGTGTGTGCAGGATCGTTCTGAAAGTGCTATGAGCTTTGCCAGAGTTTTGAGTATTTCTTTCAATATATGTACGTACTGGTGTTGCAGAGCAGATATTAAACTTGGGGGCATTTGGATACCGTGCTCCTGAACTCGCTACAGCAGCCAAACCAATTCTGTCATTCAAGGCTGACGTGTATGCATTTGGAGTGGTACTGATAGAATTGTTGAGCGGAAGTGCTGGTGACATTATCTGAGGTCAACTGGGTGCCGTCGACCTTACAGATTGGGTCCTGCTATGTGACTAGGAAGGACGAGGAATGGATTACATTGATAGTGACATTGTCGGTGGGGAGGAATTCTCGAGAGCAATGAATGAATTGCTCGCAATATCACTAAGGTGTATTCTCCCTGTAAATGAAAGGCCTGACATTAGACAAGTCTTCCAGGGTTATATATTTGTTTGAAAATTTTGTATGTGTCTTGGAATCAAGTTTCTTTTTCCCCCTTGACTTGTTGATTTTGATTTTGATTTTTTTCTTCTCCTTAATTGGTTTCCTGGCATCCTAATCTGGGCCAATCCTCACATTCTTTTCTTAAATTTTTGTGTAAAGGGATAATCGATCGATTGATTGATGTATTGACAATATTTCAATTTGATCTTCAAGTGAAAAAGATTGCAATCCATTTTTTTCGTTGTTTCTGCCATTACAAGTATTGAGCATGAGTTGTAATGGCACATCAAAAGCAAATTATTGAGGTTTTTGTTGTTTTTGTATGCTAGTTGCACGCTTGCAACATTGAGAAGGGTATCAGGAAGATAAAAAGATGATTTTGAGTCAGGATGATTAGTTTATGAACTGATGTTCAAAGGCAAACTGGTGGATTAGAATTGCTGGGTGAATCATATTGGTCACTGCAGACACCATGTCTGACCTTGAGGAGGCTAACATTGTGTTTGGTTTTGAGGGAAGGGAAGTGAAAGGAATGGAAGATTTTTTTTTCTCTTTTTTTTTTTGTCCCTACTTTCCCTAATTTGGTTGTTTATAGCTTGTTTAGAACTTGAGAAAGGAAAAGGGAAAGAGAAAAGAAGGAAAATGAAGTGGAAGGAAAATTGTAGAGAAAGTGATTTGGATTTTCTTTTTGCTTCCCTCCCAAGTGAGAAACCAAAAAGAAAAAAAAGAGTTTTATTATCTGCCATTTTTTTACTTTTCTTTTTGGTTATTTATTGCCTGTTTGGAACTTGAGGAAGGGAAAGAGAAAGGAAGGAAAATGGAGAGAGATTTGGATTTTCATATTTCCTTCCCAAGCTAGAAACTGAGTATGGGATGAATTATTTTCAACTTCCTTTCCTTTTGTTTCCTCAAGTTTCAAATAGGCAAACAATTTAAATTAAAATTTTCAATTATTTGATGACAGCTTTTATACATTACGGCATATTTATCAAAATATTTGTTTTCTTAAAATTGTAGTATAATATTTTTATTTTTATTTTATTCTTATGACAAGATTAACTATATTTATGATAAAAATAACAATATATCAGTAATTTTGAAATATATATCTTATATATTTTGTTATATATGTTAATTGTTTCAAACATCTTGCAATATTTCTACAAAGATATTTATATTTTGTCCATACTTCATACGTTTTTCCCACTTTCCCTCTAGTTTGGTTATTTATTGCCTGTTTGGAACTTGAGGAAGGGAAAGAGAAAAAAAGGAAAATCAAGTGCGAGAGAAAACGAAAAGAATGATCTGTATTTGTTTTCCCCCTTCTTTCCCAAGCTAGAAACCAAATAGGAGAATGAATTATTTTTCTCTTCCTTTCCGCATCCTTTCCTCAAGTTCTAAATAGGCAAACTTTTTGAATTAAAAATGTTAATTTATTTTATGACCTCATTGATACATTGTGGCATATTTATCAAAATATTCGTAATTTTAAAATCATAATATATATATTTTTTGTTTATATTTTATTCTTACAACAAAATTAACAATATAAAAGAGCGAATGCGCACTTGAGGTTTTGTTTGAACTTTTGTCCAGTTTCGGACCTTTTTGCCCTTCCCTTTTTGGGAGTTTAGACCTTTTTGCCCCTCGGCCTCTTGCTAATTTACGACATCTGTAGTGCACAATGCGATACCATTTATGCCCCTGCTTTAATTTCTTATTCCGAAGGTGTGTTGGCGCCATATTGTGGAGAGGACCTGTATAGTCTCACCCACCGTTGCTCCTTGACATCCGTGCGTGGTGTAGAGACCTCCATGTATACAAGCATAGAGAACAAAAATTTCTTTCAATGTGAGACTCTTCTACTTTGTCTTTCTCTATCTCAGATCTCCTTAGTCTCATCTCTTGGCTCTCCTATTGCTCTTGGACTTCTTCTCTCTATTGGCCCCCATCCTCCTTTCTTCCACGGGGATCAATGTTCACAAGAGAGAAAAACTCTTCTTCTTTCAGGTTTCTTTACTGGCTTTCAATTTTGTTGGAGTTTCATCAGTTGATGCCTACCATTTCATATGGGTCTTTTAGATTTAAAGCTTTGCTCTTTTGCTTCGCCTTACTTTGCTATGCTACGATTTTGAAACCCTAAGTTTGGTCTTTCTGTTGTATTTCATATTCAATTTTGCTATGTTCTTTGCTTCAAAAACCCTAACTCCATTAAGATCGGTGGTCATGGTAATTTAATCTTCAGAAATGTAAGGTGTGTTTCTTTGTCTACAATTTGTGTTTGATTTACTGTTGTTCTTATCTTTCAAAGGAAAAAAGCTTGTAAAGATTAAACCTTTGCCTACTATTTTTGCACGAACAAAAAAGAGGGTTTTTTTTTTCTTTTTTTTTTCCCATTGGGATGTGATTGAGTGGTCTAATGCATCAATCCTTCTCACTTATCGTAATGTACAAACCTTGTTCCTCTCATTTTTTTTTTCTCTTCTTCTTGTTCTTTATATTGATTTGCGCTGCTTTTTTGCTTTGGGTGTTGTTTGTTTGTGAGGTTGGTATATTCTGTATTATTTTCTTTAAGCCCTTTGTTTTGGAACAATTGAAGCAAATATTAGCCCTTTAATGTTTGTTTTTAAAAATACTTGATTTCTTCCCGTCAGAGTACTAAAGTGATCAATCGCTTCCTACAATCAGGTATTGCAAAAATCCTATCTATTCATTTTTTCCCTTTTTTTTCCCTTCCAATTCTGTCTATATCTTTCTAATTCATAAGTTCAGTTGGCTCGAGTGAATACATATCTCTGAAGATAAGATTTTTTTTTTCAGAAAAGAGATTATTAAGGGATGAGAAGCTCCGACCTCCAGTTAGGTATAACCCTAAACCTATTTTCATGCAATATTTGATATGGAGATTCATAAAATTTAAGCATTCTTTGCTTTGGTCTCTATATGTATTATTTTAGCCTATTAGTGGTTGTGTTTCTTGAAATTTCAAACTCTTTGCTTAAGTTTGTGATTCTAATTTAATTGTTAGGGATGAGAAGCTCCGGCCTCTAGTTAGGTATATGATAAGTTGATTTTATACTAATCAATTTAATATCTTTAGCATCATAGACGTTAGTTCTTTAGGATCTTTTATTAGATTTTTACTTGTTTTTATTCATATTTTGCAGATTAGAATGATCAAGGAAATTATGCAAATTCATGGGATTAAGCAGGAAGAATCGATCAAAACACAGCAGAGGAGTGCTTGAACTCATTATGTGTGTTTACTTTGATAGGAGACACAAAGGAGGATGATTTGAAGATAGATGAGAACTTCATTTGGTGTTAATTTAAGCTTTGAAGCTAAATTGAAGAAATTGTGAAGTTATAATGGAAGGAGTCAACACCTGTTCGGAAGGGGTTGACACATGGAGATAGTATTTCAAGAAAATTTATTACTGTTAAAAAGAGTTGACAAATGTTTTGAAGGGGTCAACCCCTGTGGTAGTACGCTAAAAAATATCACCACTGTTCAAAAGAGTTGACACTTGGATCAAAGGGGTCGACATCTTGACTGACGGAGTGAAAGTGAACTCTTTGTATATAAGAGTCAATACTTTTGACTTCAAGAGTCGCCACCTTTTTCACTACAAACAAATCTGGAGAAAAATTAGGAGATAAAGATTTGATGCGGGTTTAGTATTTTGCCCTTAACTTTCAACTCAGATATTAGATTAAGGCAATTCGTGTATCATCGGAAAGAATACTTAAAGATCGACAACATTTATTTTGCAAGAAACTTCATGAATCGAACTCCATCATGGTCAAAAGTGGGCCACAAGTTGACGAAAATATAGAAATCGTGAATTTAGCAATTATTCTTTCCTACTTGTAATAGGTTCCTTTCTCTTCAAGACATTTGTACTCTTAGGATATAAATAGGAGAGATCGAGAGAGAGAGGAAGAGGGATTTGACATCAAGAGGAGAAGTGGGAGTTGACATCAAAAGGAGAAGGGAGTCGAGTTCTTGAGTTTTTCTTTTTTTCGAATCTTTTTCAATTTCTTGATGTCAGACTCTTTGATTATGTTTTTATTCATTTTTATTATGAACTGATTTCTATTTTCTAGGGCTACGATGTACCTAACTATGATCATGAGAATCTTTCTTCAATTGAATTAATTTAGTATTTGTTTAATATTATTGAGTATTTCATTCTGGACTTAATGTTTGTGAATGATTGATCACTATTTACATGATATGGGATTCAATTTGAGACTGAGAAGTGATAATTGTTTCAGCCTATGTTTGAGATATCATAACTGCTGGGGACTGTCGAATTTTTCATGACCTGGCTATAGTGTATAAACATACTACGAAAAATTCTGATCTGATTAACATAGCCTAATCTACATGATTAGAATCATACCTTTGAGATATCTGCTATATCTCTCGTATACGCTTTACTATAGAGAGAATGGTCTCGCAGCTGCAAGGGTTTCTTTTCTTCACAAAAACGCGTATCTCTCAATTATGAGCAAGTGTAACCTTAGCTGCTCTTAGAGTACGTATATATAGAGGCTACAACAGGGACCATAAGATTAGTATAACTATGGTTTCCTATGCAAATAAGGATTTCTAATCTAACTAGGATTGATCCCTATTTACGTAAATCATAATTTATACCACTAATGAATTATAATTGCACTCCCTGTCATACTAAGAATTATATTTCGAGCTCTATATTATTAAATACTTATTTATCTCCCTACGTTAAGATTACAGACACTCGTCTATTAAATTAAAATACTGACAATTAAATTTAATAGACTTATTTAATTGCTTGAGACATTCCACTTAACTTATTTGATATGTTGGATTCATAATCCACCTGTAGGGTTTGACATAATCAAATCTTATAAGCTTCCTTAAGGGGATATCATCAATCCCTATACTGAGACGTGGATTCCATCAATAATTAATATTCACCATACACGTAATGTTGTTGTCCAACTCACTGAGTTTATTGACCCACAAAGAATCTCACTCTTTTTTAATCAAACAATAAACACTGCATGCATGTATCTATTTATTATATTAGGATTAAGAGCATAAGCACTCATAATAATCATGAGGTATTAATTGTGTCATATAGTCAGTATAAAAATAATTACCTCAACACGGTTTTGTTCAACACACACAAAGTGTACTAGTACAAGGAGTTGGAACTATACCATTCCCTATAGTCAAGACAGACCTATTAAAACCTTATGCTACAGTCCTACTGATGGTGTATCCCGTTCCACCTAAGACTGTGAATGATAAGCTTATATTCCGTAAGAACCGATAATCTGATCTTCCGTGTGTAAGCCGTATTCTACATACCAAATTATCTACTATACAGAATAAGAGACACACATGAATAATCATTAAATAAATAATGTAATACAACCATTGCTCATACAGATTTTCATTAAAATGGAATAACTAATTTATTAATAAATATCAAAGCCATTACACAAAGCATGTCTTTTAGTATAAATCCATAACAATAAGGAATCCATAGGATAGAGATATCTATGGACTTGTGTAATTTTTATGAGGGTTTCTTTGTTCTTAATATAATTTGACAAGTTTAGAAATTTTCACAGAGGTGTTGAAAATTTGCTTGTTGGGTTATTTTGTTAATGCTTGAGAAAGATTAATATTAAATTAGAGACTCGATTATCAACAATAAGAAATAATTATATTCAATACAATTAGGAAGTTCGCATGGGTTTAGTTATGGTGAATTAGAAACCCTAGAATCTTGTTTTCTAGATCTCAACTTGTGTATTTAATTTTGTTATTTTAAATTTTCTAGTTCAACAATTCATTCCTATTCGAATTATCAAATAGATCATAATTTAATAAATTTTGGTACTTATTAGTAATTTTTCAATCCTCATGGATAATACTCTTACTCATTCACTTTATTACTTGTTATGATTTGTGCATTTGCAATTTCAACCAACAAGTTTTTAGTGCTGTTGCCAGGGATTTAGATAAAATTATTTATAATATCAATACTAGTTAAATTTGGTCTAATGTGATTTATTTTGTCTTGAATTCTAAGGTGGTTGCTTAGTGTATGAGACGAAGCAAGAGTTTTGAGTGACTACCTTACGATCCCGAAATCGAAAAAACTGCATAGGGACTAAGGAGGAAGAAGCGAGAAGCTCAAAAAGGTTCAAACACTATGGCAGGCAATGAGAATCCAAGACATGACACACGGGCACTAAGGGATTTTGCTCTATCATAGGCCACGGGAATCCATTCGGTTATCAGGAAGCCTACTATCGAAACCAACAACTTTGAGATTAAGCCAGCTATCCTACAGATGATCCAGACATCAATTCAGTTCCATGGATTGTCGAGGGATGATCTGAATGCCCATATCGCAAGTTTTTTGGAAATTTGTGATAGTTTCAAGCACAATGGCTTTACTGATGATAGCATTTGCCGTAGGCTATTTTCGTTCTCCTTTCAAGACAGAGCAAAGAATTGGCTAAATTCATTGCCCACAGATTCAATCACTAGTTGGGAGGATTTAGCTCAGAAGTTTCATGCTAAATTTTTTTCACCGGCTAAGACAGCTAAAATGGACAATGACATTTCAAATTTTGCTCAAATTGAGGACGAATCACTTTATGAGGCTTGGGAGCGATATAAAGACCTACTTAGGCGATGCCCCTACCATGGTGCTTTTACAAGAACTCTGATAGATACAACTTCAGCAGGAGCGTTTATGGGCAAAACACAGGATGATGCATATGATCTGTTGGAAGATAAGGCCAAGAACAATTATCAATGGCCAAGTGAGCGAATTTTACCAAAGAAGGCAATGTGATTACATGAGATTGAAGCTATCATTACCTTAACAGCTCAAGTCCACACTCTCACTCAACAATTGAAAGCCAACCAACTGACGGCAAATGCCATTCACTTGACACCACCGGTTTGTTATTTTTGCCATTGAAACCATCTGAGTAAAGAATGTTAAGAGGGAAATCCCTTCTCTCAATCCTAAGCAGAGCAAGCACACTTTGTTGCAAATTATAACCGGCAGAATAATCTATACAGTGCAACATACAATCCCAGATGGAGGAGTTATCCCAACTTTTCATGGACTAATCAGAATGTATTGAAGCCTCCACCTGGTCTGTCATCTAGTAACTCATCGAAAGAGAAGTCGACACTTGAAGAAGCAATGACACAATTGGCAAATAACACCAACCTATTCATAACAGAGACTAAGACCAATTTTTAGAATCAAGCAGCTTCGATTTGGAATTTAGAAGTCTAAGTTGGTCAATTGGCCAATATGCTCACTAGGAGACAACAAGGTAATTTGCTCAGTATGACTAAAGTGAATCCAAAAGAGTAGTGCAAGGCGATCACTTTGAGAAGCGAGAAAAAGTTAGAAACTCCAACTGGAGGTGAGAAGTTCGAAAACGAAGATCAAGAGGTGTAAATTCACACACCACAGCTCAACAAGGAGATTGTCGAAAATCAACCAATTCCACCACAGGATCTGGCACCAAGAGTTTCATTCCCTCAATGACTTAAAAAGAATAACCCTTATAAGCAATTTTCTAAATTTCTAGATGTGTTTAACAAATTGCATATTAACATTCCTTTTGTAGATGCCCTTAAACAAATGCTGAGCTATGAGAAATTTATGAAGGCCATTTTGTCAAACAAGAGGAAATTGGAAGAGTATCAAACGGTAGCCCTTACTGAAGAATGGAGTGCAATTCTACAAAAGAAATTGCCTCCAAAGCTTAAGGATCTAGGGAGTTTTACTAGCCCATGTTCAATTGGAAACTTTGTGTTTGAAAGAGCTTTGTGTGACTTGGGTGCAAGTATTAATCTAATGCCTTTGTCTATTTTTAGGAAGCTTGGATTAGGTGAAGTGAGACCTACTACAGTTTCATTGCAATTAGCGAACCGCTGAAGAAAACACCCATGGAGAATTCTTAAAGATGTGCTTATCAAAGTAGATAAGTTTATTTTTTCCAGTTGACTTCATCATTCTAGACATGGAGAAGGCTTCATCATTCTAGACATGGAGAAGGATAGGGAAATCCTAGTCATTCTTGGTAGACTAGGCTTTGTAGGTGAAGTGTATGGCCTTGAGGGAGGTGGAATCTAGCCTAAGTGTTGGAGGGGGTGGAATATATGTAGGGATTCAAGGTTCTGGAGCAGTTTCAGCAGAGCTTCGCATCAATTTCGGACTTGGAATATGCAAGGGGGGGGCTGGTATTTATAGGCAAACTAGAACAGGCCTGGTGCATGTGCTACATGCGCCTGGCCAAAATTTGCCCTGGCATATGTAGCACATGCGCAGGTACTGTTCCATTACCAGAATGACACATGGCACCCAGTGTACTGGTTAAATCCTGACGGTTGATCGAACTTTGGTCTATTTGATCAAAATTTGGGCGCATGTAGCATATGCTCTGTCATCGAGAGTGTTCGTTTAAACTTTATCTCGATAATTGAGCCAACCGAGAAGGTTTTGGGGGAGTCGGCTGCACCCACGATGTTCTCCTAGGGTTTCTCGTGAACTTTCATATTTTTGAAAAGTTTGAATTGTGTTCGGAAGTGCCGGATATTGTCTCGGGAAGTGTGCATAAAAGAAAATCTTTGCGAGGCGTCTGTGATACGCTTCGAGGGTGTTTGAAAGTAGTTATTTTTGTGCCGTGTGATCGAGGCCTTTGGGAAGTGATCTTTTCGATCAGATCGTATCGATGGAATGCACTCTACAAATACTTTTGGGAATTCCTAGATTTACGCATTTCTCAAGTCGTTTAACGAAGCGTTGCAATCATGGAATCGAAGAAAAAGTCAACCTTGGTGGTGTGTCTGTGAGATGCTCCAGAGGTTGCTGGAAGTTGCAGTTTTTATGCCGTGTGATGAAGGGCTTCGGGGGGCAATCTATTCAATCAAACCGTATCGATGGAAAGATCTGTGAACGAGCTCTCGGGGATTCTCTGATTTACGCATTTCTCCAGTTATTTAACGGTGCGTTATAACTAGGGAATCGAGGGAAGAGACAATTTAGGCGGAGCGTCTGCGAGACGCTACAGGGAACTTTTATCGAGTCGTGAGTGTTTAGTGTCGTTGGGTCCTACTCAGGTTAGACAAAGGTGTATGGCGATACCTTTTGTTCGAAATTCTAAGACCGGTGTTATTTCGGGGCGCGTTTGGATTGCTAGGGGTAAAATGATCATTTTGACCGGGTTTGGTTGAAGATGGTCAGGAACGGTTTGGCATGTTGTTTTAAGCATGCCAGGTCGTTTAGGGATGGTTTTGGGAGAGCCTTTCACCGTTCGGTGGGGCTTGTGTAGTGCTAGGACGTTCAAGGGCAAAACGGTCATTTTGATCGAAGTTAGCCGGAATGGGACCGGATAGCGCGTGGAGTATGTCTAATAGTTCAGTATACTTTGGAAGGGTGGACTTACCATTTTGAGAGATTTTGAACTTTCTCAAAACGTGCCTACAGGCCCAATGGGCAAGTTTAGTTATTAGGCCTCTGTTGGGACTACCGGGCCCGAGAAGCAGTTGACTGATTGGATAGAGGTTTGAAAGTTGATATGGGCTTGAATGTGCTTATGAAGTTTTGAAAGGGAGTTCGGTCAGGTCGGAAATTACCGAGGGGGCAAAAATGAGATACTTACAACTGCCCTTCTTTTTTTGTCTTTGCTTGTCGAAGATAAAAAATGAAAAATGAAAGATCCCATGTTGACCGCGAGGCAATCGGAGGGACTGGAGTTGAAAAATTCTGAAGCATAAGTTTTCTTGAACCGACATTCGGTCAGGTGGAATGGTACTCCTTCAGGAAGTTTTAGGGCTAACATCTAGACATTGATTCTTCTTGAACTGATGCTTCTTTTGGCGGAATGCTGCTCCTCCGGGGAGATTCAAGGTTAATGTCTTGGAAATTGATTCTTCTTGAACTGACGCTTCGTCTGGCAAAATGCTGCTCCTCTAGGGAGGTTCAAGGTAGATATCTACTTTTAAAGGGGAAAGCTCGGAAACCCAATCTACTTTTTCGGGGGAAGCTCTGAAACCCAATCTGCTTTTTCGAAGGAAGTTCGAAACCCATTCTGCTTTTTCGAAGAAATCTTAGAAACCCAATCTGCTTTAATGGGGGAAGCTCGGAAACCCATTCTGTTTTTTCGGAGGAAGCTTTGAAACCCAATCGGCTTTTTTTGGAAGAAGCTCGGAAACCTAATTTGCTTTTTCGGAGGAAGCTCGTAAACCCAATCTGCTTTTTTGGAGGAAGCTCGGAAATCCAATCTATTTTTTTAGAGGAAGCTCGAAACCCAATCTACTTTGTTGGGGGAAGCTCGAAAACTCAATCTACTTTTTCGGAAGAAGCTCTGAAACCTAATCTGCTTTTTTTGGAAGAAGCTCGGAAACCCAATCTACTTTTTCGGGAGAAGCTCTGAAACCTAATCTGCTTTTTTTGGAGGAAGCTCGGAAACCCAATCTGCTTTTTCCGGGGAAGCTCTGAAACCCCATATGCTTTTTTGGGAGAAACTCTAAAACCCAATCTACTTTTTTGGGGGAAGCTCTGAAACCCAATCTGCTTTTTTCAGGGGAAGCTCTGAAATTCAATTTGCTTTTTCAAATGAAGCTCGGAACCCAATCTTTGCTTATATAAGGGATCTGCTTGTAGTTCTTTTGTATTTAAATGTTGGAGAAGATAACATTTGCTGCTTCTTGGATTGAGATTTTTGGGAAGTAATATTCCTTTGATGTGTTGATTGTTAACTTTTGCCTCTGGTTGGCATGGCAAAATTTTGGGTAAGGTGCTTTCTCGGGTTCTTGAATTTGGTTTTGAAAGGGATGAGGCCTCCTTTTGAAAGGTTTGAGGTATTTAGAAGGTCAAACATCTATAGGTTAGTTTTCCTTGAATGGATCAACTGGTTTGCAATTGAATGGGAGGTGGAGGGTGGGTCGTTGCCCCAGTTTTTACGATTTGAAGAGGCCGAGTCAGGCTGACATTAATTGGGGTAGTCGAGGGTGGGTCGTTGCCCTATTCTCTGTGGTTTTGAAAAAGGTTGGATTAGGCTGTTCATGGTTAATTGGGGCGGTCGAGGGTGATTCAGTGCCCCATTCTCTGTTTCTTGTTGTCCCTGAATGGCAATTCGAGTTTTCTGTGGTGTACGCCACTTCTTTTGCAGAGCGCTTGGATTTTGGCCAACAGACCTTCCTAGATGTTGTGCTTCTGTTTCGGGACACCTTTTCTTTTGTAATCACCTAAACACTGTTAGTGTATTTTGTTAGACATGTCGTTTGGTATATATTGTATAAGTCCACCACAGGTTAAAATGAATGCACAGGTTGATACATGAGGAAATGAGTGCATGTCATACCTTTTGATGAATGCGTAAGGATAGAATGAAACGTATGTTATGTTTTTTTATGGATGCTTATGCAGGGATGGAATTGAATGCATGTCATGCTTCTTGATGAACGCATAGAGATGGATTCTGAACGCATGTCATACTTTTTGATGAATGCGCATACATGAATGCATATCATATTTTTTGATGAATGCATAGAGATGGATTTTGAATGCATGTCATACTTTTTGATGAAGCACATTCATGAATAGAATTGGAAGCATGTCATACTTTTTGATGAATGCATGCACAAGAATGAAATTAAATGTATGCTATACTTTTTGATTGAGTGCACCTATAAGAATGGAATTGGATGCATGTCATACTTTTTGATGAATGCACATACAGAAATGGAATTGAATGCATGTCATACTTTTTGATGAATGCACATATAAGAATGGTATTGAATGCATATCATACTTTTTAATGAATGCATAGAGATGAAATTTTGAATGCATGTCATACTTTTTGACGAATGCATAGAGATGAAATTTTGAATACATGTCATATTTTTTGATGAATGCATGAACATATATGGTTTGTATAGGAATTGAAATGAATGCTTGTCATGCAAGTTAATACAAGTATGGAAATAAATGCACATGTTTAATATATAGAATGAAATTTAATGCATATCATACTTTTTGATGAATGCATGAACATATATGGTTTATATGGGAATTGAAATGAACGCATGTCATACTTTTTGATGAATGCACAAATTTATACATGAATGACACTGAAAGCATTTCATGCTTTTTGATGAACGCACATATAGATAGAAATGGACGTATGTCTTGGGGGTTGCCCTAGGGTTCATGTTTAGTTATGTGCATTATATCTTAAGATCAGGCAGCCTTTTGAACTTCTATTCTTCTTTTGGGATTTTCCTTTCAGGTTCTGCCCTTTTCTTGTTAGGATGTGATAGCATTCGCTTCACTTTCAGAGATTCGATTCTATTGACTCGGTTTTTCCCCTCTCTCTTTTATTGAAAAGGAAAACTTCTCTAAGTGGACCCCTCGAGTGATAGCCGATATCGCCCTTTGGCAAAGCAACTTGTAGCTTCCTTCCTCAATCAGAGAAGACTTTACTTGGGACCGTAATGTAGGCCAGGTTTAAGGGTTGTAAGAAATAAAGGGATACGTAGGCCCAAATCTTTAAATTCAGTGGGGTTTGTATGAACCAAAACCACCTCCTATAAGAAATGAATTTTGCCCTTGTATGTACCATTCTTTTTAGATATTGTTGTTTTTTGTTCAAGCTTATTTACACTAAGCAATTTTTCTTGATCTGAGAGGACTTTAATTTAGACCGTAATGTGGGCTAGGTGATGGAGTATCTGAAAGGAAGGATAAAGGCTCAAAACCTATTATATTTGGTAGGCTCCTGAAGACCCATGATCACCTTTGGCAAGTGGTTCCTACTCTTGTCGTTCTTCTGGACTTTTCTCTTTGTCGGGAGGCTCGCTTCTGTTTTGTCCTTCTGTTGTCATCTTGGATGACTCTATCTTCTCTTGGAAATCGTCATTCATTAATTGTGTTTGAAAAATTTGCTCGTATCTTCTCTTGATGGCTTTCTCTATTTTTTTTTTAAAGATTCTTCTCTATATTGAAAAACTTGCTTTTATGCTTACTCCTGGAGATGTTGTCAACACTGCATTTTTTTTTTTTGGAGATCATCATTCATTTATCATGTGATCTCTTGGACATCACTATTCATTCATTGCGTGCTTTCTTGGAGATCACCATTCATTCGCTGCTTATTCTCTTAGAAATTATTATTCACTGCATGCGCTCTTGGAAATCATCACGCATTAATGATTTTGCCTTGACCTAGTGTGGGCAGTGATCATTAGATCGGCTAAATGATAGGAATGCAATCGGCTCAAATGGGCCTTGCAAGGGTTATATTTTTAATTGTGTGGTAGAAGAACTGAGGGCCTCTCGTCATTTCAAGTAAAATTGCTTAGTCTATAAAGCTTTTTTTTTTTTTTAAAAAGTTAGCAACACTTAAAAGGATGGCAAATGTTAGTTCGTGAGTTCACTTCTTGCATATGCTTGCCCCAGTGTGTGGGGTGGCTCCTGGTTTAGGCTTCTGAATAGAAATCACCTGCGGCTTTAGTGGGCTGACCAAGGGACTGCATTCCATTTTAGGATAATGACATGATGGCTTCTCTTCCTTTTGAGGGTCTAGCTACTCGCTGCTTTGCCAGGACATCCTTCGGGGGTCACTCGGATTTTAATGAGCTACATAGCTGAGCTTTATCTCTCACCCCTCTGTATTTTCTCTCTCTCTGTACTTTCTATTTCTCTCTCCCTTCTTTTTGGAGTCAAAGATTGTTTCTGCTGAAGGTGGTGCTTATGCTATCCCATCCTTCAAGTCGGGGTAAAATCTTTTGGGGAAAAACTCTTGGAGAAGAACATCATTCATGAAAAGCCATGAGAAAATGATATAAACATGAAAACTTTGGATCCTTTTCATTTAGATGATGTTATTTTCATGCTCAAATTCGAATTAAAAATTGAAAGATGGGTTTGAAAGAAATCTCCCTTTTTCGGAATAAACCCCTCAGACTGGTTTTGGAATCACGTTGGCATCCTTCACACTCCATTTTTCATGAGTGTCATCTGATTGCACAGGGATGGCTTTTTGAAGACTGGTAGAGTGGCAACATGGTGTTGAGATCATGCCTTTGCATGAATTATAAATTGGGTAGGATGCTGGAGGGATTCTATCAGTTTGACTGTGCTCTTGGACCTGAAAAAAGAAAAACAAAATGTAGTTAGCATGTGGAGTTGAAGGTTTTATGCGATGAATGTCCTATGGGGGTCCCTTCTTTGAGGGGATCTAGGCATGATGCTGAGTCCATTTTAGAGGTGGGATATGCCCATGTGTGCCATATAATACCTCTTTGGCATAGGTCGGTTGATGTTACTTTGTTTAAACAATCCCGCCTCTATGGACTGAGAGAGATTTGGGCCTCTCTTGAGATATGGTCTTATGCATACCAAGAATCCTTAGGGTTAGTGAAACTCTTAGGGGTTTAGGTAGGTTTGATTAACATGAGATTGGATCATACATTTCTCTTTACGATTAATTAAATGCATGAGAATGTAATAACTTGAGTTTCTTGGAACTCTTGTTCTAGGATGGATGTTAATGCATGAGCCTAATAGTAATTATATGGACATCATAATGGCAATGAATAAGCAGTTTAGAAGACCCTCTTTTCATTCTTGGTTTACCCTCCGACTCTCTTGGCCTTTGTAAGCTAGGGAGAAGACAATAAGAATGTAAAAACAAAAACAAAAAGGAGAAGTTAGTGCCTTTAGATTGAAGATTTTTATGTAATGCATGCTCTAGGGGTGCCCCTACTTTGAGAGAAGTACTAAGCATGATGTGTTGGCTCACTTTTGGAGATAGGGGGTTACCACTGCATGCAATACTGTACCTGTGCGAGCCTATTCATTCATTCATTCATACATTCATTTGATGAAAGTAGAAAAGATAGTTTTATTGCATTTGATTTCTTTTTACATAGAATTGAAAGTACATTTGAAGGGGAAGGGGAACATTTTCCTTGATATTTTCGCCTATCCTATTTTTATATTTGAAATCCTAAACTACTCTTGAGTCTTTGGATTCGCCTTATTCGATGGAGGTCGGTGAGAGACCTTGATTCCGGATTGTCCCTTGTCTTCTTGGCAGCCGTATCTCCGTGAGCAAAGAGGGATTAGGGCCCCCTTTTATGAGATGACTTCAATGCATGCCATGAATCCTTAGGGTCTCTTGGTACCCTTAGGAGTTTTGGTTGGCTTGATTTGAGCGAGAAGGCCTTTGGACCTTTCTCTGGGGATTAATCAGATGCATGGAGATGCAATGATTTGAGTTACTTTGGTGTAAGCACCCCATTTTTGACCGCTTGGCAGTCTACACTCCGTCCAGACTTGTTTTCAAGTCATTTTGGGCATATTCCTATCAAATCCAATTCTCTAGTTCCAAATTCCGTCTTTCCATTGCTTCGCGGGCCTGTCAGGCCCAAATAGAGGCAAAATGACCAAAATGCCCTTAGGGGCATTGTCTTTTCTTATTTCAATTTCAATCCCTCTCTCGAGACAGTTTATTCCTCGAGACGGTCCGAGTATCAAAACTACTCACAAAACCGTTAGAGTAGCGGAAATACTCACACCGTTAGAGTGGCGGAAACACTCAAAACCCAGGCACGTCTCTTCGGAGATGGTAAGACCCCTTTCCAATCCCTCTCTCGAGACAGTTTATTCCTCGAGACGGTTCCAATCTAGGCACGTCTCTTCGGAGACGGTAAGACCCCTTTCCAATCCCTCTCTCGAGACAGTTTATTCCTCGAGACGGTCCGAGTAGCAAAACTACTCACAGAACCGTTAGAGTAGCGAAAATACTCACAGAACCGTTAGAGTAGCGAAAATACTCACAGAACCGTTAGAGTAGTGGAAATACTCAACCGTTAGAGTAACGGAAATACTCACAGACCCGTTAGAGTAGCGGAAATACTCATAGACCCGTTAGAGTAGCGGAAATACTCACAAAACCGTTAGGGTAGCGGGAACACTCCCAAATCATCAACCCCGTCCGAGTAGCGGAAATACTCCCAAATCATCAACTCCGTCCGAGTAGCGGAAATACTCAACCCCGTCCGAGTACCGGAAATACTCACGAATTATCAAACCCGTCCGAGTAACGGAAATACTCACACCTTTAGAGTAGCGAAAATACTCAAAACCTAGGTCAATACCCATGTTTGTTGGCTCACTTCGGTGAAAAATGACCAGACTACCCTTAGGACCTTTTTCGAGACTTTTCGGTCAAGATGACCATTTTGCCCCTAGCATCTGAATGCCCCGGGAACCACACCGGCTCTGGGTATCAAACCGGTAATGTCCCGAGAATAATTTTTATAGTATTCTCGACCTTCCTTTACCTTTCCAAACCATTCCGAGTCAGTTCCGGCCAACCCAGTACAAAATGACCGTTTTGCCCCTAGAGGGCCGGTCTCCTTCTTCGACCACACCGGCTCTGGGTATCAAACCGGTAATGACCCGAGAATACTTTTTATAGTGTTCTCAACCTTCCTTTACCTTTCCGGACCATTCCGAGTCAGTTCCGGTGAACCCGGTACAGAATGACCGTTTTGCCCCTGGAGGGCCGGTCTCCTTCTTCGACCACACCGGCTCTGGGTATCAAACCGGTAATGACCCGAGAATACTTTTTATAGTGTTTTCAACCTTCCTTTACCTTTCTGGACCATTCCGAGTCAGTTCCGGCGAACCCGGTACAAAATGACCATTTTGCCCCTGGTGGGCCGGTCTCCTTTTCCGACCACACCGGCTCTGGGTAGCAAACCGGCAACCTCTGGGAACATTCTAAATAATGTTTCCAGATCCCAAGTCTTCTTCTGGGACAGTTTGAGTCTGTCCGGACAGTTTTCCGGTCCGGTTGACCGTTTTGCCCCTAAAGGCTTGGTCAACCTTTTCGACACATCCAATCTTCATTTTTCAAGTCAAATACCTCCAGGACACTATTTTAAGTGTTCCTGCTCCTTTCCGGCCTTCCGGGTCACTCCCGGCTCCTTCAAATCATTCTCGGACTTTCCGGAGTCACTCCTAGTGAAGCCAGGCTAAAGTTTACATGGTAGTCACTAGTACAGGCGCCCAAATCTAGTCAAAGATATGTTGCTTGCCGACCTTAATTGTTTCCTAAATGGCTGGCGCCACTAGTAGTGGCGCCAAGCCAAAAAATGGCCTGGCGCCACTCCTAGTGGCGCCAGTGTATAATTTGGCCTGGCGCCACTGCAACAGGCGCCATGTTTGTCTTCCCTCTATAAATACAGAGCCTCGTTCAACGTGAAAAAGGTCTGCAAACTTAACCTAGAAATCCCACAATTCGATATACAGAGCTCGAGCACCTCAAAACCCTAGCTTCCCTAGGTTTTCCAAACCCTAGCCACTATACACAAACCCTAGCCTCCTATACACTCATACACTCCTCCATACACTCATACCTTAACCTTCAACCGTCCTAGGAAGACTTGAAGAGCTGCCATCTAAAGCTTGAAGACAACCCTTGAAGATTGAAGGTGAAGATCAAGATGAAGACCGAAGACCGAAGACCGAAGACTGCACAGCGCGCAAAATAAACAAGAAACAAGGTAGGCTCCCTCTTTAATTTTCTGCACTTCCCCCCTCTCTCTTCTCTCTCCAACCCACTTGGGTTTTCTCTATTTTAATCCCCCATCTCTTTCCCCCCCTTTCTTTGCATGCTTGAAACAAGGAGATTCCCGGTCCATGTGTAGGATTGGGCTATTGGAGAGTCACCGTGTCGGGGGCTTTCTTCCAGTCTAACCAAAGACCACGTGGGTCCGGCCCCCTTGATTATGTGGTGAAGCCTTAACTTTGTATGTTCACGACCCCAAATTGCATTGTGCATATCATGATATTGCATCTTCCAAAAACTGTTTTCAAAGTTGTCTTCAAAATCGTTTTCAAACTTGTTTTCAAAATTGCATTAAAATCTCTTTTTCAAAAACTTGTTTTCAAAACCACAATCTTAGGGTGATTCTAACCTTTCCATGGCTAGGGTTGCTTTAGGAAAGTGTTATATTAAAAGTGACCTTTTGGTCTATATTTTCAAATCTTGTTGTTTTCAAAACCGCTTTCCTAAAGTGGTTCTAGCCTTCTTATGGTTAGAATTGCTTTAGGAAAGTGAGATGTTTTTACACCTTCTAAAAACCCTCTCTCCAAGAATTTCCTCCTAAAAGTCTCTTTTTTAACATACTTTCCTAAAACTCTCTTCTCCAAAAATTGTTTTCAAAAACTCTCTTCCAAAATCTATTTTTCAAAACTCCCTTTTTCGACTCCTTTCCAAAATCTTCTCCCTAGATTCACCTTCCTAAAAACGCTCCCTAAAAATCTTTCCAAAAACTCTCTTTTCCAAAATCTCCCTTCTAGAAATTTCTCCCTAGGATTTTCCTTCCAAAATCTACGTTTTCAAAAACACATTTTCCAAAACTCCATCTCTTTAAAATCTTTTTCCAAAAATTCTCTTTCCAAATTCACTTTCCAAAAACTCCTCCCTAGGATTTCCTTCCAAAAACTCGTTTCTAAAAGCGTATTTTCCAAAAATCTCTTTCCTTAGAGTCCAAGTCAAGCCCTAGAGCTAACCATTAGGAAACCCTAATTTTCTTCCCAAAAACATAATTTTCAAACTTTGCCCCAAACCTAGGTTTTCAAAACCTCTAGTTTTCACATCCAAATTATTCATGTTTCCAAAACCTTTTTTCTACGTCAAAACTATAATTTTCCAAACCTAGGGTTTCTAGAATCCCCCTTTCCAAATCCTTACCAAATCCTATCTTCCCTTTAGGAAACCAAATCAAATCTCCCCGTTTAGGAAACTAGATCTCGTCCTCCGTTTTTGAAAATAAAATCCAACCTTTCTCTTTTAGAAATCAAATCCAATCCCTTCCTAATCCAAACCTTCCTAATTTTCCACTTTCCTAAACCTTAAGTTTCCAAAACTTGAACATAAAAATCTTTCCTAAATTTTAAAACACAACTTTCAAATCTTTCCTAATTCAACCCCCTTTCCAAATCCTAACTTTCTAAATTCAAGTTTTTAAACCTTTCCTAAATTCAAACCTTTCTTAATTTCAAGATTTTCTAAAACTCTAAAACTTTCTAAAATCTTAAATCTTTCTAAACTCTAAAACTTTCTAAATCCTAAACTTTCAAAATTTCAAATCTTTTCAAGTCCAAAGCTTCCTAAATTCAAAACTTTCTTAAGTTAAATCTTTCTAAACCCAAATCTTTCTAAACTCTAAACTTTTCAAAACTTCAAATCTTTCCAAATCTAAGACTTTTCTAAACTCAAAGCTTTCTTAATTTAAGACTTTCTTAAGTCGAAACTTTCTTAATTCAAACATTTCCTAAATTGAAAACTTTCCTTTTTCAAACCTTTCCCAAAACGAAACTTTCTTATTTTCAAAACTTTCTAAATTTAAAACTTCCCTTTTTCAAACATTTCAAAATTCAAAACTTTCCTAATTCTAGCCTTTCCTAATTCCAAAACTTTTCAAAAATGAAACTTTCCAAGTTTGAAACTTTCCTAAATCGGGCCTTTCCTAATTCAAACCTTTCCTAAATCCAATCTTTCTTAAATTCTCAAGTCTTTCCTAGGTCTCCTACCTTTTCCTAAGTCTAGGTTTCCTAAACCTCCACCTTTCCAAAACCAAGTCTTTCCAAAATCTATCTCTTCAAATCAAAGTCCAATTTTCTCAATTCCAATTTCCAATCTCCTCTTCTAATTTCAAATCAAATTCAATTTCCAATTCAAGTTCCTTCTTCAATCCCCTCTTCTATTTTCAATCGGACTTCGGTCCGAATTACGACTGACCTGATTCCCCCAAAGGGATACGTAGGCAACCTTCATAGGTGCGGTCACAACACTTTTCAAACTTTCAATTCCACCCTCATGGGTGTGGTTTCCACATCTCAAATTTCAATCTATTTTCAAAATTCCAATTTCAAGATTTCTATTTTCAAATTTCTATTTTCAAATTTCTACTTTCAATTTCCAAAACTTTTCAAATCTCTTTCACATCAAATCAATTCTTCTTTTCAAATTCCTTTCCTAAACCTATTTTTCAATTTTTTTCTATTGCACTTGCATATCATGCATCATGTTTTTCTAAACGTTGTTTTTTCAAAGTGAATAGGGTTGAATTATAGTTAATTAAAGACTCTCATAGGTGAATCTAGGGTAGATTGACATGTAGGTACCGAAAGGGCGGGGTAGGGTGATAGCTTAGTGCGTCTTCCTTACACGTAACCAACCTCCGAACCTAGATCACTGTTTTCGAAAGACCAAAAGGAGTTATTTTTCTAAAAAGGGCTAAATGTTTTCCAAAGGTTGCCAAACAACCCGTTTTCTTAAAAAACCCTCTCTTGAGGAGATATTTTCAAAATCGTTTTTCAAAACCTTAAGTGTAGTTTTCGGACTATGCTTAGTTTTTAGGTGACCTAACTCACCTTAATCAAGTTAGGTGGCGACTCCGAATCTTTTTCAAAAGCCCTTTATTCAAATCAATTTTTTCAATTCAAACCTAGTCGCACTCATTCTTCTAGGAGGGTGAGTTCTAACGAGAGAGTACAGCATTTTTCCCGCTTGGGTGAGTATTCTTCGGGTGCGAAAATCTGGGTGCGACATTTGGGACTCTTGTCTTGAAATGAATTTCGATGTATGAGCAGTTATGATGCGAAGAGATGTATATATAACATAACGAGCATAATAGCATGAACTGAACAGAAAATAAAGGAAAGCAAAGCGGTCGCCCTTTCCTCCTTGGTTTTGAAATTGACATGCGTGTCCTAAATTCGGCAGAGGTTCAGCTATGCATGAGGTGCTACATGAGCATGAGGTTAGGGGTTTACTAATGCTTCCTAAAAAGCTCGGTTCTCGAACCTTTAAACCTCCAGCGTCCACCCCCGAAAGGGTGAGCCCGATCTTTGGTTGGTGGTTCGAGCGGGGGAACTATCAAGAGACCGTAGGCTAAAAAACTGACACAGCATCCACCCACAGTCAATATACTGTTCCCCCTTCTATCTAGAAGGGTAGTAACCAGGTAATATATGCAATATGCAAATGCAAGTGAGCGCACCAAGTGTGTGTGGAATTTTTAAAAATGGAGGAAAGGACCCAACAGCACATATCACATCCTGTCCATTCATCACATACATGATAATAAATAAGACATGAAATAAAATGTGAACAAAAGGTCCACCTACAAAAGAAAAATGCAAAGAGTTAGTAACTTTTCAAAAAACTCAATGCAAGGCAAAATGGATGGTTAATGTAAGAGCATGAATGTAAGCAATGGATACAAGTTGTGACAATTATTTGAAAATTGTTTTGGAAAATAAGATTTGCTTTGGAAACTTAGAAAAATTTAAAAAGTGGATAAAACTGGACAAGGTAACTGGAGATTCTAGGTAGGGGTGAAGAGACATGTTAATGGCTTAACCCTTTAAGTGTCTCCAGTGGAGTCGCCAACTGTCGCATCCCGGTTTTTGGAGTCCAAGGTCCTTTCAGCTTGGAGACAAAAAGTACGGAACTCTGTAATTAGAACTTGCCCTCCTAGAAGAGCAAGTGCAACTAGGTTTGAATTAAAAATTGGTTTGACTAAGGGTTTTTTAGAAAGATAAGAGTTGCCACCTAATTTGATTAAGGTGAGTTAGGACACCTAAAACTAAGTGTTAATCCGAAGATTAAACTTAGGATTTTTGGAAAAGGTTTTGAAAACTCCCTCAAGAGAAGGTTTTTAAGAAAATAGGTTGTTTGGCAACCTTTGAAAAGATTTAAGCCATTTTGGAAAATAACTCCATTCTGGTCATTTGGAAATAGAAATCTATGGTTCGGGTGTCATGCTCAGATTTTTCGCACTTGAGGAATACACACACAAGCGGAAAAAACACTGTACTCTCTCGTTAGAACTCACCCTCCTAGAAGAATGAGTGTGACTATGTTTGAATTGAAAATAGATATGAATAAAGGGCTTTTCGAAACCATTTGGAGTTGTCACCTAACTTGATTAATGTGATTTAGGTCACCTAAAAACTAAGCATAATCCAAAGACTACACTTAGGGTTTTTGAAAACGATTTTAAAAATACTCCCTCAAGAGTGGGTTTTTAGGAAAACAAGTTGTTTGGCAACATTTGGAAAATAATTAAGCCCTTTTTAGAAAAATAACTCCATTTGGTCTTTGAAAACAGTGATCCTAGGTTCGGAGGTTGGTTACGTGTAGGGAAGACGCATTAAGCCATCACCCTACCCCGCTCTTGCAGTAGCTACATGTCTATTTACCCTAAGTTCACCTATGAGAGTCTTCAATTAACAAATGACCAATCTTATCCACTTTAGAAAAAGATTGTTTTAAAAGACATGATGCATGATATGCAAGAAGAGAGATTTGATTTGGAAATAGATTTGAAAAGAAATTGATTTGATTTAAAAGAGATTTGAAAAGATAGACTTGAAATTGGAAAGTTTTAGAAATTGAAAATAGAGATTTGGAATTAGAAAAATAGATTATGGAATTGAAAACTTGAAGAAGACTGTAGAATTGGAGATTTGAAGGAAGTTGTGGAAACAGAAGCTTGAAAGAGATTGTGGAATTTGAGATTTGAAAAAGGTTGTGACCGTACCCATGTGGGTTGCCTACGTATCCTTTTTGAGAAATCACATCAATCGTAGTTCGGATAAGAGTCCGATAGAAAATAGAAGGTTTGATTGGAAAAAGAAATTGAATTGGAATTTGGATTTGATTTGAATTTAGAATAGAAGCTTAGAATTTGAAATGGAAGAATAGAGACCCTAGACCTAGGAAGATAGGATTTAGAAAGGACTCGAGATTAAGAAAGACTTGACTCGAATGTTGGACTTGGAAGATTAGGAAAAATTGGATTTAGGAAGGGTTCAAATTAGGAAAGGTTCGATTTAGGAAAGTTTCAAAATAGGAAAGTGTTATTTTTGGGAAGTTTCGTTTTAGGAAAGTTTCAATTTAGGAAAGTATTGGATTGAGAAAGTTTTGAAATAGGAAACATTTTGTTTTAAGAAAGTTTTGAAATTGGAAAGTTTTGAATTTGGAATGTTTTGAAATAGGGAAGTTTTTATTTAAGAAAGATTTGAAAATTAGAAAGTTTAGCACTTAGAAAGTTTCAACTTAAGAAAAGTTTCGAATTTAGAAAGCTTTAGATTTGGAAAGATTTGAAATTTAGAAAATTTAGGATTTAGAAAGTTTTAGAGTTTGAGTTTTAGAAAACCTTGAGATTAGGAAAGGTTTTGAGTTTAAGGAAGATTTGAATATTTAGATTTGGAGAGTTAAGGTTTGGAAAGGGCTGGAATTAAGAAAGGTTTGAAAGCTTAAAGCTTAAGGAAAGATTCAAAAGTTTAAGTTTAGGAAACTTAAGGTTTAGGAAAGTACTAGATTAGAAAGGAATTGAAATAGGAAAGATTTGGGTTTGGAAGGATTGAGATTCCTATTTCCTAAAGCAAGGGATTAGATTTTGTTTCTAAAAAGAGATGTTTTGATCTTGTTTTCAAAAAAGGAGGATATGATCTAGTTTCCTAAATGGGAAGATTGGATTTGGTAAGGATTTGAAAGGTAAAGTTTTAGAAACCCTAGATTTGGAAGACTATAGTTTTGACATAAAGAAGAAGTTTTGGAAATATATATATATATATATAGTTTTGATGTAGAAAATAAGAGGTTTTGGAAACCTAGGTTTTAAGGCAAGGTTGAAAATCTTGTTTTTGGGAAGAAAAACTAGGGTTTCCTAATTGTTGGCCCTAGAGCTTAACTTGGACACCAAGAAAAGGGATTTTTGGAAAGTGATTCTTTTAGAAAGGGAGATTTTTGGGAAAGAAATCCTAGAGAGGAGTTTTTAGAAAGTGAATTTGAAAAGAGAGAGTTTTTGGAAAGGGATTTTTGGAAGAAGATTGTTGGAAGGAGATTTTAGGAAGGAAACCTAGGGAGTGTTTCTAGAGAGTGAATTTTGAAGAAAGCGTTTTGGAAAAGAGTTTAACAAAGGAAGTTTAGCAAAATAAATTTTTTGAAGGAGTTTTTAGAAAACAATTTTGGAAAGAAGAGTTTTTAGAAAGCATTTTGAAAAAGAGGGTTTTAGAAAGAGAGACTTTTAAAAAGAGAGTTTTTAGAAAGTATAAAAATGTCTCACTTTCCTAAAGTGATTCTAACCATAAGAAGGCTAGAACCACTTTAAGAAAGTGGTTTTGAAAACAACAAGGATTTGAAAATATGGACCATATTGGTCACTTTAAATGTAACACTTTCCTAAAGCAACCTTAGCCATGAAAAGGCTAGAATCACCTTAGAATTGTGATTTTAAAAGTAAGTTTTGAAAAAGAAGATTTTGATGTAAGTTTTTGAAAACAAGTTTAATGCAAGCTTTTGAAAACAAGTTTAAAACAAACTTTGGAGGAATGCAAGATCATGATATGCACAATGCAAGTTGGGGTCATGAACATACAAGGTTAAAGGTTTCACCATATAATCAAGGGGGTCGAACCCTCGTGGTCTCCGGTTAGACTAAAAGAAAGCTTTCGACATAGTGACTCTCCAATAGCCTAATCCTACGCATGGACTGGGAATTCTCTTGTTTCAAGCATGCAAAGAAAGGGGGGGGAAGAAGATGGAGAATTAAAATAGAAGAAAACCCAAGTGGGTTAGGAGAGAGAAGAGAGGGGGAAGATACGTAAACTTAAAGAGAAAACCTACCTTGTGTCTTCTTTATTTTGCTTAGTTTTGCATGCTTTTCTTTGCTTTCTTCGCTTCGGTCTTCACTTCAATCTTCAAGAGTTTGTCTTCGATCTTCAAAACTTTAGATTGCAGTACTTCAAGTCTTCAAAGGAGGCTTTGGAGGCCAGTATATGAGTGTATAGAAGTGTATGTGAGTGTATAGGAGGCTAGGGTTTGGAAAACCTAAGGAGACTAGGGTTTAGAGAGGTTACGAGCTCTGTATATCGAAAAGTAGGGAGATTATCAGTATGATACCCAGAGCCGGTCTGGTTCTTGGGGCGTTCGGATGCCTAGGGGCAAAATGGTCATCTTGATCGGAAAGCCTCAGAATTGGCCCAAAACTGATCAGAAGGCACCTAATCATGCCGAATTGCTTTTAAGACAATCTTGGAAGCATGGACTTACCATTCTGAGGACTTAGATGTGTTCTCGAGAAACATACCGGAAAATGGCCCTAGGGGCAGTTTGGTCATTTTTCACCGAAGTGGGCTAGCAGACATTGGTGTTGACCTGGGTTTTGAGTGTTTCTGCCACCCTGACGGTGGTCTCGTGATACAAGGGTTTGTTGGCAATTCCCTATATCGACCTGTTTGCGAGTATTTTTACTATTTTGACGGTTGCGATGTTTGTGAGTACTTCCGCTACTCTGACGGTTCATGATCATTCCCGAGACTGCCTGATCTTGAGAAGCTACTAAAGGGACTTAGTGCCTGAGAAGTTAACTTTTTTGGAAGGCGTGCCGAAACAGATATTTTTGCATTGGCGGGCTAACAGGTGCCAAAGGTGAACCGTTTTACCATCTAGGGGACTTGGGGTCTCATCCCGGTCGACAGGTTTAAAGGGACTTACCGTTTCGAAGAAACTGTCTCCGAAAAACGTGCTGGATTGGATAGACTCACCGTCTCGAGGGATCAACTTTCTCGAGAAAGGGATTGAAATTGGAATTGGAAAAGGGACTTACCGTCTTCAGAAAGACATGTCTGATTTGGAATTGGAAAGGGACTTATCGTCTTCGAAAAGACATACCTGATTTGGAATTAGAAAGGGAACTTACCGTCTTTGGAAAGATGCGCCTGTGGGAATAGGAAAGGGGACTTATCGTGTTCGAAAAGACGTGCCTACGGGATCAGATCGAATAACGCCCACAAGGGTATTTTGGTCATTTTGCTTCTATTTGGGCCTGATGGGCCGCGAAGCGATGAATAGACAAGATTAGGACTAGAATTCTAGAATATGTCCATATTGACTTGAAATCAAGTTTGGACGGACTGTAGACTGCCGAGCGGTCAAAAATGGGATGCTTACACTGGGGGTTGGTTACGTGTAAGGAAGATATCCTAAAATCATCACCTTACCCTGCCCTTTCGGTACCTACATGTCTAATCACCGAATAAGTGGTTATTATTGTCCACTTTAGAATTTTGAAAATAGGGTTGTAGTCATCATTTTTCGAATGAATGATGCATGATACATGTTTTGGGAGAAGTTCGAAAGCATGGGAATTTTGAAGAAGTTTGAAATAGAAACTTTGAATTGATTGAAATTTTTGAAAAAGGGACGGGAGTTGAAATAGAAGTTATGACCGCACCATTTTAGGTTGCCTATATATCTCATTTGGGGAGAATTAGGTCAATCATAGTTTGAGCAAGAGCCTGATGGAAAATAGGTGCGTTAGGGCCTTTGAAAAGTTTGAAGATGCTTTGAGGTCTTTAGAAAAGTTTGAAGACACTTTGAGGTCTTTGCAAAAGTTTAAGACACTTTGAGGTCTTTGGAAAAGTTAAAGACGCTTTGCGGTCTCGAAAGCTTTGACTTGGAATGGGATAGCGGAGTGTTTTGAAAATGTTTTTGGATTAAATCAAGAGATTTTGGTAAATGCTTTGGAGTAAATCAAGAGAGTTTGAGAGTGTTTTTTAAGTCTTGTTTTGAAAACCTTGGAGGTATGATCTTGGAATGTTTTGATAAATTAGTTTTTGAAAGTGGCTTTTGAAAATGGCTAAGGGTTTGGAGTCCTAATATGGACAACCTTGGAGGTTGCTCTTGATATATCATCTTTCTTTGGGGTCCTTAACCATAAGAGAGCTAGGGACACCTTAGGGTTGTGATCCTTTAAAAACATTTTTGAAAATGCCTTGAAGTTGGAGTGTAGGGGATTTGAAAGGGTTATGGAGTTGGCCTTTTGAAATCTCAAGAGAGTTGGAGGTTTTGGAAAAATGAGTAATGGGTATAGTTTGAAATTGAAAGATCATTTAGAAAGGGTTCATGAATTGAAACCTTGAAGGATACTAACCTATGTTGTGTTAGCCTATGGTTAGGGGTGACCCGAGGTTAGATTGGACTAGGGTTGACTAACTAGGGTTAAGTTAACCTTAGGTGAGTGAACTAGGGTCAAGTTAACCTAGGATTGGGTAACTAGGGTCAAGTAAACCTAGGGTTGGTCAACTAGGGTCAAGTTAACCTAGGGTTTGGTAACTAGGGTCAATTTAACCTAGGGTTAGGTAACTAAGGTCAAGTTAACCTAGGGTTTGGTAACTAGGGTCAAGTTAACCTAGGGTTGGACAACTAGGGTCAAGTTAACCTAGGGTTGGATTGGAGGATGATTTTGAAAGGTTGTTTGATGCACTTTTGGAAAGAGTTTTGAAAACAAGTCATGTTATGCAAAGGAATTTGGTTGATAACCTTTTTGAAGATCGTTTCCATGAAAATTTTGATTCTAGTCAATAGTATGGTTTGTATGAGTGGTGTTTAAAGACCATTCCAATGAAGGCTTCCTTATGACCATCATAACCATTATCTTAACAATAGTGGGGATTTCAAAAATCAACATAATAATGACAACTTTTGAAAACCATTTTTAATGCAAAGATGGAGGGAATAAATTTTTGGAAATCATTTTTGAGAATAAGATTTTGAAAATCATTTTTAAAGGAAACTATTCTAGCAAGTTAAGGTTCCTATGGCCTATATAAAAAGGAGACCACTCAAGAAAGGGTTCCACGGGGCCATTCCAACCACTAAACTTGAGTGAATAGAAACCTTAGGAGTTAGAGAGTTTGAAAACCATTTTTATGCAATAATGAAAAGAAAAGGGAACCGTTCTAACAATTTTAGGGCTCCTGTGGCCAATATAAAAGGGAGACCACTCAAGAAAGGGTTCCATGGGGTCATTCTAACAACTAAACTTGAGAGAATATAAACCTTGGGAATTAGAGAGTTTGAAAACCATTTTGATGTAAATTAGAATGCAAAGATGCAAAGGTGTGAGTTAGGGGGTTAGTGGGTATTTTCTAAGCCATGACTTCTAAGGTCTTACCCTAAACTTCAAGGAGCCATCTCTTGGAACCATTTTTGAAAGAAATATAGAGCTTGGAAATGGTATGGAACCAAGAGTAATGTAAGCATTGTAGAACATAGAAATAAACGTAAAAATGAAACCAAGCACACAAGACATGATCAAAATAGTAATATGCAAGGGGTCATGATCATATACAAGACTTTTAGGCTACACCACATAAACAAAGGGCTCCTAGGCTATACCATATTAAAGTAGGCTAGTGAGAGATCCCCCTACACGGTGGCTCTCACTTGCTTTCCTCTAAGCATGGACTAAGTATCCTCTTGGCTCAAGCATGCAAGAAAGGGAGGTTGAAGATGAGGATTAAAATAGAGAATTGCCTAAGTAGGCTAGGAGGGAGAATAGGAGAGTGGGGGAAGACATAAATATAAAAGAAATATCACCTTTTGCCTTTAACACACTTGTAGACTTCAATGGATGTCTTGATTGGATCTTGAATGACTTTAAGAATGCTTAAAGGGCTGGAAAGGAGTGTTTAATGGTGTATAAGGCTTTGTAGGTGAAGTGTATGGCCTTGAGGGAGGTGGAATCTAGCCTAAGTGTTGGAGGGGGTGGAATATATGTAAGGATTCGAGGTTCTGGAGCAGTTTCAGTAGAGCTTCGCATCAATTTTGGACCTAGAATATGCAAAGGGGGAGGCTGGTATTTATAGGCAAACTGGAACAGGCCTAGCGCATGTGCTACATGCGCCTGGCCAAAATTTGCCCTGGCGCATGTAGCACATGCATAAGTACTGTTCCATTGCCAAAATGACATGTGGCACCTAGTGTAGTGGTTAAATCCTGACGGTTGATCGAACTTTGGTTGATTTGATCAAAATCTGGGCGCATGTAGCATATGCTCTGTCACCGAGAGTGTTCATTTAAACTTTGGCTCGATAATTGAGCCAACCGGGAAGGTTTTGGGGGAGTCGGCTGCACCCACGATGTTCTCTTAGGGTTTCTTATGAACTTTCATGCTTTTGAAAAGTTTGAATTATGTTTGAAAGCGCGGGATATCGTCTCAAGAAGCGTGCATAAAAGGAAATCTTTGCGAAACGTTTGTGATATTGTCACACCCTTAACCCAATTAGACATTAATTATGTCACATTAGGTGAAGCGTGATCGCACAGGTCACCGTACCTGCGAACGACACCTTAACCCATACTCAAAAATAAAAGAACGCAGCGGAATAAACAATACAATGAGAAAAATATAATAAACTCTCCAAAGGAATACATTACCACTGGAAAATAATCAATACATTACCACTGGAAAATAATCAACATCCTTTCACAAAATTCTTTACCATTATACAAAGTTAAAACATAATACCAAAACCCAACGTCTATATAAAATACAGCTATGAAACTGAAAGTAAGACAATGGAGCTGTCCTAAGCCCCGTGACTCGACATCCTGACATCGACATGATTGCCACCACGGCAAGAACCAAGACTGCAGTGAACCAAACCGTCATCTCCAAGTTACCTGTCAAGACAGTCTGTGTGGGTGTGAGCTAATTGTCAACATGCTCACGACAGATAATCAAACTCATAAAGAATGATAATAAGCACTCAAATGCATACAGGTAGAAATGATTAATATATATCTATATCATGGATGTTCAATGCAATGCATGTATCACCCACATGTGCGCGCAATTTTAGATAACGTTGGCCCAATATATCGATGGCGCGTTATCAAGGAATGCCCACCGTGGCACCCCTAGGCTAGTCCACCGTGACTGAGCCTTGGTTAACCCACCGTGGTTAACTCTCTCCAGTGCAATGCAAGGCATACAATATGAATGGTATGCAATGCCACCATATATATAAAATCATCAATGTCTCCACAGAACTTCTCATATAATACCAATTTCACCCCATATATAAACACCTTCAACACCTCATATGCATTCACCACCATTATCCATATAGAAAATACACAATGCATTTAACATGAATAAGATTATCTCAAAATCTCACAATTCCACAATTAACACCAATATAGATAATAACACAAGCAATATACATTCACTTCTATATGAATAAGATTATCCTATGATCCCACCTGTCACCGCACACACACTATGTCAAAGATCACTTCGGGGTTGACGTTGAAGGATCTTGCTCTCCGTTAGCTCCTATCACCACAACCGTATTAGTTTAGGAAACTCAATGTATACTCCGATAATCATAGCTATAATGTCTACACAAACAAGTTATAACACTGAAATTATACATTAGAACTGCTACATGCTAATCTCAATCACACTCCCAATGTAAAGCTAGAGTTGAAAAATACCAAAATACATCAAGTCCTCTAATCTGCCAAAACTGACACAGGCTTCATAATCTGGACATAACTTCGTGGGCTTATGCCCAAAAATTCTAAAACTTTAGAAATACCAACTAGACATATCAAAGAGTATCCAAACCAAATTGTACATTTTTTGAACATGCCTAAGTATTTATTTGGTATTTGCAAATACAGGGCAGTGCTGCAGAAACTCGAATTCAGCAGTAAATAGTCTATCTTTGATAAATTAATAATATAAGTAAACGACATCTAAATGATCTGAAATTTGGTACAGATTATCATCAACCTTTATCCTAGATACAGTAAAAATTTCATAATTTTTGGGCTACTCTAACTTGGTCGAATTCTCTGTTAAACCAGAGGTTACAGATCTGGGCATCAAAAATCTGCAGGGACAGTCCCATTTCAAAAATCCACCATAATTCGAAATTACAACATTTTTAAGTGAATCCAAAGCCCAAATGATCCTCATAACTCTAAATTACAGTGTTCAAAAATTCAGCCACAAATAAAATTTTTAGCTAGGTCGAAATGTCTCTAAACAGTAGCATTTTCATAGAGAATACTCTGTTAGGGCTGCCATGGGTGATTCTAAGTTTTTACCATGGAAGATCTCACCTCCATCCTCTTCCTTCCATGGCATGACTCATACAACATGTAATAATTAGAGAAAATAAGATGAAACAAGCATGATACTCACCTTAGATGAGGAAAACAAAGTGTAAGAAAGCTTCCTTAGATTTTTCCCCTCTTTTCTTCTTCTTCCTCTTTTCCACCGATTGCTCTTTCTCTCTTCAAGCTTCTCTCTCTCTCTCTCTCTATAACTCTATATATATATCTCTCTCTCTCTCTCTATAATGGCAGCTATCTTTCCTCTCTTCTCCCTCCCATCATGCTAACCACTCACCCCCCACCATTCTTGTTTTTTTCCTTCTTTTTCTTCCTTTTCTTTCTTCATTTGCCTCCTTGTCCCCCTTTGTCATCTTCCTCTCTTTCTCTCCACCGACACCCTCCCCTCCTCTCAATTAACTTCAATATAACATAATAATATATATCTCACCCCCCCCTTAGGTATTTTATACACCCACTTATTATATTTTAGGTATTTTATACATCTACTTATTATACTCACTCACCAATGTTTCACCATTTAACCATTTAACTTACCACTAATAAAATGATACAAGTGGCACACACAATTTATAATTAACCATGCAATATATGTAAATTAAATTAAATAAACTAATTTAACTACGTTTACGATGCAATTCAACTAATTATAAAAATATGAGATTAGGGTTTCACAAATATGCTCTGAGGGTGTTCAAAAGTAGCTATTTTTGTGCCGTGTGATCGAGGCCTTCGGGAAGTGATCTTTTCGATCGAATTATACCGATGAAAAGTACTTTGGAAAATACTTTTTGGAATTTTCAGATTTACGCATTTCTCAAGTCGTTTGACAGTGCGTTGCAATCAGGGAATCGAAGAAAAAGTCAACCTTAGCAGAGCGTCTGTGAGACGCTCTAGGGGTTATTAGACGTTGCAGTTTTTGCACCGTGCGATGAAGGGCTTCGGGGGGGGGGGGCAATATATTCGTTCAAACCGTATTGATGGAAAGATCTGTGAACAAGCTCTTGGAAATTCTCTGATTTACGCATTTCTCCAGTCATTTGACGGTGCGTTATAACTAGGGAATCGAGAGAAGAGACAATTTAGGCAGAGCATCTGTGAGATGCTACAGGGAACTTTTATCGAGTCGTGAGTGTTTAGTGTCATAGGGTCCTACTCAGGTTAGACAAAGGTGTATGACAAGACCTTTTATTCGAAATCCTAAGACCGGTGTTGGTTCGGGGCGCGTTTAGATTGTCAGGGGTAAAATGGTCATTTTAATGGGGTTTGATTGAAGATGGTCAGGAACGGTTTGGTGTGTTGTGTTAAGCATGCCGAGTCGTTTAGGGATGGTTTTGGGAGAGCCTTGCACCTTCGGTGGGGCTTGTGCAGTGCTAGGACGTTCAGGGGCAAAATGGTCATTTTGACCGAAGTTAGCTGGAATCGGACTGGATGGCACGTGGAGTACGTTTAACAGTTCAGTAACACTTTGGAAGGGTGGACTTATTATTTTGAGGGATTTTGAACTTTCTCAAAACGTGCCTGCAGGCCCAAGGGGCAAGTTTAGTTGTTAGGCCTCTATTGGGCCCAACGGGCCCGAGAAGCGGTTGACTGATTGGATAGAGGTTTGCTAGTTGATTTGGGCTTAAATGTGCTTATGGAGTTTTGAAAGGGAGTTCGGTCAAACTGAAGATTGCCGAGAGGGCAAAAATGGGGTGCTTACACCTTCCTTTTTTGAACTCTAGATTGTCAAGGCACCTTGACTTGCCCCGAGAATAAAAATCTCGATTGACTATGGTAGCATAGCCATCCAAGTTCACAAAAAAGGGGGAGGGGTCTCATATAAGTTACTGGGGCAAGCGTTTTGGTCTCTACGATCTTTAGAGGTATAATCTGTGTCATTCATGAGCCTAACATCGACATCTTCATCTAACTCATCTGACTAAACGAATTGATTATTTATAATTGGGTCTACATGCGACGGAAGTATGTCATCTAACCTAACAATTCTATCCACATGATTCATACTTCCACGAGGACCAAAGATGTCTACAACTCCCTCTTGTTATAAAGCATATCGGGGAGGAGGTGTTGCCTAGGGACTGTCAAATTGTTGAAACTAGTTAAACTGATTGTGAGTCCCCATATCAATATTGTTCAAAACAGGGGTGACAAAACTTGACATGGCTAACCCTATAGGATTAGAAATTACACTGTGACTACTTTGTCCAAGTGTAAGCATTCTAATGAATGTGTCTAAACTTGACATATCTTCTTCTTGTGTCAGCAATTGATTATATGACTCGATATCTCCCCACATCATCTCAGGTCAATGCGAACCTATCGTTATGGTCTCCACCTTCCCTACATATATTTCCACACAATGTAACAACGAAAATCTAAAAGGGAGATCCAGTACAGTTTGTAATGTCCCATCATCGTTGATTGGTAACTTTTCATATTTTAAAACTTCTCCACTTTCCTAAACGGGCATCTACATATGAAGTTTAAATTCCCATTTTCTCCATACTGAGTCACCTTAGGCATAAGCATGTCACGCAATTGGATTAACGATGTCCCCATCTGTACATTGTAATATCCCTTTGCATCTGTATCATATGATGTACCTTCTGGGTGAACTCGTATTATTTTTCTCCCTCAATAAAACATAACTACCACTGTTGTAATACAACACCTTCAGAAGAGAAGGCTTCCGAAGAGAGAACATGTTAGCCAAATCATTATTTGTAGAGTAAAAATTAACCAACATCTGCTCTAGAAATTGATTAAAGTATATAATTTCATTATCTAATATAGAACTTAGTTAAAGTGTATAATTTGAGAAAGTAGTGTACACATCGGCTAATATTTGTTATTTGCATATAGTTTAATAACTAATATAAGTTGGAATTAATGTGTATATTATGTTACCAAATATGCATGTTCTATATTACTTATTAGTAATTAGTAATATTTTACGTTTACATATTGTAATATCTTATTTTACTAACAACTAATATTAATTGTTTAGTAAAGTAGATTACTAACTAATATCTTGTAAAATTTATTTTATAAATAATATAATACATATATATGTATATATATACATATGATTTAAAATTGATTACCTAACTCTAATTTAACAATTTTCTCACCTATCTAATAAACAATAATATAACAATGGAGGTACAAATTATCTAATAAACAATAATATGACAATGCAAAGAAAATTTAACACAACGATGTACTTAAATTAGGCAACATTTTCAATCATTTCTAACTTATAAAATTAACAACTTTAATGGGTCAAGTAAACAATGCAAGCTATATAAACAATGAAATCCCTAGGGCTAGTTTAAAACGTAGTTAACAAACCCTAACTCCAATGTGGGAGAGAACGGATACCTTTCGCTACAAATTTTCAGTCCAAAATGCAAGCCCTAGCTCGAACTCCTCCAACTTAGAAAATTAATGTGCTTTTTAAGAAAATTGCTGTTACCAAAGATTCAGAGAGCCCTCAATTCTCCTAACCTTTGAGAGAAAAATGCTTTCTGAATCTTAACCGTGTTTACAAAAGACATTTTTCTATTTCTACGTTTCTATATACACTTCATAGACACCATATTTTTCCATTCATTGGGTGGAAAAATAAAAACTGTAAAGCATCCTTAGTAAGGACGCTTCATTGAAAGCGCACTGCACTTGCTTGTCTAATTTTTTTAAAAAATACCACTGTGTCAAAATTTTAATTTAAAAAGGCTTGTGTCAGGTAAACTAGCCCATTTTCTCATTGCTTCTGCTATTAATATTGCAATGGCACATCTAAAGCAAAATATAAGGTTTTTGTTGTTATTTTCGTATGCTTGTTGCAGCATTGAGAAGGGCATCATGAAGATGAAAGATTGTTTTGAGTCAGGATGATGATCAGTTTATAAACTGATATTCAAAATCAGTTTCTAAACTGATGTTTGTTTTGAGGGAAAGAAGATTTTTATCCTCTCTCCTTTTTTTTTTTTGACAATCCCTTGTTTGGTTGAATATAACTTGTTTGGAACTTGAGAATTGGAAAGAGAAAGGAAAGGGAAAATAATTTCTTCCCCTATTTGGGTTCTAGCTTTTTCCATAATTTCTTTTCCCTTTCATTTTCTTTCATTTCCCCTTCTTTTCTCAAGTTCCAAACAGACAAACTATTTAAATTAAAATTTTCAATTTATTCTATGGAAACATTATTCATTATGACATATTTTTATCAATTTCATCTTATTTTCAAAATTATAAGTATTATTTTTTATTATATTTTATTCTTTCAGCAAAATTTACAAAATTTATGGTAAAATATCAATATATTAGCACTTATGAAGCGTACATCTTACATATGTTTTTATATATTTTATTTTTCCAAACATTTTCCAATATATCTACTAACATATTTATATATTTTCAAATCTTTTGTCCATACTTTATTCCTCCAAAATTATTTCTTAAAACCTAATAAAAGCCAGGGTATCTTCCAAACCCCTAAAATCCTAACCCCTTTCTCTCTCTCTCTCTGTGAAACACTATGGCGACATTGATGCAGACTCTCTATACACGCCTCCCTCTCCCACGTTTCCGGTTCAAAAGTCTCTACTCTAAACCCAGCAGACCTTTCCTCTGTTTCTTCTCTTCTTTATCTTCTCTTGCTCACACACACACCACAACTCGGAGCTCAAATCCTCTCCTCTTCAATTACCTAATCGAGACCTTCGCATTCTCTGAACCGCAAGCCCTCTCGATCTCAAATAGCCTCCCATGGATCAAAACCCTCGAAAAGCCAGAGTCTGTGGTTCAATTTCTCAAACAACTCGGCTTCTCCGACACCGATATTCGATCGTCTATCCGGGTCTCGCCCCAAATCCTCTCCTCGGACATAGACAAGACTCTCAAGCCCAAGCTGCAGTTTTTTCAAGACCAGGGTCTCACTGGTCCCGATCTGTGTAAGTTCATTTCCAAGCATTCTTATATCTTGACTCATGTTTTGGAGAACAAATTGATACCTTGTGTTGATATAATCAAGAAAACGCTCATAAATGATACAAACAATCAAGATTTAATTCGGGTACTGCGGAGGTGCAATTGGGTGACCTACAAAAGCCCAGAATTGAGGTTGCTTTGTAACATTGCCTTCTTGGAGAGCTGTGGAATTGTCGGGTCTCAGCTCTCTACGCTCTTCAAGAGGAAACCTCGGCTTTTTGTTATGCGAGACTCAGCACTTAGAGACCTCATTTCGCGAGTTTTAGATATGGGTTTTCTGATTGGTTTGAGGATTTTGGTTCGCGCTGTGGACGTGGTTAGCTGTATGAGTCGTGAGACTTTTAGTAGGAAGTTGGAATTGTTTCGGAGTTTTGGGTTCTCGGAGGGTTAATTTATGGAAATGTTTAGGAGGTATCCGGGTTTACTAGGGAATTCAGAAGAGAGGTTGAAGATTGCGATTGAGTTCTTCTTGAATGATATCAAGTTGGAAAGATTCGTATTAGTTCGTCGGCCATTTTGTTTGGTGCTCAGCATGGAGAAGAGTGTAATCCCTTGGTACAGAGTTTTGCAGGTTATAAAGTCCAAGAGGCTGTTGAACAAGGAGCCAAGTTTTGTTTCTGTGTTGAATTTGTTGGAGGAGGGGTTTCTAGAGAAATTTATCTCAAGGTTTAGAGATGATGCGGAGGAACTTTTGGTGGCATACAAGGGTCACCTTCTGGGTTCTTCAGGGAAATAATAATTGTCTACCCTTATTGCATTGCAGTTGTTGGCAGTCATGGCCAGTTCTAATATCAATGTTGTACTTTTGGCCTAGTTTTTGGCCAGCATCCTCCCTTTGGGATCTATGGGAAGCTCTGAAATCAAAATTGGAATCGGATTTTGGCCCATGCATTCAAGTCCAGAGTGGTCCTACGAGAAGTTTTATTCCTTACTACTCATGCTTACTGGGATTGGGGTTGCTAAAAGTTTGATTAATTGTGGAATATTCTTGCTGTATGGTATTCAGTACCTTTGAGTGGTTTGCTTTAACATCGTCGCATGATTTAACCTCCTTCAGCGACTAGGGTGCACTGTGTTGAACCAGTCCTGATATTCGAGATATTTGGCAGATTGTTTGGTGGGAATAGTGGCGACCGGGAAATTACATGTGAAGGATGACTGCTTGGGATACTTAATTGCTGAAGACGTGATCTCCATTCCACCAGAAGACAATCAACATCAAGAAATGAATTATGTTGAAGAGAAAATTGAATTATGTTAAAATGAACTATGTTAAAGAGAAAATTGAACTTCAATTTCAAATTTTGCTTCTGTGCTTTATATTTCATTTCATTAGAGTCTGCTCATTTATTTTGCTTGTGATTGGAAGTGATGTTTGTTTCTTTATTTTTGGAGGTGCATTTGAAATAAAATCATACTAACAATGAGCTGGCTGTTGGAGCTCTTTATCTGTGATGTTTGTGTTACCATGTTTCAGATTCTTTGATCATGATTCAAAATTTGTGGCTTGTGTTTTGGTTATTCCTTGATCAATTAGGACATTTTTATTTCTCACTCCATCTTTATTGTCTTGATCTCCATAATAACGGTCATCCTCATAAATTTTAAGAATTGAGAATGAAAAGACCAATAAACAGGTGGAGGAATCTCCTTGACAATATCTATGACACTGTAAGTGCCCCCAAAACACCTTACTTTCCCACTACCCGCCCTGAAACTCCTTTATATCTGGAAAGAGAATTTACTGTGGTCATTTTTGGGCAGCTAATGCAGATCTCATATTCTCTTCTTGTGCATGCATTAAATAGAGGTTTGACTGAATCATATTTACCAAGCAGAAAAGGACCTTATAATCTCATATTGCCACACTCATGGAGTGAATGCACAAGCACGCACACATATACTCACACAGACGCACAGATATAACAGTTAAATTCAAGCTTCTAGTTTTCGTCAGTGTTCATGGCCACTTGAATGCTGCATGTTATTTGAGATATTTGTGATAGAGGGAATGGTTGTACAGGCAGGTGCCATGAGCAATGAAGGACATTGTGAAATTTTGAAAGCAGTAGATCTACTAGGACTCTGTTCTTTGCCAGTTGCTTTCAGTCCAAGTTGACACAAAAAAATTTAAATTTAGATGATAAGAAGCAACAAATGGAATCCTAACAGGGCAACCCATCTCACATTTTGGCAGAAAATACATTGTCTTGAATTGTGGCTTTTGTCTACCTATGAGCTTCAGTACCCTGATGAGAGAATGGAGATCAACTCATATAAATGAGAAGTTCATGCAAGCAGCGATTTCAGGTTGAATGATTTGTTATTCAGAGCTCGTTTTGTGAGGAGAAAAAAAACCAGGAGTGAAAAAAATCATTAGAATTTGATGGGATTCCCTGAGATGTACCTCACTTCACATTCTCGAATATCCTGTTACCAATAAAGATTTCTGTTCAGGATGATCATAATAGGTTGCGTGAGTGACAGGTTTCCGAAAAATCTTTTCTAGGTTGTGTGGTTTCTTTTGTTACAGGTAAAAGAACTGACTTTGTTTTATCTATCTGTAGATGTCATAATGGGGGAAGTTTCCCTGACTCAGGTGTTTTACAAGCATAATTCTACAGGTGAGGTATGTTTTAACTTTATGCTGATAGGTAAGTTAATCGCCAATTCGATTGGCGTTTTCAATGAAAACGCTAATTGGATTAGCGTTTTCTACTCAGCGTAAAAACCGCCAATTGAGTTGACGATTTTAATAAAATCGCCAATTGAATTGGCGATTTCATTAAAACCGCTAATTCAATTGGCGGTTTTTTCACAAACAAAAACCCTAGCTCATTTTTCTCCCATTCGAATTTCCTCGTCTTCTTCATTTGTGTGGGTCTGTCTCTGTCTCTACGCCTCCCTCTCTCTCTGTCTCTCTCTCATTCGCCTCTCTCTCTCTCTGTCTCTCTCTCGTTCGCCTCTCTCTCTCTGTCTCTCTCGTTTGCTCTTTCGCTCGCAAGCTTATACTTGGAGTGTGGGTAAAGCTAAACCACTGGTATGTTTATTTTTTTTGCTTTTATTGAACTTTTATAAGTGAATATGTGCATTATGTATGCATTACTCTTGGTTTTATTTTAGTTATAGACAAAAAATGCTTTAGTTTAAGTTATCTTCTGCATTTTTTGAAGTTACCTCATTGATATATAGTGAGTTAGATATTTATATTTCATTTCAAGCTCACACATTGCATATGGAAACAAGTAAAATTTTTTGCACTTTGGAACCTTAGTTTTTGGTGTATTTTTTTCTTTTCTTTTCTTATGGATAAATTTTTTAGTGTATTTCTCTATTTTCGTTATTTCAGGGTAAGTTTTTTCAGGGTAAGTATTTATCTCCGTTTTTATATGCACTCATTTCTAAAAAAAATTAGTATAGTTTTGAGTATTTAGTGGGATGCTTATCTTAATTTTTGATTAGCTTTAAATTTATTAGGTATGACAAGCACTTAAGACTTTATAATTTCAACAATATTGTCAACATAACTGTTATTTAAAAAAATATAGGGCAAAATGAAACTAACCACTCTTTTACTCTTTCTCTGAAAAATATATAAGCACCTCTCTTGCAATTGTCCGATTTGTGTGGAAAATACAAAAATTAATCAATGAGATATTTACATTAAAAATATTTAAAGAATAAAAAAATTAAAATGGCTAATAAAGTTAAATATATTTTAAATTAAAAAATAGTAAGGGAATTCAGGAGAAAAAATCATTATTTATTGGTCAAACAACAAATGGCATTATACCATGTGTTTGCATATATAAATTACAAGTGTTAAGAATTTTTAATTAAATTTAAAAATAAGAATAAGCAATTAAGATCATTGGAGGCTCAACGTGGCTTCTTTAATTTCATAATTTCGAAGAAACTATTGATGAGAACATTTTAAACTCCGCTGCATTGCTATATATAGAACACATAAATAGATATATTCATGTAAATATATGAGTTAAGATCAACTTTTAGTTTGTTAGTACCCTACTTGTCAAAACTATTATTTGCTTTGTAAATATATGTGTGACTTTTTTTTATTCTCAAACCATTTTGTTTAATGGTAGGCACAGCTAAGTAATGACGACAATGGTATTGTTTTATTGGGGGGGAAAGATAGCACGAGATCGAAGAGAAGGGATAGTCTATGATATAAAGGCTAGTGGATGTTATAATGTAGAACTGGGAACCTCACTTGGTGGGTTACAAAATATAATCATTACTAAGATGGATGAGTTTGGAGAGCATGTAAATATAAAGTTCATATGTAGATACCCTGTTAGACGAAATGGAGAAGTATGGATATATAAGAAGTTGTCAGTTAAGGATGACAAGACATTGCAAACTGTGTTAAATCTCCCTTCGAGATATCCTGACATGTATTGTGTTGAAATGTACATTGAGAAAGACATATCCACAATGACCACCAGTCACAGTCGTCCTGATTTTAATTGGGGAGATGTCTAGTGCTACGGTGAAATCTTGGGAGGGAGAGGTGATGCATCGGATTTGGGGACCTTTACTAGAATGCTTACAGTTGGGCATAGTAGTCGAAGCGCAATTGAAGAGGATGCGCTAGGACAATCGATGCCTAACTTGTTCACCCCATACAATGATTACTCACAGGGTCCGAGCAATGTTGAACAATTGCATGACTTTGACAATCCACCCACATATCACCCACAATATGCTTCGGGTCAAGGGGGTGCGTAGAGGCAGGAGGTCCTAGTGTAAGTATGGATCCTGTAGAACGACTTGTGGGCCTTGATGACATTGGTAGAGGGATAGATGAAGATGAAGATGTAGATATTGTTCAATCCGATCAATCAGAGGAAGATGTTGATGTTTTAATAAGAAATGATGAAAATGACGACTCTGATGACGATGGGCAAGAACAAGTGAACCTTCCTGAATTGAATGACAATCCGGTGCCCTTTTTTACGAACCTGGATGGGGTAGATGATTCCGCAGCTGGTCGAGACTTATACCATCGTGGTCCAACATGGTCAGATGCTAATCCAGAGTTTGCAAAAGGGATGGTTTTTAGAGATAAGGATGCAGTGATCCGTGCATGTAATTGGTATCATGTGAAGAGGAACAAACATTATTATGTTGTAGAAACAAATAAAAAGGTTTGGAGCACCAGGTGCAGACACGATTGCCCATGGAAATTGCGTGCCTGTTTAAAGAAGAAGCATACTTTGTTTGAAATCACACAATACCCTGGGCCTCATACTTGTTTACATGGGATGGAGAGTTTGGATCACCGCAACCTTAATTCGACATTCATTGCACACATGATTAAGACACAAGTTGCGGTAAGTTCTTATACATTATAACTTAAAAGTAAGATGTTTGGATATTATGCAGTAATGCTCATTTGAATATGAAGATTGAATATTTATTTTGTTGTGGTGTACAGGAAGACCCTGGATGGAAGATAGCTTCCATAATCGAGAGTGTAAAAACTAGTGCTGGTTTCACAGTCGCATACAAAAAAGCTTGGCTTGGAAGAACAAAGGCCATTGCGATGGTTTTCAGGGATTGGGATGAGTCCTATGAGAAGTTACCAAGGTACATAAGAACGTTGCAGTTCAGGAACTCGGGCACAGCTGTGGTATTGGAAACATGTGACATTGGAAGGTCTGCCGACGTCGCGCTAGACAGAATTTTCTGGGCATTCCGGCCATGCATTGACGGTTTCAAGCACTGTCCTCCAGTGATTTGTATTGATGGTACCCACCTTTATGGAAAATATAGAGGAGTGTTGTTGATTGCTGTGGCCAAAACTGTTGCCAACAATGTTTTCCCTCTAGCTTTCGCAGTAGTTGAATCGGAAAACTATCGTGATTGGTCATGGTTTATCTACCATGTCAGGCATCTTATTGTGTCAGGGAAAGAAGGGATCACATTGATTTCTGATCGACATGCAGCCATATTGAGTGCAGTAAAAGATTATTGGGAAAGTCCACGAGACAGGCAACCAGCTGGAGTCCATCGATATTGCCTTAGGCACTTTAAAAGTAATTACCAAAAAAAGTTCAACAATGCTAAGATTAAGGATCTTATATGGAAAGCTGGAACTGCCCGTCAGGTGCGCAAGTTCGACGAGGCAATGGATGAGATAAAAAATTTACAAACGGAGTCGGCGACAAAAGCATTTCGTGACCTATGCAACAAGGACCCGAGGAAGTGGACATTGGCGCATGACGGAGGTTATCGTTGGGGAGTTTTAACCACCAACGATTCAGAGTGCCATAATAATGTCTTAAGAGGTGCACGAGACTTGCCTATAACTGCATGTGTTCAGGTTACTTTTTACCGTTTGGTGGCAACTTTTACCGAGAAACGAGTACAAATTCATCGTGACGCAGAGAAGGGGTTAAGGTACACATCGAAAGTGCAAAAGAAGATAGAATCTTATCAAGCTCGATCAGCGATGCATCGCGTTAATGTCTTTAATTGGTAATGTCACAAAATTTATACAGTTTTTTTAATTCACACCGTTTATTGATAGATTTGTAGAAGTCTGCATCTCATCTATTACAACTATGAAGTGAGTATATTCCAAATACAGGGCTCAGGGTTCCGCTAAGGTTATTACAAACCCAGTAGGCACGAAAGGGAATAACAGACATCCGGTGACTTTGAATCCTACCTCGTGTGATTGAGAAAAATGGGTCATCTACCATTATCCTTGTTCGCACATGCTGGCAGTTTGTGCAAAAACAGGAAGACAACCATGGGGCTTAATTGCTCCTAAATATAATCTCGACGTTTTTGCTCACGTGTACGAATCAAGTTTCCAACCGATGTTGCACGAGCATTATTGGGTTTCCTATGATGGTCCTAAGCTCATTCCAGATCCGACTCGTCGACGAGAAGCTACGGCAGGGCGTCCAAAAAACAAACGAATCCAAAATGAGATGGACGTCTCTAGGAGACGACAATTCAATAATTGCGGTATTTGTAAACAACAAGGCCATGATAGGCGTAAATGTCCAAACCGGACCGCCTGATTTATGTATTGGAAGAACAATTAGCTACCTAGTGAAGAACAATTTGTATTTCTATTTAAGATAATGGTTGGTTGTCATTAAGCGTATATTTGAACTTAATTGCATTTGAACTTATCATATTAATTGTAAGACTTATTTGTATTTCATTGATAGTTTTTTTAGGGTTTTGTCACATCGTTCACATGCATAGATGTGATATTCGTAGGTCTCTGAGGTTTTGATCCTATCATTGACAACTTTTATACAGAAACCCAATGACTTTTGGAGACCCTTACATCATTTATTTTATTACTCTTTTAACCCCATATGTTACGTGTCAATTGCAGGTGTTATGGATACAGCTGCAGCTCTTCCTGGGCCTATCGATCATACTGCGCTGACGTTATAGAGCCATCATCGATCGAGTTGGATATGGGACCATGGGGTATGCGTATTTATAATATGTTTTATATTTATGCATATATTTTGTGGGATTTCATGTGTATACTAATGCCCTTCCAATTAATGATGTAGGGTACAGATCCTCTTAAATGCAGACGTGCCGCCAGTCATTTATACGATGTGATACACCCACGTATTTTGCATTATGTACTACGTGCTGGGTTCTATGGTGTTTACCGAGTAGGGATGATCCGGTTGGACCATCATTTGATCACGGCGTTCATAGAGCGTTGGCGACAGGAGACCCATACCTTCCATCTGACTATCGGGGAGGCTACTATTACTTTGCAGGACGTTTCTATACTATTAGGACTACCTGTCGATGGCCATCCTATCATCTGACGGGAAGTTCGGAGTACTGTGCAGGAGTGGCAGGACTTGTGTGTCCAGTTGTTAGGTGTGGCCCCACCCCTAGAGCAGTTAGATAGGGGGCGTGTTCGGATTACATGGCTCCGTGACACTTTCCAGGCCCTTCCAGCTGGAGCTGATGATGTTACTGTACAGCGGCACGCACGTGCATACATACTTCGCCTGATTGGGGGGGTGCTGATGTCAGATTTATCCCAGACTCTTGTGAGACTGTCATACCTTCCATTTCTGGAGGACTTAGACGCGGCAGGGAGATATAGCTGGGGCAGTGCCACCTTAGCTATGCTGTATAGGTCGATGTGCCGAGCGACGAAGCCAGACGGGAAGCAGATAGCAGGCGCACTACTTTTGTTGCAGGTTCAATAATTTTGCACTTTATCCAGTATGCCGTTATGTTTTATTTTTATTTCATGTACTATTTGTGTTAACATTGAACTTTATTCAGATATGGGTTTGGGAGAGATTCCCGCGCATGTGCCCTAGTCGTAGAGATCAACCTACTGATGGCCAGCAGCCCTTGGATATAGATGGGGTACAGTTACCCGGTGGCCCGTGGGGAGCTAGGTATGTACGTAGTAGTTATTTATGTTTACCTTTATATCTTCAGTCATTAAACATAGTTTTCATATTATGTACACATATCTGTCAGATGGAGATCGAGATATCATACAGATACAGTGTCGACCCATGTTGTCCGTGTATATCGCGACCAGTTGGACCGCTTGAGGCCGGACGAGGTATGAATACTCCTTAGCTATATTTATGTTTAGTTTTTTGGTTCATATATTTCAATTAGTAATGGGTACCACATTTTTATATGTTTGTAGTTCACATGGAGGCCATATAATGCTATCATCGATTCACTTCCAGATTATTGTCGAGCTGGGAGCGATATCTGGATGACTCGATCCCCATTATTGTGCTTTGAGGTCGTAGAGTGGCATCTACCTGATCGTGTATGCCGACAGTTTGGTTTCAGACAGGTCATTCCACAGGCTCATAACACATATATGCAGTGGTATCTCCTGACTTACATAGTTTAGATGGGCGTGGGAGACATAACACCGATTGGATGGAGTATCATATACAGTACATACAGCAATGGCAGCAGTGCCGCGATCATATTGTAGTTGGGGTTCCTATTGCTGGAGACATGCGATATGACGATCCATATATGCAGTGGTATCGCCGTATCACATGCCCTTTAGTGGGCAATCCAGCTCACCGCCCAGATCGAGGCTACCTGGAGGTTGGGTCTACGGTAGAGATTGCGGTTAGTAATTTTTTACGTAATACGATTTTTCAAAGCAAATATGAATTGGTAAAGGGACATAAAAATTATGCTTCATTTTGCAGACCCGTCATTTCACGACTGTGCATCATCTTATAGATCGTGCTATATATGGGTTTGGGACTGAGCCGGCACTAGAGGACATGTATAGGGCTCGTGACTTGTGTACCAAGTCACTAGACATATTACGTGAGCAGCAGCGCATATCGCAGGCCCATCCATTAGTTTCGCAGGCCCAGCCCTCAGTTTCGCAGGCACAACACTCAGTTGGCCAGCCAGCCTCGATCCAAACACCTACATCACATGTCACACCGAGTATGCCAGTATATACATATCATAATGACCCTCGATATGTACCCTCATCATCATATGGGACCAGTTGCGAGGTGAGACCTCATCGCACTACACCCCGCCACGACGCTTCTCCTGTTTTTTATGACCAGTGATCTGGTTCCTTGCCCGTCGGAGATGATATGGGATTTCATGCACTTTTCGATCCATTGTTACCTGAAGGGTACCGTATAGAGACGCCTTTCATGGACACCTAGGGTCACGGTCCATCTACTGTGCCATCCGAGACTACACATCCCATACCACCATCACAGGTAGATGGGTCATTTTAGCTCACTCAGGTTAGCAGTGGGCCTCCTATTGATACAGTCGGCGTTGGGCCTACCATTGACCCACATCAGCATATACCTCCTGAGGGCGTTTCACAGATCACCCAGGCAGAGCCATCTCAGTCGAGACTACGTAGTATCACACGGGTCTTTACCCGTAAGTCGAGACGAGAGAGGAGGCCACCCCCATGTGGTACAGGTGGTCATGTATAGTACTTGATGGTATGGGTTTTGTATTAGGTACATTTTCAGGAAGTTGTCAAACATTTGTTGATGTAATCGAATATTATGGTTATTTCTGGTATCCCGTGTTTATGGATCTATCAAATTTTGTAGTTCATACGTTTTTGTATCAAATTTGTTATAAGCGTGGATTAGCTTCACGTGAAGGCATGTCCTGAACCCTTCACGTGAAGGCTGCACGAGGTGATGCGTCATTTCAATATAAAGTGTGCATTAGCTTCACGTAAAGGCATGTCCTGAACTCTTCACGTGAAGGTTGCACGAGGTGATGCGTCATTTCAATATAAAGTGTGCATTAGCTTCACGTAAAGGCATGTCCTGAACTCTTCACGTGAAGGCTGCACAAGGTGATGCATCATTTCAATATAAAGCGTGCATTAGCTTCACGTGAAGGCTGCACAAAAGTCTTGTTTCACATCCCAATGAATTCACGTGAACCATTTACTCATGCATTGTATTGTATTACTTATATATATGTCATGCCATTACAAAAACAAGTGTTAAACCATACACACTTCCTAACATGCCGAAGCGAAAAGGATTATTTGGAGCATCGTGTAGTCATTCGGCTCGAAGCGACGACACAGATGAAAACCAATCCTCACCCATCCATATGGTGCATACATACATGGACCCAGTCGGTAACAAATGGTATGGCCGAAAGCGTTGTTTTCTTAACAAACCAATCCTAATGCACGATACGATGGGTTCGGTCAGCCACATCTTCATTGGTGATGCGTCCTTAGGTCCAGCCCACGGGGTGACTGACTCCCAATGCATAAGGTCGCCGTGGGAAGACTTGTTCGATAAACGGTGTGAACAAGAGATGTATTGCCGATGGCATGGCCTTCGTGTCCCAAAGGCCCGTTCAGCTAAATTGTTCAATAGACGATCAGGTAACAGCAAGGTCATAAAAGCACTTGAACGCGAGATTGATCAAATGCAACGAAGGTTGGATAGATATCATTTTACACAGCAAGCGAAGGAACATTGTGGTGATCCAACACAACGAATATTAGAAATCGTTGAAGATCCATTGCTAGTTTCTAACCCAGAACTTTCAGACTTCTCAGAAGAAGAAGGTGACAATGACTTTCAAAATTATCTACCAAGTAGTCTTAGCGTTGCTGGCAAACCGCTATGTTGTTATGAACATGGCCCATAAAGCTTGGTGTACTTTTTATTTCAGTATAATGTAAAATCACTTATTATGTTTTCATATAATATATAAATATATATGAGCTTGGATCATATTTGGCATTGGGGTACCGAAATGGAGAGAAAGGCTCCGGGGAGCGCAAAAATTGATGAGAGGCTTCGGTGTGACACGAGGGACGTGTGGGAGTTGACGACACGTCAATCGGGTTCCCGGTTTCGAAGTTATGCAAAGTTTCGAAATTTCGAAACTTATGTTTTCGGAGTTATGCCAACTCGGCCATTGGGGCACCCAAATGGCGAGAAAGGCTCCGGGGAGCGCCAAAACTTGGCGAGAGGCACCGGTGTGACACGAGTGACGTGTGGGAGTTGACGGCACGTCAATCGGGTTCCCGGTTTGGAAGTTATGTAAAGTTTTGGAATTTCGAAACTTATGTTTTCGGAGTTATGACAACTCGGCCATTGGGGTACCGAAACGGCGAGAAAGGCTCCGGGGAGCGCAAAACTTAGCGAGAGGTACTGGTGTGACACGAGTGACGTGTGGGAGTTGACGGCACGTCAATCGGGTTCCCGGTTTGGAAGTTATGCAAAGTTTCAGAATTTCAAAACTTATGTTTTCGGAGTTATGCCAACTCGACCATTGGGGTACCGACATGGCGAGAAAGGCTCTGGGGAGCGCGAAACTTGGCGAGAGGCATCGGTGTGACACGAGTGACGTGTGGGAGTTGACGGCACGTCAATCGGGTTCCCGGTTTCAAAGTTATGCAAAGTTTCGGAATTTCAAAACTTATGTTTTCGGAGTTATGCTAACTCGGCCATTGGGGTACCCAAATGGCGAGAAAGGCTCCGGGGAGCGCGAAACTTGGCGAGAGGCACCGGTGTGACACGAGTGACGTGTGGGAGTTCACGGCACGTCAATCGGATTCCCGGTTTGGAAGCTATGGAAAGTTTTGGAATTCCCGAACTTATGTTTTCGGAGTTATGCCAACTCGGCCGTTGGGGTACCGAAATGGTGAGAAAGGCTCCGGGGAGCGCGAAACTTGGCGAGAGGCACCGGTTTGACACGAGTGACGTGTGAGAGTTGACGACACGTCAATCGGGTTCTCGGTTTGGAGGTTATGCAAAGTTTTGGAATTTCAAAATTTATCTTTTCAGAGTTATGACAACTCGACCATTGGGGTACCGAAATGGCGAGAAAGGCTCCGGGGAGCGCAAAAATTGATGAGAGGCTTCGGTGTGACACGAGGGACGTGTGGGAGTTGACGACACGTCAATCGGGTTCCCGGTTTGGAAGTTATGCAAAGTTTCGGAATTTCAAAACTTATGTTTTCGGAGTTATGACAACTCGGCCATTGGGGTACCCAAATGGCGAGAAAGGCTCCGGGGAGCCCGAAACTTGGCGAGAGGCACTGGTGTGACACGAGTGACGTGTGGGAGTTGACGGCACGTCAATCGGGTTCCCGGTTTCGAAGTTATGCAAAGTTTCGGAATTTCAAAACTTATGTTTTCGGAGTTATGCCAACTCGGCCATTGGGGTACCCAAATGGCGAGAAAGGCTCCGGGGAGCGCAAAACTTGGCGAGAGGCACCGGTGTGACACGAGTGACGTGTGGGAGTTGACGGCACGTCAATCGGGTTCCTGGTTTGGAAGTTATGCAAAGTTTCAGAATTTCGAAACTTATGTTTTCAGAGTTATGCCAACTCGGCCACTAGGGTACCGAAATGGTGAGAAAGGCTCTGGGGAGCGCGAAACTTGGCGAGAGGCACCGGTGTGACACGAGTGACGTGTGGGAGTTGACGGCACATCAATCGGATTCCCGGTTTGGAAGTTATGCAAAGTTTCGGAATTCCCGAACTTATGTTTTCGGAGTTATGCCAACTCGGCCATTGGGGTACCGAAATGGTGAGAAAGGCTCTGGGGAGCGCGAAACTTGGCGAGAGGCACCGGTGTGACACGAGTGACGTGTGAGAGTTGACGACACGTCAATCGGGTTCTCGGTTTGGAAGTTATGCAAAGTTTTGGAATTTCAAAATTTATCTTTTCAGAGTTATGACAACTCGGCCATTGGGGTACCGAAATGGTGAGAAAGGCTCCGGGGAGCGCGAAACTTGGCGAGAGGCACCGGTGTGACACGAGTGATGTGTGGGAGTTGACGGCACGTCAATCAGGTTCCCGGTTTGGAAGTTATGCAAAGTTTCGAAATTTCGAAACTTATGTTTTCGGAGTTATGCCAACTCGGCCATTGGGGTACCCAAATGGCGAGAAAGGCTCCGGGGAGCGCGAAACTTGGCGAGAGGCACCGGTGTGACACGAGTGACCTGTGGGAGTTGACGGCACGTCAATCGGGTTCTCGGTTTGGAAGTTATGCAAAGTTTCGGAATTTCAAAACTTATGTTTTCGGAGTTATACCAACTCGGCCATTGGGGTACCCAAATGGCGAGAAAGGCTCCAGGGAGCGCGAAACATGGCGAGAGGCACCGGTGTGACACAAGTGACTGTGGGAGTTGATGGCACGTCAATCGGATTCCCGGTTTGGAAGTTATGCAAAGTTTCGGAATTCCCGAACTTATGTTTTTGGAGTTGTGCCAACTCGGCCATTGGGGTACCGAAATGGCGAGAAAGGTTCTGGGGAGCACAAAACTTAACGAGAGGCACCGGTGTGACACGAGTGACGTGTGGGAGTTGACGGCACGTCAATCAGATTCCCGGTTTGGAAGTTATGCAAAGTTTTGGAATTTCGAAATTTATGTTTTCGGAGTTATGCCAACTCGGCCATTAGGGTACCGAAATGGCGAGAAAGGCTCCGGGGAGCGCGAAACTTGGCGAGAGGCACCGGTGTGACACGAGTGACGTGTGGGAGTTGACGGCACGTCAATCGGGTTCCCGGTTTGGAAGTTATGCAAAGTTTCAGAATTTCGAAACTTATGTTTTCGGAGTTATGCCAACTCGGCCATTGGGGTACCAAAATGGCGAGAAAGGCTTCGGGGAGCGTGAAACTTGACGAGAGGCACCGGTGTGACACGAGTGACGTGTGGGAGTTGACGGCACGTCAATCGGATTCCCGGTTTGGAAGTTATGCAAAGTTTCGAAATTCCCGAACTTATGTTTTCGAAGTTATGCCAACTCGGCTATTGGGGTACCGAAATGGCGAGAAAGGTTCTGGGGAGCGCGAAACTTAACGAGAGGCACTGGTGTGACACGAGTGACGTGTGGGAGTTGACGGCACGTTAATCGGGTTCCCGGTTTGGAAGTTATGCAAAGTTTCGGAATTTCGAAACTTATGTTTTCGGAGTTATGCCAACTCGGCCATTGGGGTACCAAAATGGCGAGAAAGGCTCCGGGGAGCGCGAAACTTGACGAGAGGCACCGGTGTGACATGAGTGACGTGTGAGAGTTGACGGCACGTCAATCGGGTTCCCGGTTTGGAAGTTATGGGTTTCGAATTGCCTGGGGGAATTGCTGATATGATTGCTGGTATGGAGTTATTAAAACCACCAATTCAATTGGCGTTTAACTTGACTTTGGGCAAAAACTTAAAACATAGCTCACCTGTGGAATTATGTTTATAAAAAACTTGAGTCAGGAAAAGAGCCCTCATAATCGAAGTGCTGGTATTTCATTAGAGAAGACCTTAGTCGGGGCATCTTTTCCTAGGATTCTGAAGCTATTACAGCGATGCCCACATATGTTTTGGATCTCTTGATGCCATTTTCTATCAACTCTTCCATCTTATTTCACACTTGCTTGTCTATTGTGTGTGTAGGATTATTTTGAAATTGCAATGAGCTTTGCCTTAGTTTTGAGTAGTTCATCGATATGTACATCTTACACAGCAAGGACACCTTGGAAGTACCCCCGTTATCATGCAGCCAAACCAGTCCTGTCAGTCAAGGCTGACCGGGAGAAGTGCTGGCGACATTATCTGGTCAATCGGTTGCTTTTGATCTTACTGATTGGGTCCGTCTTTGTGACCAAGAAGGACGAGGAATGGATTGCATGACATTGCGGGTGGGGAAGAACACTTGAGAGCAATGGATGAATTCCTTGCAATATCACTAAGGTGTATTCTCCCTGTAAATGAAAGGCCTAGACAAGTCTTCTAAGATCTATGTTCTATATCTGTTTGAAATTTTGTACATGTGTCTTGGAATAATGTCTTCTTCCTCTTTGAGTTCCTTGTTGATTTTTTATTTTGATCTTTTCCTTCTCCTCAATTGGCTTCCTAGCCTCCTAATCTGGGATAATCTTCACATTTTGTTCTTAAATTTTTGTCTAAAGGGACAATTGGTTCATTGATTGATTCATTGACAGTATTTCAGTTTGATGTTCAAGAGAAAAAAGATTGCCATTCATTTTTCTCTCTTTTTCTGCCATTGAGAATGTGTTGTAATGGCACATAAAACAAATTAGATAGGCTTTTGTTGTTAATTGAATGCTAGTTGCAGGCTTGCAGCATTGAGAAGGGCATCATGGAGATAAAAGATGTTCAAAGGCAAATTGGTGGATTAGAATTGCTGGGTAAATCAGTTGGTCACGGAAGACATGGTATCTGACCCTCTTGCGAAGGCTAACATTGTGTTGGTTTTGAGGGAAGGGAAGATTTGCATTCTCTCTTTACTTTTTCCCATTTTCTCTGGTTTGGTTGTTTATAGCGTGTTTGGAACTTGAGAAAGGGAAAGAAAATGTAGTGGGAGAGAAATTGTAGAAAAAGTGATTTGGATTTTCTTTTTGCTTCCCTCCCAAGTGAGAAACAAATAGGGGAAAGATTTTTATTCTCTTTCCTTTTTATCACTTTCTTTTTGGTTATCCGTAGTCTGTTTGGAAACTTGAGGAAGGGAAAGAGCAAGGAAGGAAAATGAAGTGGGAGAGAAAATAGAGAGTGATTTAGAGGGTCACCATAAGATTCCAAGATCTGTTAATTCGGCTCTCTTAGTTTTATCCACAAACTTTCGATCTTTGAGAAGAAAAATACTTAGTCAAAAATAGTGGTGTTTTCTTCCAACAAACATATTATAATTTATTGATTTTTATTTGATCTTTGGGACAATTAACGAATTGTTCTTTACACCTCCGCACTTAGAAGTGCACCATTGCAGAAAAGCGAATGTTGAATCTTAGAGGGTAGGCTACTATTACTTGTTGCACTGAGTCACGTACTCAGAGGGGTGCGATCTATTCTTAAAAACAATGACTTCAGGCCTCTGTCAATAAGTTTCTTTGTAATTTATTTTGTAAAGGATTGTGATTTGAATTTTATTGTGTCAATTTTGTGTGATGAATAATATATGTTTTGACCCATTATTTCCAACAATCTTAAGAATAGAAGTCCCTGAAAAATAAATGTAATTGTTTTTTTTAGCTTGCGGTTAAAATTGTTTTTGCAAAATGAGAAATTTACAGATCCTGCTAGAAAAGGGACCAATTGTGAAGGCAGCAAACCATCGCAAAACTAGTGAATCTGTCGCTAAAAAGCATATAATTGTCAAGGATTCATTTGCCGACGATAAATTTTTAGCAACGGAAACATTTTGACGCAACTACTTATTCGTGACTATCCTAACGCCACGCTATCTGTTTCGCGACGGTTTGTCAGATTCTTAGCGACTGATTCCGTCACAAATATCTTCAGCGACGGATTAGGAACTGCCACTAAAAAGATTAGGCAAAGAGACAAATTAGCGACGGTTGTTTTGCCGTCATTTGTGAGACCTTTAGCAATAGCCAAGACCTATTTTTTCAAAAAACCTTTTTTTACATAAATTATAAATAATTTTCATAATTTATTGTTTCACTTGATAAAATATACATTTAACATAATCCAAATAACAAAATCATGCGCTCATTCTAATCCAAGTACTTATAAAAACACTTAAACCAAATTAGTATACTTTTTAAACATGTGTCCAAACAACAAATACAAAAAGTATTGTCTCCCATTCAGTTAGCATACAACAAAAACAAATTACATAATATCTCGCAAAATTAGCCCAAATCCAAATCCATAGAACAAAAACAAATTATATATAGTCTATTGCAAAATAAGCCCATATAGAAACATCATCGACCTATTTTTTGGGAATAACCTAAAAAGAAAACAAACATATAAATTTCAAATATAAAATGAACAATATAAAGATAACTAATACATAAGCATGTTATTATATGAACCCATGAAATAAAAATGAAATTTATATCACGAGAATGCAAAACTATATGTCAGTCGATAGATTCTCCAACAGTTTAATGTCTTGACGAGATCTTTCTAAGAGAGCGTTATGTTTTTGAGCATTTTGAATAAAAACTTTGTAGAAATTTAGATCCAATGGCTCTCCACCAACGTCTAACAATGGGTCTGTACTAATAAGAAACCCTTCGGCTAACTCGAGTTTCGAAAGATCCAAACTACACAAACAAACATTTACTCCGTCTAACAATAATAAGTATAATATTTTAAAACCCTGAAATGGAAAAACTTATAATGATACAATTAATAAAATAAAGAGTGTTGTAACTCGCAACCCAGGGATCATACCGTTTGTTCCCAGATGTCGCTTATGCCTAGAACTTGTTACGTGTTAAGTTTGACGGACTTTCGAGGCTGTTTGGGAATTTTAATACCCTAACGACTCGAAAGTTTCTAAAATTATAAAGGAAAAAAGGAGAAAACATGTCACAACTCAAATCTTGGGAGTTCGACAACTGTACCGTTTGTTCCCACATGTCACTTATGCCTAGACCTTCATATGTGTCAGGTTTGATGAATTTTCGAGGTTGTTTGGGGTTTTAGTATCCTAACGGCATGAAAATAGATTTTTTAAAAAATAAATGAAAAAAAAGAGAAAACATGTCACAACTCTCACTCTGAGAGTTCGACGAAAGTGTCATTTATTCTCATAGGTCACTTATGCCTAGACCTTGTTACCTGTCAACTTTGACAGATTTTCGAGACCGTTTGGGGGTTTTAGTACCGTAACAGTTCGAAAACAAAATTTTGAAAAAGTTAAGGAAAAAAAAAAAGAAGAGAAAACATGTCACAACTCTCAGTCTAGGAGTAAGGTGACTGTGCCATTTGTTCTCACATGTCACTCTTGCCTAGATCTTGCTACATTTCAAGTTTGACGAACTTCTGAGATTGTTTGGGGTTTTTAGTACCTTGATGGGTTGACAATAGGTTTTCTAAAAAAATAAATGAAAAAAAAAGAGAAAACATATCACAACTCTCACGCCGGGAGTCTGTCGAAAGTGTTATTTGTTCTCACACGTCATTCGTGACAAGACTTTGCTATATGTCAAGTTTAACAGACTTTCGAAACCATTTGGAGGTTTTAGTATCAAAACGGCTCAAAAAGAGGTTTTTTTGTATAAGTAAAAAAAAAAGAAGAGAAAACATGTCACAACTCTCACTCTGAGAGTCCGGAGACTATGTCATTTATTCTCACACGTCACTTGTGTCTAGACCTTACTATGTGTCAAGTTTGTTGAACTTCGAAGACCGTTTTGAGGTTATACTATCCTAACGACTAAAAAACATGTTTTCTGAGACAAAGTAAAGAGAAAAAAAAAAGAGAAAACATATCACAACTCTCACCCCAAGAGTTCAGTAAACGTGCCGTTTATTCTCACACATCACTCGTGCCTAGACCTTATTACGTGTCAAGTTTGACGTACTTCTGAGACTGCTTAAAGGTTTTGGTACCCTAACAACTGGAAGACTAGTTTTAAGAAAATTAAAAAATATTTTAAAACTCTTCATTAAGAAATTATACAAATATAAGAAATCTGATCATGTTCAGGATAGCTGATCTGGAGGTAGAGGTAATGAAGCCAAATGAGAAGGTATAACATCATTACTCAGGGACTCCTGCCATACCTGGTGCTCGTTAAAAGCATTTAGAACCTAAACATTAAACTTATGCAAATACATACTGCAATATTAAAACATAATATGTAAACACACTATTAATTTACTATACTTGTCTTCAGGCATCTATAGTACTCCTCCCCCGAGAGTCTAAAAACTGAGATAGGAGATCGGCCTTCATTACTTTATCTCCTCTCTCATGTCCTGTCTAAACTCTGATTTAAGCTCCTCTCCCAGCTCCTCTCTCAACGTCTCTCGGACCTATTGGGTAATCTCTTCCATTGTAGCGGGTTGGGGATTGGGCTATGATGGACCAGCATCTTCCCTATAAACAACAGCCTGTGTTATGCTAATGCCGTATGTCTTGTAGTAGCCATGTCCATTTGCCCCGAGCAACCGGTGGAATATCTTGTCTCGAGCATCATTCGTGCAGGCACCTCCTCTACCTCTTTCAGACGCTGATTTTATTCAGCCTACACTTTCATAACATAATTAATTGATGATATATCTACATGTTGTGTAACAGATGTTGGAGTGGCAATTGATGTCTTAGGTAAGGGAAAAGTCTAAGATCTCTTGATTCGGCCCTCTTAGTTCTTTCACAAACTTTTGATCTTTAAGAAGAAAAATACTTAGTAAAAAACAGTGGTGCTTTCTTCCAACAAACATATTATATTTTATTAATTTTTCTTTAATCTTTGGGACGATCGACGAGCAATTCTTTACATCTCCACACTTGGAAGTATACATTTGTTGAAAAGCCACAGTTGAATTTTGGAGGGTAGGCTGTCATTACCTGTTATATCGAATCATGTACTAAGAGGGACGAGATCTATTTTAAAGACAGTTGCTACATGTCTTTATCGATAACTTTTCTTTCTAATTTATTTTGTAAAGATTTGTGATTTGAATTTTATATTTTATGTGTCAATTTCGTGATATTAATAATATATGTTGTGACCATTAGTTTCTATTGGCATAGATTTTCCAAGTCTAGTTTCATCTTCACTGCATTATTCAAAAAATAAAATATTTTTTCTTTTCACTGTCTTAACTTCTTTTTTTATTACACTTGGGTTTTACTTATTAAGATGTGTACTCTATGCGTGGATTTTTTAGAGCCAATGGTGGAAAACTGTTTCAAACAAAGAAAGTTTGAAGAATCTCGACTCAAATAATAGATCAATGAAATCAATATACTAAGTTGTTATACATTGGGAAATTCAATGGACCTTGCTAACTTTAAAAGTTTTACGTAGACTGAAATAAGTGAAATACCTTCCAAGACAGAGAAAATGATAAAAAAATGTGAAATGGAGACCAAGATAAATTGTGAATTTACTATGAAGGTGTAGTTTTTATTTTTATTTTTATAAACGCCAAAACTTGAAAAAGTTGAACCATTAAGAAGAACTTGTTAATAGGACCACGAGGGTGATCCTAAAACCCATGAAATTCATTGGGTGTTAATGAATTTTTTTTGTCTGAAAAACGGGACACAAATTATCTATAAAGTTGAAGACTATTTTAAAGAAATAGGTGCATTATCAATACACCTAGATAAAGTTGCTGGCATTAAGAAAGTTAGAGTTATTGAAATTCTTTAATGTGCTCTAAAAAAAAAGAGTAAATTAGTAAATGTAGTTATATAAAAGGGTAAAATTGTCCATTAAAAATGAAAAAAATGAATTTTTATATTATATTAGGAATTTTAAAAAAAATTTGTAATATGTATATTGCTTGTAAAAATTTCTATATTTCTTTTTGAGGTAATTATACTTTACCCATTGTGGTTTGACTCAAAATCAAATGACCCCCTGAATTTTAAAAGTGAACAGATAACCTCCTTTTGGTTTTGGACTAAAGTACAAATAGATGGAAACCGTTAAATTTAATGAAAATTATATTATAAGGGTATTTTTGTTATTATATTTCTAACTTAGAACATTAAAAAGATAATTTGGCTCTTTTTTGTTAAAATAAAGTACTGTCTATCGAGATTTTTTTTTTTTTATTTCACCAAGTCGTCTTTTTTATATTCTATAGAAATGTTTTTTTTGTTATTTTACTAAGTTATTTTTTGGATGTTCTAATTTGAAGATATAAAATGACCAAAATATTCATATGATAGAATTTCGATTAAATTTAATGGTTTTCATTATCTTTTTGGCGTAAAAGGGAGTCAAATTATTTTTTTAATATTCTAAAATTACTGAGAGGTTATGGGTTCATTTTTAAATCATAGTGGGTTCATCTAATTTTGACTAAAACTATAAGAATAAAGTATAATTACCTATAAAATTTTCATTAAATCTAATAATTTTCATTCATTTACACTTTAATCCAAAATTACGTAGAATCATCTGTGCACTTATAAAGTTTAGATGTGTCATTTGATTTTGAGTCCCAAGGAGATTCTTTTTTTTTATATTCAAACATCTTGCAACATATCTACGAATAAATTTATATATTTAAAATCTTTTGTCTATATTTTATTCCCTCAAATTATGTCCCTATAAAATCCCCCAAAAAAGTCATTGTATCTTCAAAAGAATCAAAACCACTAAACCCTAACATCGCTCTGTCTCCGTGTGAAACAATCTGGCAACATTGATGCAGACTCTCTATTCACACCTTTCTCTCTCACCTTTCCGTTTCAACACTCTATACTGTAATCCCAGCAGGCCCTTCCTCCGTTGCTTCTCTTCTGTAGCTTCTCTTGCTCACACCTACACCACAACTCCAAGCTCTAACCCTTTGCTCTTCAATTACCTAATCAAAACCATCGCATTCTCTGAACCACGGGCCCTCTCGATCTCAAACCGCTTCCCATGGATCAAAACCCTCGAAAACCCAGAGTCTGTGGTTCGATTTCTCAAACAACTCGGCTTCTCTGACACCCATATTCGATCCTCCATCCGGGTCTCGCCCCAAATCCTCTTCTCGGGCATAGACAAGACTCTCAAGCCCAAGCTGCAGTTTTTTCAAGACCTGGGTCTCACTGGTCCTGATCTGGGTAAGTTCTTTTCCAAGAATTCTGCGCTTTTGACTCGTAGTTTGGAGAAAAAAATGATTCCATGTATTGATATAATCAAGAAAACTCTCATAAATGATAAAAACAATCAAGATTTGATCCGGGTTATGCGGAGGTGCTACTGGGTCACCTCCAAAGAGCCGGGGTTGAGATTGCTCCGTAACATTGCCTTCTTGGAGAGCTGTGGGATTGTTGGGTCTCAGCTCTCTGCGATCCTGAAGAGGCAACCTCGGCTGTTTGTTATGCCAGAGCTGGCACTTAGAGACCTCGTTTCGCGAGTTTTAGATATGGGTTTCTTAATTGACTCGAGGATGTTGGTTCACGCTTTGTACACGGTTAGTTGCATGAGTGGTGAGACTTTTAATAGGAAGTTGGAATTGTTTCGGAGTTTTGGGTTCTCAGAGGGTGAATTTATGGAAATGTTTAGGAGGACTCCGGGTTTACTTAGGACTTCAGAAGAGAAGTTGAAGATTGGGATAAAGTTCTTCTTGAATGATATCAAGTTTGACAGGTCCGTTTTAGTTCATCGGCCAACTTGTTTGATGCACAGCATGGAAGAGAGGGTAATCCCTCGGTACAGAGTTTTACAGGTTATGAAGTCCAAGAGGCTGTTGGAGAAGGAGCCAAGTTTTGTTAGTGTGTTGAGTTTGTCAGAGGAGGAGTTTCTAGAGAAATTTTTATCAAGGTTTAGAGATGATGTGGAGGAACTGTTGGTGGCATACAAGGGTCACCTTCTGGGTTCTTCAGGGGAATAAAAATTGTGAACCCCTATCTCATTGCCGTTGTTGGCAGTCGTGGCCAGTTCTAAGATCAGTGTTGTTCTTTTGCTGTAATTTTTGGCCAGCATCCTCCCTTTGGGATCCATGGGAAGCTCTGGACCAAAACTGGAATTGGAATTGTGATTTTGGCCCATGCATTCAAGTCCGAAGTGATCCTATTAGAAGTCTTACTCCTCGGTACTCATACTTACTGGGATTTGGGTGCTAAAAGTTTGTTTAATGGTGGCAAATCTTGCTGTATGGTATTCACTATTCAGAGTCATAGAGTGGTTTTCTTTAACATGATAGCGTGGTTTAACCTCCTTGAGCGATTAGGGTGCATTGTCTTGAAGCAGTCCTGATAATCGAGGCAATTGGCAGGTTGTTTGGTGGGAATAGTGGCGACAGGGAAGTTACATATAAAGGATGACTGCTTGGGATACTTAATTGCTGAAGAACTTATCTCAATTCTAGATAAGGACAATCAATATCAAGAAATCAAGTAAAGAATTGAAGTGAATATGGAAGTCAGTTACCCTGTCGTGGCATGCCGTTAATTTTTTTTCACATGACAACATGGATTTAATTTGTTTTGGTAATTGGATTAGAGATTTTTGTTAATAGTGATACCAAGTCATTTGTATTTAGGAAGATCAATTTTCATTTTACCAACATTTCTCCATGTGATTATATAAAGTGACCTATGTAGAAGAGAGAATATTGATTTCTATTTCAAATTTTGCTTCTGTGCTTTGTATTTCATTACAGTCTACTCATTTATTTTGTGTGTCATTGGAACTGAAAGTTTATTTATTTATTTTTTTGGAGGTGCATTTGAAATAAAATCATACTAACTTGGAGGAACCTCCTTGACAATATACATGATACTATAAGTGCCCCTGACTATGTATAACTAACACCTTTCCCAATACTCACCCTGAAACTCCTTTATATCTGGAAAAAAGAATTTGCTTTGTTCAATTTTGGGGCAGCTAATATGGTACAAGAATAATCCAGGTCTCATCTTCTGTTCTTGTGCGTGCATTAAATGGAGGATTGGCAGAATCATATATATGAAGCAGAGTATAACTCTATTATCTCATGTTGCCACACGGGTGGAGGGAATGTACACATGCACAGAGACACGCAGATGCATAACACTAGAATTCAAACTCCTAGTTTTCATCATAGGATTCACAGCCACTTGAATGCTGCATGTTAGTTGAGCTTTTTGTGAGTTAGGGAATGGTTGTCCAGGCAGGTGCCATGAGAAAAGGACGACATCACGAAATTTTGATAGTAGTAGATCTATTAGCACTCAGCTGCTTACACGTCCAAGATATGGCTTTGTAAATGCTCATCTGTCACCAAAACTTTTAGATGATAAGAAGCAACAAATTGAATCCTAGCAGAGCCACCCGTCTCAAATCTTGGCAGAAAATACGTTGTCTTGAATTGTGGGTTTTGTTTACCTATGAGCTTCAATACCCTGATGAGAGGATGGAGGTCAGCTCATATAAGTGAGAAGTTCATGCAGACAGAGGTTTCAGATTGAATAATAAGTCATTCGTAATTCGTTTCCTGAGAAGAAAAAAAAAATTCACGAGTCCAAAGAATTATTAGTATTTGATAGGCACACAGCTTTGGTATTATATATTGGGATTCAAATAAACATTTGGCTATCCTTGGGCGCCAGAGATTTACTTCACTACACAATCTCGAAGAACTTGGTATCAATAATAGGTTGTGTGATAACATGTTGCTGAAAAATATTTTCTACACTGTCTGGGTTCTTTTGATACGAAGTTTGTGAATGAGGATACTAGATTATGGGAATGAGATTTCATCCCGTCACTCATAATGCTGGAGATTCTATTAGGAGGTTTTGGGGGGAAAAATAGAAAGAACAAAAGCGATGGTATGAGGTTCAGTCCAATTGAAGGTACTGCACCTACTGATGAATTAGGTAAGCAATAATGCAACTGATAACTGGCGGTGTCTAGGCACGTTTAGTAAAGAAAGAGATGGTTTGAAAGCTCTGACTCATTATCACCATTACTTACAAAGTATTGAAGACACAGAGAATGGAATCTATTGCAAATTTGGGTGGTTGGAAGGAACCGAAGTATTGGTATGAGGTTCAGTCTTTTCAAGGAATTTGATCTGTGTTTAGTGATGAATAAAGACAATAACAGGGTGTTCATAGCATCTACAAATTTGAAAAAATTAGTTAGACGGCAGTGTAATTGAAAGCTGGTTGTCTAGACAGAGATAGTAAAGATATGATCTGTAGAAAATCTTCAATAATTTTCTCTCACCTTCTCCATGGGTTACAGCTATGGAAGAATTTTAGTTAGGAATCTATAAGAACTACTCAATAGCCACTTAGTGGCATACCATTCTTCAAATGCTTCAATTGATCTAAGCTAGGAAGCACAAACACACCATTGGAGGAGCCATACCTGTATCAGACACAAGCACACGTGGGACACTCTCGAACATGTGTCGGACACTTTATTTTACGTGCCTGATTTTTTATTTATTTATTTTTACATTGGACACTCCACAGACATGACTTGGACATGCGTGTCCCATTTTGGACACTTTAGGGACACAACAGGAACTCAACTATGAATTTTAAAACTCATAGTTGGATCGAAGAAGAAGAAAACGAAAAAAGAAAAAAGTATGCTACTAATATTGGTGGTTAATTTGTTTGGTGTATTCTTTATGGATTATATATTAGATGATGATATATAGTTAATGAAGTGTAAAGACGTTGAATGTTTTTGGTAGTTTATGACGTTGGAGTATTCTGTATTGATGTAACAACTTTTTTGTTGTTACTATGTTTGTTTACTTTATCATTTTTGATGGAATATAATTAACCAATTGTGAATGATTTGTTGCCAATTAAGTAGCGAAATATGTTATGTTTTTTATTTTAATCGGTGTTATCTTGTATATTTTTTAATTTTTTTGTATATTATTTACATATATGACGTAAAAATATAAAAATAGGTTTTGTGTAAACATGTAGTAGTTGTAAGTTTCCTAGCTGATATGCATCGTGTTTTCTTTTACAAGGGTATGTAGAAGTTTGACGTACTAGACAAAAGTTTTTAGAGTTTTGAAAATTTAGGTGCCTTAACTGATATTACTTCACAATGATATGCTATTTGAATTTGCTGTTAAAAAAAGTAAAAAAGAAAAGGAGTAATGATTTCCACATTGCTAGTACTTTGTACCAAATGGAGTTTATATCAAGGTTTAAGGTCCATGTTGAGGAATTGTGGGTGACTTATAGGAGTGATGATATACTGAATTCTTGAGAGAATAAGAATTAAACTGCAGGGTGCAAATCCTTATTCTCTGTAGTGCAAATCCTTATTCTTTATCCTAGTTTGCAGCTATGGGCAATCCAAAATTTATGTCCGAATTGTGGTGTGGAAGCTTTTTCGGAGACCCAATGAATATAACTAGGAAGGGTAAACCCTTACACTTTATACCGAATCCGACTTCAGGACCTGCACTTTTAATTGTAACAATTAACTCCATGTACCTTCAATTGGTTGCAATGTCACCCTTCCGTATGCTTTTGTTTGTGCAATTGATGGCCAAAAACTTTGGGCTTTTCATGTGACCCTTTTTCAAGGATAAAAATATTTTTACACCATTTTGGCTCCCAAACGCTCTTAGCCCTTTCTCTTGTGAGACAATTGGGACTTATTTTATAATCCTAATTTCATTTAACACATAGAAGGACTTGATTTTTTTGAGGTTTTTAGAGAAATTAGTGAGAGATGAGGGTATTTGAGCATCAAAATGATGTGAAAATACATTTTTCCCATTAAAAAGGTTCATGTAAAGTATGTAGGACTTTTGGTTATCAATTGCATAAACAGAAGCTTACTGGAGGGTGACATTATAATAAATCAAAAGCAAAGGGGTTTAATTGTTACAATTGAAAACACAAGTTTTGAAGTGGGATTCACTGTAATAAAATGCAAGGGTACAAAATGTAATTTATCCAACTATGAATACAGAATACCTATTGAAAAGGAAGGGGAAAAAATTGGACTCTGGGTGCTTTGTTTAGCTTTGGAAACTTCTTTCTGTATGATATTCAATGCTGTAGAGTACTTTAACAACCTTCAGTAGTTGCAGTACAATGTGTGGAAGTCTTAACATAGCTGTTATAGGACATGTTGATTGGATTAGAAAATTGTGCCTGTAAAATTTTTATTTTCTGAAAATAGAATATTTTCTTAAATTAATGTTTGAGTTATTACTTATTAGGAATCAATGAGATCAATTGCCAGCTTTAGCTGTAGTTGACTGGTTGTAATATAACCCTTTCTGTGTGATTTATAACTTAACAATAATGTATTCCAGTTTCAAGCTTTGCTCATTACATTTCAATTGCTTTCATATAAATCATGTTCATTTTGAGTAGAAGTTAAGGTTTAGCTTGTGTATGTGGATTTTATTTTAAACAAAATCATCTGAGCATTGAACTGGCTGTTGGAACCTTACTTTCAGCTAGTAGATGCATTCAATATTCTTATTCTCTGCAGTGCGTTTTTGTATTCGTGACCAATTACTTTCAGCTAGTAGATGCATTCAATATTCTTGGATTTTATTTTTGTTATTGCCTTCCTCAATTAGGAAATTTTCACTCTTATCTTTATCTTCTTAATGGCTTTAATAATGTTTATCAATTTGATGTTCTACATTCTTTAAGACTGGCAGTAAACATTAGAACAAAAATTCTCATCCAGGTTGTGAAAATGATGAGTAGCGAACGTGATAGAGGATTGTTTTGAAATTGCAATATCACTAAGGTGTAGGTGTATTCTCCACTGTAAATGAAAGATCCAATATCGGACAACTCTTCGGGGATCTTTGTTAAATTTTGTAAATACGTCTTGGAATCAAATTTTTTTCCCCTTGACTTCCTTGTTGATTTGAATTTTTTTTCCTTCTCCTCAATTGGCTTCCTTGCCTCCTAATCTGGGCTAATCCTCACATTCTTTTCTTTAGTTTTTGTGTAAAGGGACAATTGAGCCTTTGATTGATCGATTGATAGTATTTCAGTTTGATCTTAAAGTGAAAAGATTGCAATTCATTTTTCTCGGCTTGTTTACCTGAGACAAGCCTTTTTAAATTCAAATTCTGCTACAAGAATGGTTTTTAAAAAAATTTAGACAAGTGAACGCTTTCAAAGAGAGCGTCCCTTTCTAAGGACGCTCTACAAATTTTTATTTTCACAACCAATAAATATAAAAAATATGGCGTGTATGGCTTACATGTCTATACAAAGTGAATGATACCATAAAGCGTCTTTAAAAAAGAAGCTTTCTACAAGAAAACTTCTTTTTTAAAGACGCCTTCATATCAGAAAATTTTTTGTACTTTCCCAACAAAATTTCATGTTATCATAACTCTCCAACCATGACTTCGTTTGACGAGCAGTTTGCTCCTACACGTTGCTCACACCCCTTAGTACTATGTGTGAAGTTTTTACATCATGTTGAACCTTTTCAAGTATTTGGGTACCCCGAAATCTCTTAACACATATTTTTGAATACATTTACCTTGAAAATGCATCATTGTGCATAAATCTCAAGACTCTGATTGATGATCCATCAACTCCCACATGTTACTCATGGCATTCTAGTGCCACCAACTAAGTTTCATGTTAGTTCGACCCCATTTGGATAGGTCGGTACCTCGAAGCCTTGAAATGGAAAGTTTTTCAAGAAATAAGTGAAATTTTGGAATATCCGGGAAAGGGATTCTGAGACACGTGGTGTCAGCTCCCACACGTTACTCATGGCATCCTTGTGCTACTGGCAAAGTTTCATGTGAGTCCAACCTCATTTGGCCAGTTTAGTACCTCGAAACGAAAGGGTTTTGTAAGAAATAAATGCAATTTTAAATCTCCTAAATTGGGACTTTGATTAACTCACTGTCAACTCCCACACATTACTCATGTCAACCACAACGAAAGCAAAGGGGAATATTTTGGGCTTAATAGTACTAGCCGTAGCTATAAGCAATACTTGCTTATATTTTCTATAAAAAAAAAAAAAAGGTCTCATCAATGCATTTCACTGGTGGACAATGCTTGAAACCTTCAATGCATGGGCAGAATACCCAAAATACCTGAGCCAGCATGGCTTCGCCTAGTGTACCAATGGAAAATATGTCCAGAACCACAGTTGATCTAGGGTTCTTTGACTGCAATGTTTTAAGGTTCCTTGGAAGTTTTGTGTACGACTCATCTCAGTACCCAAATACTATTGCGATGGCTTTTGTTCTTACAAGCCATGCCTTCTTATACAAGACCGTTAAATGTTGATATGTAAAATTATCCTCAATTATAGATGCAATATTCCAATCTGGCTCTTCCTATATGACACAACAGAGTTGACATTCAAATTATAGTTACTGAACATGTAAATCTTGCTTAAAACAAGTTTTTTTGGAAAATTAAAGGAAATAAAAAAGGAAAAAATAAGTCACAACTCTCACCCCGAGAGTCCCGTGAACGTGTCGTTTGTTTCCACACATCACTTGCGCCTGTACCTTACTCTGTGTCAAGTTTGATGGACTTTTAAGGCCGCTTGGGGGTTTTAGTACCCCAACGACTAAAAGACTAGTTTTAAGAAAGTTAATTAAAAATATTTAAAACTCTTCATTATAAAATGATACAACAAATATAAGAAATATGATCATGTTCAAAATACCTGATTGGGAAGTGGAGGCAATGAAGATGAACGAGAAGGTATAGCATCATCACCCACAGACTCATGCCATATCTGGTGCCCTCTAAATGCATCCGAAACCTAAATGTTAAGAGAATATGCATTAAATTTATGCAAATATATACTGTAATATTAAAAACATATTATGTAAACACATTGTTAATTTGTTACACCTGTCTTCAGGCATCTACATTATTCCTCCTTGGGAGTCAAAAAAACTGATATAGGAGATTGGCCTTAATTACTTGCATCTCGTCTCTCATATATTGTCTAAACTCCTATTAAAGCTCCGCTTTAAGCTCCTCTCGCAGCTCCTCTCTCAGCTCTTCTCTCAAATTCTCTCTTATTGTCTCTTGAACCACTATAGCAGCTAGGAATCGGGCTGTGATGGACCAACATCTTTCCCGTAAACAATAGCCCATGTTATGCTTATTTCATATGTCTTGCATTAGCCATGTCCAACGGTCTTGAGCAACTGGTGGAATATCTTGTCTCGAGCATCATCCCTCCATAGGTCCTCAGACACCTCTAAACGCCGATTATATTCAGCCCACACTTTTAGAATATAATTAATTGACAGTATATCTACATGTTGTGTAACGGAGGTTAGAGTGAATTGATTTCATAGGTAAGGGAAGTCTAAGATCTCTTGATTCAGCTCTCTTAGTTTTTTCACAAATTTTTTTGATCTTTGAGAAGAAAAATACTTAGTAAAAAATTGTGTTGATTTCTTCCAACAAATATATTATATTTTATTAATTTTTATTTGATCTTTGGGACAATTAACGAGCTGTTCTTTACACCTTCGCACTTGGAAGTGCACCATTGCAGGGAAGTGACAGTTGAATCCTAGAGAGTAAGCCGCAATTACCTGTTGCACTGGGTAACATATTCAGAGGAGCGCGATCAATTCTTAAGGACCATGACTATACGCCTTTGTCGATAGCATTTCTTTCTAATTTATTTTGTAAAGGATTGTGATTCGAATTTTATGTTTATGTGCCAATTTTATGAGATGAATAATATATGTTTTGATCCGTTACTTCCAACACATTTACCCTAGTTTATATCAACATAGATTTTCCAAGTCTGTTTTCGTCTTCCCAGCATCATTCAATTTGTATTGTTAATCCTAGACAGAGTTGCTGGCATGAAGAAAGTGTTAAGAGTTAATTGAAATTCTTTAATGTGCTTAAAAAAGAGTAAATTAGTAAACGCCGTTGTACAAAAGGGTAAAATTAGTAAACGTCATTTTACAGGTTATGAAGTCCAAGAGGCTGTTGAAGAAGGTTTAGAGAAATTTATATCAAGGTTTGGAGATGATGTGGAGGAACTGTTGGTGGCTTACAAGGGACACCTTTTGGATTCTTCAGGGGAACAATAATAGTGAACCGTTATCTCATTGCTGTTGTTGGCAGTCATGGCCAGTTCTAAGATCAATGTTGTACTTTTGGGGTAGTTTTTGGCCAGCATCCTCCCTTTGGGCTCCATGGGAAGCTCTGGAACCAAAACTAGAATCAGAAATGTGATTTTTGTCCATGCATTCAACTCCAAAGTGATCCTATGAGAAGTCTTATTCCTACTACTCATACTTACTGGGATTTGGGTGCTAAAAGTTTGATTAATTGTGGCCAATTCTGCTATACAGTATTCAGTATCGTAGAGTGGTTTGCTTTAGCATCATAGAATGGTTTAACCTCCTTCAGCGATTAAGGTGCACTGTGTTGAACTAGTCCAATTATTCGAGATAGTTGGCAAGTTGCTTGGTGGGAATAGTGGCGACAGGGAAATTACATGTGAAGGATGACTGCTTGGGATACTTAATTACTGAGAAGTGATCTCAATTCCAGCTGAAGACAATCAACATCAAGAAAAGCAGTTTGATTCAAGTAAAGAATTTAAGTGAATGAGGACGCTAGTTACTCTGTGGTGGCATGTCATTACAATTTTAGAACAACATCTATTTCATTGGCTCTTGTCATTGAATTAGAAATTTGTGTTACCAATGTTTTCAGTTTTTACCAATAGAAGTTATGCTCATATTCATATGAGTAATTTATTACTTCAGGAAAATCAATCATGATTTTACCAAAATATAACTTCCACGCCCACCCCCCCACCCCAAAAAAGAAAAAAAAAATTTGTGTTTCTCCATGTGATTGAATAAAATGAATTTGTGCCTGAAATGTTTCTGTTTTCTGAAACTAGAATTTTTCCATAAATTAATATTGAGTTATTAGGAATTCAATGATAGCAATTGTCAACTTTGGCGGTAGTTTTTGACTAGTTGAAATATAACCCCTTCCCGTGTGATCTATAAGTCCTAGTCAAGGTGCCTAATGTGTTCTAATATAAATTTATGATCCCATACTGAGTATCTGTTAGTGCTTAAAAAAAAAATTATATAGACAGAATAATATGTACCAAGCTGAACAGAATAATCTCCCCCTTGGGCGGTAGACAACTGCCTAAAGGAGAGAAAATTTCAATGGCTTCTTACACCCATGTTGCTGGTGTTGCTACATTGCTCTGAGCTGCTTACCCAAACTGGTCCCCTTAGGTGTTCGATAGATTACCTCAACAAACCTTGAACTAGTAAAACAACTGACTTTGTTTTATCTCTCTATAGATATCATAATCAAAGGGTTGGCATTTCATTTGAGAAGCCCTTAGTTGTGGCATCTTTTCCTAGGATTCTAAAGCTATTATAGAAATGCTCACATTTATGAAAAATCAGAAACATATGCAAGCTTTATAGTTAACCAATATCCAAGTACTTTTACGGGATTTAATTGGTGAGAGGGTTGCAAACCCTTATTTTTGCACCTCTGATGCCATTTTCTATATATCAACTCTTCCATCTCTACTCACACTTGCTAGTATAATTGTGTGTGCAAGATTGTTCTGAAAGTGCAATGAGCTTTGCCAGAGTTTTGAGTATGTCTTTCAATATATGTACCTGCCGGCGTTGTAGAGCAAATATTAAACTTGGAAGCACTTGGACACCGTGCTCCTAAACTCGCTACAGTAGCCAAACCAGTTCTGTCATTGAAGGTTGACTTGTAAGCATTTGGAGTGATTCTGATAGAATTATTGAGCAGAAGAAGTGCTGGTGACATTATCTCAGGTCAATCGGTTGTAGTCGATCTTTCCAATTGGGTCCCGCTGTGTGACTAGGAAGGATGAGGACTACATTGATAGTGACAATGTCGGTGGGGTGGAATTATCGAGAGCAATGAATGAATTGCTTGCAATATCACTAAGGTGAATTCTTCTTGTAAATGAAAGGCATAACATTAGACAAGTCTTCCAGGATTATATATATCTGTTTGAAAATTTTGTATGTGTCCTAGAATCAAGTTTCTTTTTCCCCCTTGATTTCCTTGTTGATTTTTATTTTGATTATTTCCTTCTGCTCAATTGGTTTCCTACCATCCTAATCTGGGCCAATCCTCACGTTTTTTTCTTAAATTTTTGTATAAAGGGACAATCGATCCATTGATTGATTGATTAACAATATTTCAGTTTGATCTTCAAGTGAAAAAGATTGCAATCCATTTTTCTCATTGTTTCTGCCATTAAAAGTATTGAGCATGTGTTGTAAAGGCACATCAAAAGCAAATTATTGACATTTTTGTATGCTAGTTGCATGCTTGCAGCATTGAGAAAGGTATCTGGAAGATAAAAGATGATTTTGAGTCAGGATGATCAATTTATGAACTAATGTTCAAATGCAAACTGGTGGATTAGAATTGCTGCGTGAATCATATTGGTTATTGCAAGCACCATGTCCGACCTTGAGGAGGCTAACATTGTGGTGTGCTGTCGCTGACAACCAAAAATAAAATTTATACCCAAAAAAAATAAATATGTAGTAGTGCGAGTAAGGATCGTTTCCACAGAGAGTGTCTAGTCTAATTTTATGCTACGTGAACAAGGATGGGGGGTTTGGGTATAATGGAAATAATTTTAATAATAAAAATAACTAAGGAATAATTCAGATTAAAGTATCGAAATCAATCAAAAGAACAAACCTTGGTCTAAGTAAACATCCACCATCGGAAGTTTATAACTAATCATCGATGCACGCATATATCAATTCACACTTTGAATATTCACCGTCAGAATTATTTTCCTATTTCTCCTTTGTTGTAGTTAAGTAGAAAACAAGCGATCTCATTAACCCTAACTATTAAATAATCCAAGATAAGCACTCAAGGTTTAATTTAGTAGCAGCCTTAAGAATTAGAGAGATCAATAAAACTAAACAATACCAGCACAAACGGTTGCATTTAATTTAGTCGAGTGTCCTTCCTAATATCTAATAATTCTTGAAGCAATAAATCATTAAATCTTAGTTGCTTCACAAATTAGAGGAATCAAATAATTACGGATTTGATATCTATCCCAGCAGTAGATTGCAACGAATAATAAACTAGTAGGCCTCATAGTAATTAAATGAGACAATCATGAAAATAGGCATAGAAGAACATCTGATACTCAAAGCATAAATTGAATAATGAAAACAAATTAGATTTCACAATTTATTTTTAATTCTGAGATTTTCGTTTTCTTTGACTAAGATTCAAAGTTTAGCCACGCAGGAGAAGTTAGAGAAGAAGAGAGAGTACGTGTGTTTTATGCTGCTTTTTCCTCCTAAAACCAATATGAAAAAACGCTCACCCTAAAAATAAAACAATCTCAGCTTATAGGCTTCCAAAAACCTGCAGATCTGTAAGATCGTTCAAACGCCCTTCTGACTATTCGAACGCATTGAACCATCATTCGAATGGTGCTTCGAACGGGAGATTTGCACTCTGTATATTTCGAACGCACTTCAAACCTGAACGTGGTGTGAACCCGTTTGACGTATCGTTTGAATGCAACTGGAATTGTTCGAACGCACTTCTGTATCGTTCGAACACCTTTCGAACGCTTTATCCAATTTAGCACGAATTTATCCTTTTTAAACTAGATTCTCTTTCTTGACGTTCCATAGGACCCTAAATCAAACTATAAAAATAATGAGTATATTTAGGCACCAAATAAGTATAAAAGACTAAACATTAAGGGAGAAAAATATGACATTTGCATTCTCATCACATTGTGTTTGGTTTTGAGGGAAGGGAAGTGAAAGGAATGGAAGATTTTTTTTCTCTTTTTTTTTTTTGGTCCCAACTTTCCCTAATTTTGTTGTCTATAGCTTGTTTGGAACTTGAGAAAGGAAAAGAGAAAAGAAGGAAAATGAAGTGGGAAGGAAATTATAGTGAAGGTGATTTGGATTTTCTTTTTGCTTTCCTCCCAAGTGAGAAACTAAAAAGAAAAAGATTTTTATTAGCTGCCCTTTTTTTTAACTTTTCTTTTTGGTTATTTATTGCTTGTTTGGAACTTGAGGAAGGGAAAGAGAAAGGAAGGAAAATGGAGAGAGATTGAGATTTTCATTTTCCTTCCCAAGCTAGAAACTAAATAGGGGATAAATTATTTTCCCCTTCCTTTCCTTTTCTTTCCTCAAGTTTCAAATAGGCAAACAATTTAAATTAAAATTTTCAATTATTTGGTGACAACTTTTATACATTACGGCATATTTATCAAAATATTTGTATTCTTAAAATTATAATATAATATTTTTATTTTTATTTTTATTTTATTCTTATGACAACATTAACTATATTTATGATAAAAATAGCGATATACTAGTAATTCTAAAATTCATATCTTATATATTTTGTTATATACCTTAATTGTTTCAAATGTCTTGCAATATATCTGTGGGGGAATATTCGACGGCCCAACTCAATGGGTGAGGCCCAATCTACACGAATCAAAGTTGGGCTGCTTGGCGGTCCAGATTAGAAGTGAAGGGCAAGCTGGACTTAACTGCCGACCTTCTCTCCACCATGGCCCAAACCGCAAAAGGCTAGCCCAAACCGAAGAAGGTCTTCAAGCAATAAATGCAGAGTTGACTCGCATTAAATTCATGAGCGGCTATCCACGCGACGTCAACATGCACGTCCGGTTAGCCGGAATCCTCAGCGACGGTGCACCAGACCCTGTAAGTGGTCAGGCAGCGTCAATGATGATGCCTACCGAGCATGCCATGAGAGCCTGCTGATAGGCTAGGGCCAAACACACTTCATCGATCACAATATAAATACCCAAGACATTGAGAGCCAGGTATGAACAATTGACTCCAAACATTCACAACTCTCATTCGTTTCTATCTTGATTATGCTTGCTAATTTAATCATCGGAGCGTGATCGGCCCGCCAAGGGTCAATCCATTCTAATCTTCTTCTCTTGCAGGGAGTTTGGATTCATTCACTTGGGCTTGAGAGCTCGGCCCAGCCTTCTCGAAAAATCCCGCCTACAATTGGCGCCGTCTATGGGAAGGCTTAGAAAAACCATGAGTATGAACGAAAGAGGTGGAAGAGAGAACCATGATGGGAGAGGTAGCAAAGCCTCCTCCAGCAAAGATCAGACTAACTCGGCGTACTGCCAATCTACACCAGTAGATCGATAACTGAGAAGAACACTGAGGTCGGAGATACGGACACTCGTTAAAAGCCACTAGGAAGCACCAGATGAAATATGGAGGAATACAGACTATGTCAGGGGCAGACACCTCCGCAGAAACCACCACCGAAACTTTGCCCCGTCGCCCTCAAGTGGGTGAGTTCCAAGTGAAGACACACTCCGTGCGACAAAGAGGGAAATTTAGTGGCACGACAAAGAGATAGCCTACCTCACCTCCCAAGTTCGGGTTATGATGGAGGCATTCTCTGGAAGAAATGGGCGTGGGAGAGAAAGGTCCCCTGACCACGAGCAGATTACTGGTGGCAGGAACGGTCCAGCGTCGCTGGTAAGGGGGAGCTACACTTCTAGTATCGGGTGTTGCGACGACTGGCGAACAGATCGGCAGAGGGGAAGGAGTGAAACCCTGCCGAATGATGGTCGGGCTGAAAGAGATCAACGGAGAGAAAACTGGGATAAATGGTATATTGAAAAACAGAAAGATGGGAAGCAGCAGACTAAGGAGCGTAGGGCCCATGACCTGGTGAAAAATGCCCTAGACCAGATTGCATCCTCACCTTTCACAGAGGAGATTGAGTCTCACCCAATTCCTCGAAAATTCACCCCACCAAAGTTTACTATATACGATGGGAAGTCCGACCCGATTAACCATGTTTGACATTACAAACAGCTAATGGTAATATGGTGTGGTGACCAAGTGCTGATGTGCCAAATTTTTCCCTCTAGTCTGGGAAGTGTGGCTTTACGGTGGTTCGACAAGTTACCGCTTAAGTCTGTGTCAAGCTAGAGGTAACTTGCCGAGCTATTTACCTCTCGTTTTATAGCAAACAGCCTGCAGCCGAAGGAGGTTGATTTCTTGCTAACCCTACGAAAGGAGGAAGGGGAAGGATCGAGGGCGTACGCACGGCGCTACTGGGAAGGTTACAACGAAATTGACGAGTGCAGCGAGCAACTAGCTGTAACTCAGTTCAAGATCGGCCTTCCCAGGGAGCATCGCCTCTGACTGTCATTGATGAAGAAACCAGCCCTCACAATACAGGAGCTGATGCTGAGAATCGAACGCTATGCGCGGGTGGATGAAGTCATAACCCAGCCAAGTTTGGCCAAGGTCGGCAATACTGCCAACAAAACAAGTAAGAAGGATGCCAAGAAACCCAGATCAGAGGATAGCACCCGGGGAAAAAGGGTGACCGAGGGGGTGTAAGCACCCCATTTTTGCCTACTCGAAAATCTCCGGCCCGACCGGATATAGTCTTCAAACACCACACCACGTGCCAGCTCAAGATGAGCCTTTCAATCTCCAATTCAGTCAACTGGTCGCTTCTCGAGCCTACAAGGATCCGTTGGATGCCATAAGCACCATTATTCCAGGTAACTTTCTGGACCGGGCGGTCCCGGAAACCAACGCCATCCAGGTAGCTTCCCGGGCCTCATCAAATTCCAAACGGTTCACTTCTGGCGCCTGCTAGCCCGCCAACGTAGAATGTCCTTCATTTGGTAGTTCTTCGAGACCGAGCGTTCTCAAAGACCAACACCACCCTTCCAGATAGCTTCTTAGGACCAGGCGTTCTCAGAAACCGACACCACCCCTACAGGTAATTCTCTAAGAACGGGCGTTTTTGGAGACCAACACTGCACAGGTAGTTTTCTGAGACCAGGCGGTCTCGGGAACCAACACCTAGGTCAACATCGGCACCTGCTAGCCCGACTCGGTGAAAAATGACCAAACCTGCCCTTTGGGCCTCCAGACACGTTTTGGGAAAGTTCAAAATCCCTTAAAATGGTAAGTCCATCCTTCCAAAATGTTGTTAAACCATCAGGCATCCCCCGCACGCCATTTGGTCCGAATCCGGTCTTATTTTGGCCCATTCCAGCCAAAATGACCATTTTGCCCTGACCACCTCAACAATGCGCAAACCCCGCCGAACGGTAAAAGACTCTCCCAAAACTATTTCTGAACAATCCTACACACTTAACACAACACACCAAACCATTCTTGACCATTTCCAGCCAATCTTGGTCAAGATGACCGTTTCGCCCCTGAAAGCCCAAATATGCCCCGACACAACACCGGTTTTGGGATTTCGAGCAAAGGGTCTCACCATACACCCTTGTTTAACTCGAGGAGGACTCTGCGACACGATAAAAGTTCCCCAGAGCGTCTCACAGACACTCCGCCCAAATTGTCTTTTCCACCAATTCCCTAGTTATAACGCACCGTCAATTGACTTGAGAAATGCGTAAATCAGGGAATTCTCGAAAGCTCGTCCATAGATCTTTCCATCGATACAGCTTGATCGAATGGATCGCTTCCTGAAACCCTCCATCGTAAGGTGCAAAAACTACAACTTTCAGCAACCCTTGGAGCGTCTCGCAAACGCTCCGCTAAGGTTGACTTTTTCCCTAATTCCTTGATCGGAACGCACCGTCAAACGACTTGAGAAATGCGTAAATCTGGGAATTCCCGAAGGTATTTTCAGAGTACTTTCCATTGGTATGGTCTAATCGAAAGGATCACTTTCCGAACGCCCCGATCACACAAAACAAAAATAGCCACTTTCAAACACACCCGGAGCGTATCACAGACGCTCCGCAAAAGTGATCTTTTTGGCACACTTCCCATGACGATATCCCACACTTCCGAACATAATTTAAACTTCTTGAAAACATGAAAGTTCACTAGAAGCCTTGGGAGGATATCCCGAGTGCGACTGATTCCCCTAAAACCTTCCCGATTGACTCAATTATCGAGGCAAAGTTTGGACGAACCTTCCCCGGTGATGAAGCGTATGCTACATGCGCTCAAATTTTGATCAAATCGACTGACTTTCGACCAACGGTCTAGATTTAACCAGTACATAGGGTGCCACGTGTCATTTTGGCAATGGAACAGTACCTGCGCATATCCTATATGCGCAAGGCCAAATTTTGGCTATGGGCAGTAGCACATGCGCCAGGCCTGTTCTAGATTGCCTATAAATAGAGGCCTCCCCCTTTGCATATTTCAAGTCCGAAATTGATGCGAAGTTTTGCTGAAATCACTCCAGGAACTCGAATCCTTACATATATTCCACCCCTCCAACACTTAGGCTAGATTCTATTTCTTTCAAGCCTATACACTCCATATATAAAGCCTCATACATACTTACACACTCCACTCTAGCCTCTCAAGCCTTCTTGAAGTCACTCAAGCTCCAATCAAGACATCCATTGAAGACTACAAGTGTGGTGAAGGCAAAAGGTGGTATCCCTTTTACATTTGTGCTCTCCCCCACTCTTCTTTTCTCCCTCCTAGCCTACTTAGGTTATTCTCTATTTTAATCCTCATCTTCAACCTTCCCTTTCTTGCATGCTTAAGTAAGAGGGCTTTTAGATCATGCCTAGAGGAAAGCAAGTGAGAGCCACCGTGTAGGGGTACTTCTCACTAGCCTACTTTAAGATGGTATGGCCTAGGAGCCCCTTGTTTATATGGTGTAGCCTAAAAGCCTTGTATGTGAATCATGACCCTTTACATATTACTATTTTGATCATGTCTTGTGTGTTTGGCTTTATTTTATGCTTATTGTCATATTCCATCATGCTTACATTGCTCTTAATTTTATGCCATTTCTAAGTTCTCCATTTCTCTCAAAAATTGTTCCAAGAGTTGGCCCCTTGAAGTTTAGGATGAGATTTTAGAATTTTGCCTTAGAAGAGCCCCTACTAACCCCCTAACTCCCATTTTTGCATCATTGTATTATAACTTGCACATTGGTTGCTTTCCATTTCTTTAATTTTCAAGATTTTCATTCTTTCAAGCATAGTGGTTAGAATGGCCCCATGGAACCCTTTCTTGAGTGGTCTCCCTTTTGTTTGGCCATATGAATCCTCTCTTGATAGAATGGCCCCCTTGAAAAGTGGTTTCCAAAAATCATTCTCAAAAGATGATTTTCAAAAATGCATTCTCTCCATCTTTGCATCAAAAATGATTTTTTTAAAATTGCCATCATTATATTGATTTTTGAAACCTCCACTCTTGTCAAGATAAAGTGTAAGCACCCTATTTTTGCCCACTTGGCGATCTCCGGCCCGACCGGGTTCAGTTTCCAACATCACAACACATGCAAGCTTAAGATGAGCCTTTCAATCTCCAATCCAACCAACTGGTCGCTCCTTGGGTCCACAAGGATCCGCTGGAGCCTTAAGCACTATCATTCTAGGCAGTTTTCCAGACTAGGCGGTTCCGGAGACCAACGCCATCCAGGTAGCTTCCCAGGATCGGGCGATCTCGGGGACTAACACCTCATCAAAAATTTCAGATGGTTCACTTCTGGCGCCTGCTAGCCCACCAATGTAGAATGTCCGTCATTTGGTTGCTCTCCAAGACCGGGCGTTCTCGGAGACCAACACCATCCTTCCAAGTAACTTTCTGAGACTAGGCGTTCTCAGGAACCAACACCACCCCTACAGGTAGCTCTCTAAGAACGGGCGTTCTTGGAGACCAACACCGCACAGGTAGTTTTCCAAGACCAAGCGGTCTCGAAAACCAACACTTAGGTTAACACCGGCGCCTGCTAGCCCGACTCGGTGAAAAATGACCAAACCTGCCCCTTGGGCCTCCAGGCACGTTTTGGGAAAGTTTAAAATCCCTCAAAACAATAAGTCCATCCTTCCACAATGTTGTCAAACCATCAAGCGTCCCCCCGCACGCCATTTGGTCCAAATCCGGTCCTATTCCGGCTCACTCTGGTCAAAATGACCATTTTGCCCTTGAACGCCTCAGCACGACACAAACCTTGCTGAACGGTAAAAGACTCTCTCAAAACCATCCCTGAACAACCCTGCACGCTTAACACAATATACCAGACCATTCCTGACCATTTCCAGCCAACTCCGGTCAAAATGACCGTTTTGCCCCTGGAAGCCCAAAAAATGCACCGAAATAGCACCGGCCTTGAGGTCTCGAGTAGAGAGTTTCACCACACGCCCTTGTTTAACCCAAGGAGCAGCCTATGACACTAAGCACACACGACGCGATAAAAGTTCCCTAGAGCGTCTCGCAGACGCTCCGCCTAAATTGTCTTTTCCCCCGATTCCCTGGTTATAACGCACCGTCAACCGACTTGAGAAATGCGTAAATCAGGAAATTCTCGAACACTCGTCCATAGATCTTTCCATTGATACAGTTCGATCGAATAGATCGCTTCTCGAAGCCCTTCATCGTACGGTGTGAAAACTGTAACTTTCGGCAACCCCTAAAGCGACTTGCAGACGCTCTGCCAAGGTTAATTTTTTCTCCGATTCCCTAATCAAAATGCACCGTCAAATGACTTGAGAAATGCGTAAATTTGGGAATTCTTGGAAGTATTTCTAGAGTACTTTCCATCGGTACGGTTCGATCGAGCAGATCGCTTCTCGGAAGCCTCGATCACACGAAACGAAAACAGCCACTTTCAAACACCCCCGAAGCGTATCACAGACGCTCCACAAAAGTGACCTTTTTGGTACACTTGCCAAGACGATATCACTCACTTCCAAACATAATTCAAACTTTTTGAAAACGTGAAAGTTCATCGGAAGCACTAGGAAAACATCCCGAGTGTGACCGATTTCCCTGAAACCTTCCTGATTGACTCAATTATTGAGACAAAGTTTGGACGAACTTTCCCGGTGATGTAGCGTATGCTACATGCTCTTAAATTTTGATCAAATAGACTGAATTTCGATCAACGGTCGAGATTTAACCAGTACACAGGGTGCCACATGTTATTCTGGCAATGGAACAGTACCTGCGCATGTCCTACATGCGCAAGGCCAAAATTTGGCCATGCGCATGTAGCACATGCACAAGGCCTGTTCCAGATTGCCTATAAATAGAGGCCTTCCCCCTTGCATATTGCAGGTCCGAAATTGATACGAAGCTCTGCTGAAATCACTTCAGAAACATGAATCTCTACATATATTTCTCCCCTCCAACACTTAGGCTAGATTCTACCCCTCCTAAGCCTATACACTCTATATACAAGGCTTCATACACACTTATACACCCCACTCTAGCCTCTCAAGCCTTCTTGAAGTCACTCAAGCTCCAATCAAGACATCCATTGAAGACCAAAAATGTGTTGAAGGCAAAAGGTGGTATCCCTTTTACATTTGTGCTCTCCCCTAGTCTTCTCTTCTCCCTCTTAACCTACTTAGGCTATTCTCTATTTTAATCCCCATCTTCAACCCCCCTTTCTTGCATGCTTGAGCCAAGAGGGCTCTTAGATCATGCCTAGAGGAAAGCAAGTGAGAGCCATCGTGTAGGGGGACCTCTCACTAGCCTACTTTAAGATGGTATGGCCTAGGAGCCTCTTGTTTATGTGGTGAAGCCTAAAAGCCTTATATGTGAATCATGACCCTTTGCATATTACTATTTTGATCATATCTTGTACGCTTGGCTTCATTTTATGTTTATTGCCATATTCCATAGTGCTTGCATTGCTCTTAATTTTATGGCATTTCCAAGTTCTATATGTCCTTAAAAAATTGTTCCAAGAGTTGGCCCCTTGAAATTTAGGATGGGATCTTAGAATTATGCCTTAGAAAAGCCTTCTACTAACCCCTCCTAATGCACATTTTTGCATCATTGCATTACAACTTGCATAAAAATTGCATTCAAACTCTCTAATTTTTAAGGTTTTCATTCTCTCAAATTTAGTAGTTAAAATGGCCCCATGGAACCCTCTCTTGAGTGGTCTCCCTTTATATTGGCCATGGGAGCTCTAAATTGTTAGAATGGTTCCCTTTTCTCTTTATGATTGCCTAAGAACGATGTTCAAACTCTTTGATTTCTATGATTTCCATTCTCTCAAGTTTAGTGATTAGAATGCCCTTATGGAACCCTTTCTTGAGTGGTCTCCCTTTTGTTGGTCATATGAACCCTCTCTTGATGGAATGGTTCCCTTGGAAAATGGTTTTCAAAATCTTTCTCCAAAGATGATTTCAAAAATGCATTCTCACCATCTTTGCATCAAAAATGATTTCTCAAAAAATTGTCATCATTATGTTGATTTTTGACCCCTTGTACTCTTGTCAAGATAGTGGTTATAATGGTCATAAGGAAACCTTCCTTGGAATGGTCTCCAATCACCACCCATACAAACTATATTCTTGACTAGAGTCAAAATTTTCATGAAAATGATCTTCAAAGAGGCGGCTTACTAAAGTCCATTGCATAACACGTTGTGTTTTCCAAAACTCTTTCCAAAAATGCACCAAACCACACTTCAAAATCATCTTTCAAATCCAACACTAGGTTAACTTGACCCTAGTTACCAAACCCTAGGTTAACTTGACCCTAGTTCACTCACCTTAGGTTAACTTAACCCTAGTTAGTTAACCTTAAGTCTTCTTGACCTTAGGTCAACCTAACCCAAGTTAGTTAACCTTAGGTTCCCCCCAACCCTAGGCTAACCCAACCAAGGATAATACACTTCAAGGTTCCAACTCTTGAACCCTTTTTTCAAATGATCATTCAAACTTTCAAATTATCCTTATAACCTATTCCTCCCAAAACCTCCTACTCCCATGACTTGCCAAAGCTTTTTCCAAAACTCCCTTAAGTTGATCCAAAAATATTTTCAAAACACTCCACCATCCAATTTCAAGTCAAAACTTCCAAGACCATAAAGAGTCTTCAACTTTCAAAGACCTCAAAGTGTCTTAAACTTTTTAAAGACCCCAAAGTGTCTTCAAACCTTCCATAGGCCCTAATGCGCCTATTTTCTATCGGGCTCTTGCCCGAACTACGAATGACCTGATTCTCGTCAAATGAGATATGTAGGCAACCAAAAATGGTGCGGTCATAACTTTTATTTCAACCCCAATCCCTTTTTAAAACATTCCAATCAATTCAAAGTTTCTATTCCAAACTCTTTCAAAACCTCCGTTATTTTCAAAAAATTTTCAAAAACTTGCATCATGCATCATCCATCCGAAAAGTGATGACTAAACCCCATTTTCAAAAATTCTAAAGTGGATATAAAGTGGACCATGGTAACCGGTTATTCTAGTGAGTGAACCAAGGGTGATTAAATATGTAGGTACCGAAAGGGCAGGGTAGGGTGATAATCTTAGGATATCTTCCCTACACATAACCAACCCCCGAACCTTAGATTTCTGTTTTCGAAAGACCAAAATGGAGTTATTTTCAAAAAAGGGGCTTAAATATTTCAAAAGGTTGCCAAACAACCTATTTTCTTAAAAAAATCCTCTCTTGAGGGAGTTTTCAAAAACCTTTTTCAAAAACTCTAAGTTTAATCTTCGGATTAATGCTTAGTTTTAGGTGCCCTGACTCACCTTTATCAAGTTAGGTGGCGACTCCTATTTTTCTAAAAAGCCCTTAGTCAAACCAATTTTCAAACCTAACTTGTCCTTCTAGGAGGATGAGTTCTAGCGATAGAGTTCCGTGCTTTAAGGTCTCCGAGCCAAAAGGACCTTGGACACCCAAAAATCGGGGCGCGACATAAAGGTTATAATGGCCATGAGGAAACCTTCCTTAGAATGGTCTCCAATCACCAACCATATAAACCATACCCTTGGCTAGAGTCAAAATTTTCATGAAAATGATCTTCAAAAAGATTACCAACCAAAGTCCATTGCATGGCATGTTTTGTCCTTCAAAACTCCTTCCAAGAGTGCATTAAACCAACTTTCAAAACCATCTTCCAATCCAATCCTAGGTTAACTTGACCCTAGTTACTCAATCCTAGGTTAACTTGACTCTAGTTGTCCAACCTAGGTTAACTTGACCCTAGTTACCTAACCCTAGGTTAACTTGGCCCTAGTTGACCAACCCTGGGCTAACTTGACTCTAGTTGTCTAACCCTAGGTTAACTTGACCCTAGTTGTCCAACCCTAGATTAACTAGACCCTAGTTCACTCACCTTAGGCTAACCTAACCCTAAGTCATCTTAACCTTAGGTTAACCCTACCTTAGTTACCTAACCCAAGTTAGTTAACCTTAGGTTACCCCTAACCCTAGGCTAACCCTACCTAGGTTAGTACACTTCAAGGTTTCAACTCTTGAACCCTTTTCTAAATGATCATTCAAACTTTCAAATTATCCTCATGACCCATTTTTTTCAAAACCTCCTACTCTCTTGATTTAAAAAAAAAACAACTCCATAAACTTTTCAAATGTTCATACACTCCATCCTCAAGGCGCTTCCAAAAATGTCACAAACCTAAGGTGTCTCTAGCCCTCTCACGGTTAGGGATTCCAAGGAAAAGTGATAAATCAAGAACAACCTCCAAGATTGTCTATATTAGGATTCCAAACCTTTAGTCATTTTCAAAAACCATTTCATCAAAACGTTCCAAAATCATACCTCTAAGATTTTCAAAATAAGACTTCAAAAACACTTTCAAGTTCTCTTGAGTCATGCCAAAGCATTTTTTCAAAACTCCTTTAAGGTGATCACCTCCAAGACCACAAAGGGTCTTCAATTTCCAAAGACCTCAAAGTGTCTTAAACACCTCAAAGTGTCTTAAACTTTTCCAAAGACCTCAAAGTGTCTTAAACACCTCAAAGTGTCTTAAACTTTTTCAAAGACCCAAAATGTCTTTAAACCTTCCAAAGGCCCTAATACTCCTATTTTTCATTGGGCTCTTGCCCGAACTACGAATGACCTGATTCTCGCCAAATGAGATACGTAGGCAACCTAAAATGGTGCGGTTATAACTTTTATTTCAATCCCAATCCCTTTTTCAAAATTTTAATCAATTCAAAGTTTCTATTCTAAACTCTTTCAAAAGCCCAATTATTTTCAAACTTCTTCCAAAAACTTGCATCATGCATCATTCATCCGAAAAGTGATGACTAAACCCTGTTTTCAAAATTCTAAAGTGAATATTAAGTGGACAATGGTAACCGGTTATTCTAGTGAGTGAACAAAGGGTGATTAGACATGTAGGTACCGAAAGGGCGGGGTAAGGTGATGATCTTAGGATATCTTCCTTACACGTAACCAACCCCCGAACCTTAGATTTCTGTTTTCGAAAGACCAAAATGGAGTTATTTTCCAAAAGGGCTTAAATCTTTCCAAAGATTGCTAAACAACCTATTTTCTTAAAAACCCTTTCTTGAGGGAGTTTTCAAAATCATTTTCAAAAACTCTAAGTTTAATCTTTGGATTAACGCTTAATTTTAGGTGTCTTAACTCACCTTAATCAAGTTAGGTGGTGACTCCTATTTTTCTAAAAGGCCCTTAGTCAAACCAATTTTCAAACTTAGTCGCACTTGTCCTTCTAGGAGGATGAGTTCTAGTGACAGAGTTCCGTACTTTTTATGTCCGAGCCGAAAGGACCTTGGACACCCAAAAACCGGGGTGCGACAGGGGTATATAAGGTCTTTAAAGACCCCATCTATAAGATATTGCCCTAGATCCGTGACAAGCCATTTTTCAAGTGGCCACCGAAGTTAGGAGGGGACCCAGCTGCCCGAGATTAGAAGAGGTTCTGTTCTTACCACCGCGAGAAGAGGCACAAGACGGAGCCATGTCGGCATCTCAAAACCCATTTGGAAGATTTGGCCAAAACTGGCCATCTTGACCAATTCATTGATTGGGAAAAGACAAAGAATGAAGCCAAGCAATCACGAGTGGGGGACACAGCCCAGAAGGAGACAGAGGAGAGACTTGTCCGGGTAATCAATGTGTTGCACGGTTCGGCCGAGTCAGAGACCGTCGACCCACATAGATACCGGGCCGAGATGTAGAAGGCTGCACACTTGAGGGAAGTAATGCAGATACAACCACCCAGCAAGAAAGTCAAGGTCAGCGGCTGCCATACGTCCATTACCTTCACTGATGAAGATCTCGTGGGGGTACGGACTCCTCATAATGACGCCTTGGTTGTGACATTAAGAATGGCAGATTGTGATGTGAAGAGATTGCTCATAGACCAAGGGAGTTCATCCGAAGTCATGTACTACAGCCTATTCAAGAAACTGGAACTCAAGGAGTCCGACCTCCGGCCATCACTCAACCCATTGGTCGGATTCAGCTCAGATCCAGTTTGGCCCATGGGAAAGTTAACGGTTCCCGTAACTATTGGGGGAATCACGTTGCAAACAAAATTCCTGGTGGTCAACGTGCCTTCCCCCTACAACGCCATCATAGAACGAACCTGGTTGTACCTCATGAAGGCCATTCCCTCATCCTACCATCAACTGATCCGATTTCCGACCCTTGGTGGAGTATGAGAAATTAGGGGAGACTAAGTAGCTGCCAAATAGTGCTTCCTAACAGCATGCACGACCAAAACGAAGCCTGAGAATGTGCAGATGATGGAGCTGCACGAAGACACCCCAACCCTCGATGATGTGGGACAGATACCTGAGAACAAAGCTGTGGAGGACCTAAAAAAGATATACATCGATCGGCAGGGAGATAAGTACTTCGTCATCGGCACCTCTCTGTCCAGACAGGAGGAATAATCCTTGATCAAGTTATTAACGAGTTTCCTGGAAGTGTTCGCCTGGACCCCTTATGACATGTTGGGGATCGACGCCGACGTCACCTATCATCAGTTGAATGTAGACCTAAAATGCCGACCTATGGTCCAGAAAGGGAGAAGGGCGGCAACCCAGCACGTAGATGCTGTTGTGGAAGAGACTGAGAAGCTTTTGGAAGCTAGGACAATTCGGGAGATCAACTACTCAAGCTGGTTGTCAAACACGATGGTAGTGAAAAAGAAAGATGGTAAATGGAAGTTCTATGTGGATTTCACTGACTTCAACAAAGCATGCCTCAAAGATCCATTCCCCCTCCCTAAAATTGACCAGCTTGTGGATGCAACAGCTGGCTTTAGGAAGATGAGTTTCTTGGATGCCTATCGAGGGTACCACCAGATTCCCCTTCACCCTGACGACCAAGAGAAGACAACCTTCATCACTTCGAGGGGTATCTATTGCTACAAGGTTATGCCTTTTGGTCTGAAGAATGCTGGGGCCATGTACCAGCGGCTGGTTACAAAGATGTTCAGGGCGCAGCTCGGCAGAACTGTCGAGGTCTACATCGATGACATGGTGGTGAAAAGCAAACTCAGCGACTCTCATCAGGCAGATCTAAAAGAGGTGCTCCGCATTCTGAAGGAGTACAAAATGAGGCTAAATGCTTCGAAATGTGTCTTCGAAGTCAACTTGGGTAAATTTCTAGGGTTCCTAGTTATGCATCGGGGCATTGAAGTGGATTTACGGCAGATCAGTGCGATCCAGAGCATTCAAGCCCTAAAGAATGCCAAGAAGGTGTAGAAACTAACGGGAATGACCGCACCACTCAACAGGTTCATCAGCCGTTCATCAGACAGGTGCCGACTGTTCTTCCAGCTTCTCAAGAAACAAGAACAGTTCAAATGGACCCCAGAATGTGACTCGGCCCTTGCCAATCTAAAGAAATACCTAACCTAACCACATTTGCTCTCCACCCCACTCCAGCACAAGGAACTCTTCCTCTACCTGGCAATATCAAAGCATGAGATCAGCGCCGTCCTACTCAAGCAGCAAGATCGGCAGCAACTACCTGTTTATTATGTTAGCAAAACACTTCTCGGGGCAGAAAGCAGGTATTTACCACTTGAAAAATTGGCGCTCGCACTAGTAGTGGCATCCCGTAAATTGGTGCATTACTTCAAGGCCCATACCATCAACGTACTCACGGACCAATAGCTCAAACCTCTTTTTCGAAGAGCTGACTTCTCTAGAAGGTTGGCAAAGTGGGCCGTGGAATTAGGGAAGTTTGATATCAAGTTTCAACCAAGATCGGCTATGAAGGGGCAGGTTCTTGCCGATTTTGTTGCCGAATTCTCTGTCGAACTGCCACCGGAGGCCGACCAAATCGAAGTTCATGCCCAACCACACGAGGACCTCCCTCTGGATCCTTGGAAAAAGCTGATCATTGGCAACTCTACGTCGATGGAGCTTCCAATTACCGGGGGGCAGGATCGGGCATAGTACTTGTTACACCAGACGATCTGACCATTGAACAAGCCATCAAGCTCGAGTTCGCTGCCTCCAACAATGAGTCTGAATACGAGGCCTTACTCGCCAGAATACGCCGAGCCATCAAACTCAGCATTCCTGATATCGTCATTTATTCGGACTCCCTGCTTGTTGTCAACCAAATCACAGGGGAATATGTAGCAAAGAACGACAGAATGACGCAGTACCTAGCTAAGGCCAAGGAACTGCTCGGCAGGTTCAAGAATTGCAAGCTTCGACAGATCAGCCGGGATAATAACTCACACGTAGATGCTCTGGCAACATTAGCAACAGCCCTGAAGTCGGGATCAAAAAGGACGATCAACGTGGAAACTCTTGCCAAGCCGAGCATCTTTCAGAAAGAAGAGCAAGCCCTGACTGTGAAACAGTTGGGACCATCCTGGATGGACCCAATTATATCCTACATTGATAAAGACTTACTACCAGAAAACAAGAATGAAGCTCGGCGAATCAAACACACATCTCTCAAGTATTGGCTGTCACCAAGTAAGGAGCTTTACAGACGTTCCTTCACTGGCCCGTATTTACATTACATCCATCCAGACAAAGTGCAGGGCATCCTATTCGAAATCCACAAAGGAATATGTGGAAGCCATATCGACGGAAGATCGGTAGCTCATCGAACCATCTCTCAAGGATATTGGTGGCCCTACATACAGAAAGATGCAGCCCAGTACTTCCTAAAGTGTGACAAGTGTCAGAGGTACTCTCCCATCATCCACCTCCCAGCTGAAGACCTCGCAACCATTACCAGTGCATGGCATTTTGCTCAGTGGGGACTGGACATAGTCGGACCTTTGCCCTAAGCTCCGGGCAACAAAAAGTTTCTTATCGTGGCGACTGACTACTTCACCAAATGGGTAGAGGCAGAGCCTTTGTCAACCATCAGAGAAGTCGGCGCTAAAAGGTTCGTATGGAAAAACATAGTCACAAGATTCAGGGTCTCTCGTGCCATTATTTCAGATAACGACACCCAGTTCGATGGTAATATGTTCAGATTGTTCTGTGAAGAACTTGGTATCAGAAACTATTACTCAATGCCAGCCTATCCCCAATGCAATGGGCAAGCCGAAATCTCAAACAAAACCGTGCTTAACAGAACTAAAAAACAGCTTGAAATGGCCAAAGGAAAGTGGACGGAGGAACTACCCAGCGTTCTGTGGTCCTATAGAACAACTCCAAGGAGGTCTACTGGCCGAACCCCGTTCTCCCTGGCATACGAGGTTGAAGCAGTTATACCTCTAGAGGTGGGGCTACCTACTATCAGATCGGTAGCTTTCAACACGTGGCTCAATGACCAGACACTGGCAAAGGATCTGGACCTCGCAAAAGAAAAGAGGGAAGCAGCCTTGATACGATTGACGGAGTATCAGCGACAGCTAAAATGCTCCTACAATAAACGGGTTCACCTGAGAAACTTCGCTCCAGATGACCTAGTCCTACGAAAGGTACTGGGGGCAACTAAGAGCGCAGCTAATGGCAAGCTCGACCCCAACTGGGAAGGCCCCTACAAAGTGACATCCCAGGTCGGCATTGGCGCATATCGTTTAGAGACTGTTGAAGAAGGAAGATAACTACCTCGACCCTGGAATGCGAGCAATTTAAAGAAATTCTACCAGTAGCAAGGGGTCTTATATGATGTAACAACTCAACAAATGTATGAAGCTTTTATGAGATCAATGAAAAAGGAAGTTGTTCAAAACAAATTTGCTCGAAGCATTCTGCGAACCCACAAAAACCAAGTGTAAAAACTTGGTCCTGTCCAAATTGGACAAGTCGGCCAAAGAAGGCCACAAAAACCAAGTGTAAAATCTTGGTCCTGTCCAAGTTGGACAGGTTGGCCAAAGAAGGCCACAAAAACCAAGTGTAAAAACTTGGTCCTGTCCAAATTGGACAGGTCGGCCAAAGAAGGCCACAAAAACCAAGTGTAAAAACTTGGTCCTGTCCAAGTTGGACAGGTCAGCCAAAGAAGGCCACAAAAATCAAGTGTAAAAACTTGGTCCTGTCCAAGTTGGACAGGTCAACTAAAAAAGGCCACAAAAACCAAGTGTAAAAACTTGGTCTTGTCCAAGTTGGACAAGTCGGCCAAAGAAGGCCACAAAACCAAGTATAAAAACTTGGTCTTGTTCGAGCTGGATAAGTCGAAGGGGGCCACAAAACACAAAGTTAAAGTTTGGTACTGACCAAGTTAGACAGTTCTGCCAAAAAGGAAAGTCATACAAACTTAAAATCCAAAAAATAAATCAACGGTGGATAGCGTGACAAAATGAGATTTTCATTGCAAATGGCGGTGATTACAAAACATGTTCCAGAAGAAAGGAAAAGCTACAAAAGATTATGCCGACTTGTCCCTTGGAAAAACAGATGTTTCCCCCGAGCAATCTACTGACTGTTCAGCAGACTTCGATTACTCGGCAGCCGCTTTTTCCTTTTCTGCCTTATCATTTTCAGCAGCAATCTCCAAAGCAATTTGTCTTCTATGCTCGACATTGGCAATCACCTTCTTCGGGTCCACGACACCGTTCTCAGTGGCATTGAAATAGTCTGGGCATAGACGCCAAATGTCGGCGGAGTTGTCAGTGCCGAGGACATGGAGAGCGCCGCTCCAACCTTACTGAAATATGGTACGACTTAAATCCACCATCTCAACGGCTAGTTCATTGGCCACTCTGTCTTCACCTTTCTTCAATAGCACCTCCTCGTCAACCTTCAGGTTGGCCACTTCGGTTTGGAGTGCTTCAACCTCAGTTTTAGCCTTGTACAGATCCACAGACTGCACATCAAATTTCTTCTGGAGGTCGGTCACTTCTTTATCCCTCCTTTCAAAATTTGCCTTCATCAGCAGGAGCTCGGCAGATGCCTGTTTGGCCTGCTTCTTGAAAGTGATTCGATCCTTATTGGCATCGATCCACTCCTCCTTCAAACGGCCGTGCTCTTCGATGAGTTCCTAATGAACCTCGACAAGCTTCTGGAAGGGCATCATCGCCTCTAAGGAATTCAGGCAACCTTATACCAAAAAAGAGAAGGTCGTGTTAAAAATGAGTGCCCAAAAGAATCTTTAATCAGACAAAAGTCAACGCCGACTTACCAGCAATAAGTCATGGAAGGCACCTATAAAGACGGCTGAGTCGCGTGCCTCACTCAGCTTGGCCACATCTTTTTTCTGAAGGACGCTCTTGATGACGCCGAAGGCTACCTCGGTCTGGTCAATCATCGAATCTGCCGTCGTCATAGGTCAGCCTAAAATGTCCAGCATGATGCTCACAGTCCCACCGACCTCGTCCACTACGCCTTTTCCTTTTTTGCTTTTTGGGCGCTGGGGGTTGTGCGGCAAACTCGGGCCCCCTTTTCTTCTGTTGTCGAGTCTCGGGTCTCTGTTGAACTGGAGGGGCTTCCTCCACAGGAGTTATCACTAGCTCGGCAGGTGGAGTGTCGGTGGAAGTTGTGGCGGCCGGCTTCAGCAGCTTGCCGGCAACGGCAAACATTCTCTCCCTCAGACTCATACTGCCCTCCTCATTTGGGGATGGGGTGGAATCTTGTGTTCTGGTCGGAACCTTAACTTAGCTGTCCGGAACTGTGAATGGCAATGAACTTGATGCCGAGCTGTGGGACTTTGATCGCTCTTCGCGTTGTCCTTCGCCGACGGGCTTCGACGAAGGAGCAACTGCAACTGTCACCTCGGTAGGGCTACGGGCCCTTTCAATTGCAATGCTGGTAGGAATCTCCTAGAAATCTCCCTTGGCACCTTCCTTCGCCATTCTCGCAAGAGTACTCTGGGGAATGCTTGTATTGGCAGTGAAGGTCGAATATCGAAGCGGGTAGGCTAGCAAAAAGTGTGCAGTCCGAGCAACGTGCCTTAACCTGCCTTCGCCGACGTAGTTCAAAACCTTGTTGAGGTCGTCAAAGTTGACCAACCAGTCACGTGCTTTCGACCGCTTCTCCTTTTTTTTTGCAGAAAAACGAGAGTCAGATTTGGATTTACATCATAATTTGAAGGACACACAGTATGAGAGTTCGGCATCAAACCTATTTCAAGGGGCACTCTAGAGCATCGAATCGCCGACCTTTCCTTCTCAGGAACATCGCCGAACTCCCAGGGACCGGTTACCCAAACCTTAATGTCGTCGACGCCCTTCCCGGAGGAAGGTAGACACTTCACTAACTCTAAGGACTTCTCTACGGCTCGGAGGTAGACTTTGTAACTACTCCCAACCTTACAAAGCGAGTAACAGCAATCTAGTTCGGCGAGGCCCAGGTTCACACCCAAGCGCCGATTAATCTCAAGCATGCCAAAAAAGATCCTATAAACGTTCGATAATAACTGGGAGGGCGATACCGTATTTTTTACTATGAACTTATGAAGAAGAGGGTTGAGGGGAAACCTCCCCCTTCAACGATGGCAATGACTGGGAACGGCACCCCCTTCTGGGTCTCACCCATGCAGTAGTCCTCGGGATCGACCAACTCTAAGCCGATCTCGTCCGGGATGTCAAACCTAGCCTTGAACGCAGCAAGGGCCAACAGACTATCTAGCATTCTTCGAAGACGAGATGCCATCACATCAGGGGACAACCGTCGAAGCATAGAAAATACAGAGAAGAGCAAAAGAGGTGTGGGCTCGAAAAACACTTACAGTGGTGGGTGCCAAAACAGCCGACGCACACGTTATACAAAAGGCAAGGGAAAACTGAGTGTCTTTTACTGAACAGGGCATCGCTCTCTTATATACATCAGTGGTGTTGGTTCGTGCGCGGGAAAACGGCAGTAATCATGACGCTCAGCTGAAGCGTAGCATTGACCATCGATTCAATGACACCCCATCAATGAATCTTTTAAAATCCCCGCCATCCATGTGGTCGGGCGACCGTTACAGCCCTTGGCCGTTTTAGAAGCCAAAACGACGCAAAGGCTGGGGGGCAATTGTGGGGGAATATTCGACGGCCCAACCCATTAGGTGAGGCCCAATCTACACGAATCAAAGTTGGGCTGCTTGGCAATCCAGATTAGAAGTGAAGGGCGGGCCGGGCTTGACCACCGACCTTCTCCCCTCCATGACCCAAACCGCGAAAGGCGATCCCAAACCGCTAGCGGTCTTCGAGCAATAAATGCAGAGTTGACTCGCATTAAATGCATGAGCGGCTGCCCACGCAACATCGACATGCACATCCGGTCAACCGGATTCCTCAGCAACGGTGCACCAGACCCTCTAAGTGGTCAAGCGGCGTCAATGATGATGCCTACCGAGCATGCCATGAGAGCCTGCTGATAGGATAGAGCTAAACACACTCCATCGATCACACTATAAATACCCAAGACATCGAGAGCCAGGTATGAACAATTGACTCCAAACACTCACAACTTTCATTCGTTTCTATCTCGATTAAGCTTGCTAACTTAATAATTGGAGTGTGATCGGCCCGCCAAAGGTCGACCTATTCTAATCTTCTTCTCTTGTAGGGAGTTTGGATTCATTCACTTGGGCCTGAGAGCTCGGTCCAGCCTTCCTGAAAAATCCTATCTACAAAGATATTTATATTTTGTCTATATTTTATATGTTTTTTTCCACTTTTCTCCCAGTTTAGTTATTTATTGCCTATTTGGAACTTGAGGAAGGAAAAGAGAAAAAAAGAAAAATCAAGTGGGAGAGAAAATGGAAAGAATGATTTGAATTTTTTTTCCCCCTTCTTTCCCAAGCTAGAAACTAAATAGGGGAATGAATTATTTTTTTCTTCCTTTCCCTATCCTTTCCTCAAGTTCCAAATAGGCAAATTTTGTGAATTAAAAATGTTAATTTATTTTATGACCGCATTGATACATTATGGCATATTTATCAAAATATTCGCAATTTTAAAATCATAATATATTTTTTTGTTTATATTTTATTATTACGACAAAATTAACAATATTTATGATAAAAATACCAATACATTAGTAATTTGCCTCTTCCCTTGTTTTTTCTCTTCTGTAGCTTCTCTTGCTCACACTCACACCACAACTCCGAGCTCAAACCCTTTGCTCTTCAATTACCTAATTGAAACCTTCGCGTTCTCTGAACCACAGGCCCTCTCGATCTCAAACCGCTTCCCATGGTTCAAAACCCTCGAAAAGCCACACTCTGTGGTTCAATTTCTCAAACAACTTGGCCTTTGCGACACCCATATTTGATCTTCCATCCGGGTCTTGCCCCGAATCCTCTTCTCGGATATAGACAAGACTCCCAAGCCCAAGCTGCAATTTTTTCAAGGCCTGGGTCTCACTGGTCCTGATCTGGGTAAGTTCACCGCGACACTCAGTAGTTTGGAGAAGACATTGATACCTTATGTTGATATAATCAAGAGAACTCTCATAAATGATAAAAACTGTCTAAGATTTAATTTGGGTTCTGCAGAGGTGCAATTGGGTGACCTTCAAAACCCTATAATTGAGGTTGCTTTGTAACATTCCCTTCTTGGAGAGCTGTGGGATTGTCAGGTCTCGGCTCTCTCCGCTCTTGAAATGGAAACCTCGCCTTTTTGTTATGCGAGAGTCGGTACTTAGAGATCTCATTTCGCGAGTTTTAGATATGGGTTTTCTGATTGATTCGAGGATGTTGGTTCACGCTGTGTACGCGGTTCGTTGTATTTGTGGTGAGACTTCTAGTAGAAAGTTGGAATTGTTTCAGAGTTTTGGGTTCTCACAGGGTGAATTTATGGAAATGTTTAGGAGGACTCTGGTTTTACTTGGGACTTGAGAAGAGAAGTTGAAGATTGGGATTGAGTTCTTCTTGAATGATATCAAGTTTGAAAGGTCCGTATTTGTTCGTTGGTTAGTTTGTTTGATGTACAACATAGAGGAGAGAGTAATCCCTCGGTATAGAGTTTTACAGATTATGAAGTCCAAGAGGCTGCTGAAGAAGGAGCCAAGTTTTGTTACTGTGTTGTGTTTATTAGAGGAGTTTGTAGAGAAATTTATATAAAGGTTTAGAGATGATGTGGAGGAACTGTTGGTGGCTTACAAGGGGAATAATAATTGTGGACTCTTATCTCATTGCCGGTGTTGTCTGTCATGGCTAGTTCTAAGTTATTGTTGTACAATGGGTGTAGTTTTTTGCCAGAAACCTCCCTTCGGGAGCCATGGGCAGCTCTGGAACCAAAAACTAGAATCAGACTTGTAGTTTTGGCCCACACATTCACCTTAAGTCCAAAGTGCTCCTATAAGAGGCCCACATACTGGGATTTGGGTGCTAAAAAGCTTTGTTTGTGGCAGTGGCAACTTCTTGCTGCATGGATTCAATGTCGTGGAGGTGTTTGCTTTAACATGAGGCATGGTTTAACAACCTTAAGAAATTTCGATGCATTGTGTTGAGCCAGTCCTAAATCTCCTGATATTCGAGATGATTGAACGGTTGTTTTGTGGGAAATGGTGCAGCAGGAAATGGATATACGAAGGATAAACGCTTGGATAATTGCTGAAGAAGTGGTCTCAAATCCAGTTGAAGACAATCAACATCCAGAAATGCCAGTTTGGGTCAAGTAAAGAATTTAAGCGAATATGGAAGCTAGCTACCCAGTGGTGGCATGTCATTAAACTTTTTGAATAACTTCTATTTCATTGGTTGTTGCCATTGGATTAGAAATATGTGTTACCTGAGTTTTCAATTTTTACTAGCAGACTTTATGCTTATATTCATACTGAGAAATTGAAATACAGCTTCCCCCCCCCCCCCCCTGCCCCCGCTGCTCTGTTCTCCTTTTTTACTTTAAAAAAAGAAGTGTTATCCTATGTGATTATATAAAATTAGTTATATTAAACAGAATGTTGATTTTCAATTTCAAATTTTGCGACTTTGCTTTATACTACAATCAATTGCTTACAGTCTGTGCTCATTTATTTTGCGTGTGATTGGAAGTAAAGGTTTATTTTTTAGAGGTGCATAAAAAAAATCATATAGACTTTGAGTTGGTCGTTGAATCTCTTTATCTGTGATGCTTGTTTTGCCGTGACCAATTCTATCAAAATTCAAAATTGATGGACTTGTGTTTTGGTTGTTGCCTCGATCAGTTAGGAAATTTTATTTCTGATTTCATCTTTATTATCTTGATCTCCCTAATAATGTTCATCTTCATATATTTTGAGAATTGAGAATGAAAATTGCTTGTCCAGGTTCCTAAACCGGTAAACAGAGGGAGGAAGCTTCTTGAATACCTCCTTTCCCACTACTCACCCTGAATACCTCATTTGCAATAGTATGACTTAAAAGAGAGGGTTTGTGTAAACATGTAGTAGTTGTTTTGTTGCCGCGCTGATATGCATCATGTTTTCTTTTACAAGGGTATGTAGAAGTTTGAAGTACTAGACAAAATATTTTAGAGTTCTGAAAATTCAGGTGCCTTAAGTTATATTAGTTCACAATGATATGCTATTTGAATTTGCTATAGAAAAAATAAAAAGAGGAGTTATTATTTCCACGTTGCTAGTACTTTGGAGGAAATGGAGTTTATATCAAGGTTTAAAGTCCACGTTGAGAAATTGTTGTTCACTTATAGGGGTGATTATATATTGGATTCTTCCAAGAATAAGAATTAAACTGCAAACTAGTTACAGTGTAATGTGTTGAACATGTCTTTATGCCCAGGATGATTGACACAGGTCCTGGGGGATATGGAGAAAATAGGCAAATGACAGACATGAGCACTTAGTGGTACATAATTTGTCATCTAAGATTCCAGATTAACATAATCAACATCAAGAAATACCAGCTTTGTTCATGAACGGAACTGGAGTGTATTTGGAAGTCTTACCATAGATGTTATAGGACATGTTGATTGGATTATAAAATTGTGCCTATAAAGTTTATGTTTTCTGAAAATAGAATCTTTCCTTAAATTAATATTGAGCAATTACTTGTTAGGAATCAATGAGTTCAATTGTCAACTTTAGCGGTAGTTGCATGACTGGTTGAAATATAACCCTTTCAAGCTTTGTTTCTTTACATTTCGATTGATTTCATACAAATCATGTCACTTTGAGTGGAAGTTAAGGTTCGGCTTGTCTATGTGGAAGACAAGCCTGGACGCTTTATTGTTTTTATTTTCCCAACCAATAAATGGAAAAAAATATGGTGTGTGGCGTATATGTCTATATAAAATGAACGATACCATAAAACGTATTTACAAAAGAAGCTTTCTAAAAGTTCTTTGTGGCAAGCTTTTTTGTAAAGATCCTTTCACATCAGAAAATTTTTTGTACCTTCCCAACAAAATTTCATGTTATCATAATTCTCCAACCATGACTCCGTTTGACGAACGGTTTCCTCCTACATGTTGCTCACACCCCTTAGTACCATGTGTGAAGTTTTTACATCATTTTGACCCTTTTCAAGTAATTGGGTACTCCGAAACCTCTTTACACATATTGTTGAATACAATTACCTTGAAAATGTATTATTGTGCATAAAACTCAAACTGGGACTCCGATTGACGATCCGTCAACTCCCACATATTACTCGTGTCCTCCCAGTGCCACTAGCTAAGTTGCATGCTAGTCTAATCTCATTTGGCCAATTCAGCACCTCAAGGCCTCAAAACGGAAAGTTTTTTAATAAATAAGTGAAATTTTTAAATCTCTCAAAAAGGGATTTCAAGACACGTGGCGTCAGCTCTCACACATTACTCATCGTCTTCTTGTGCTGCTGGCCAAGTTTCATGCGAGTGCAACCTTATTTGGCTAGTTTGGTACCTTGAAACCCCAAAACGAAAAAATTTTCAAGAAATAAGTGAAATTTTGAAATTTCTTGAATTAAGACTTCGATTGACGTACCATCAACTCTCACATGTTACTCATGTCAGTCACGATGAAAGCAAAGGGGAATATATTAGGCTTAATAGTACTAGCTATAGCTACAAGCAATACTCGTTTATATTTTCCATAGAAAAGGTCCCATCAATGCATATTACTAGCGGACAATGGTTGAAATTGTAAATGCACAAGCGGAATGCCAAAATACCACACCAGGATGGCTTTGCCCGGCGTACCAATGGAAAATGTGTCCAGAATCACAGTTAATCCCGGGTTCTTTGATTGCATGTTCTACGGTACCTTCAAAGTTTTGCGTACGACTCAACCCATTCCCTAAATACTATCGCGATGGCTTTTGTTCTTGCAAGCCATGCCTTCTTATATGAGATCGTGGCATGTTGATATGTAACAATATCCTCAATTAGAGATGCAATATTCAATCTGGCTCTTCCTATATGACACAACATAGTTGACATTCAAATAATGGTTATCGACCAGGTAAATTTTGCTTAAAACATGATTTCAAAGAGTTAGGAATTTACCGCAACTTGATTCATAATAAGGTGTGCAATTATAGTCGATTCAAGGTTACGGTGGTCCCGCCTCTCCATTTGTATATACAAGTGTGACGGCCAAGGTGTTGAGTGATCTCAAAGAAAGTATGTTTTTTCTTTACAACCGCACCCAACACCTACGGGCAATCAAAAGGGCACTTAACTTTCCAAAAAAATTTTGTTCGTTTCTAACACCACAAAATGTTTGTTTTTCTTCACGTGATACAACTTAAATGCCTTTATCAATGCATCTTTATCTTTGAAGACCTTCCCTTTTTTGAACTCTAAATTGTCAAGGAACCATGACTTGCCCTGAGAATAAAAATCTCGATTGATTATGGTATCATAGCTATCCAAGTTTATAAAAAAAGGGGGAGGGATCTCATATAAGTTATTAGGGCCAACTTCTTGGTCTCTGCCATCTTTAGAGGTATAATCAGTGTTATTCATCAGCCCAACATTGACATCTTCATCTAACTCATCTGACTGAACAAATTGATTATTTATAAATAGGTCTGTATGTGACAGAAATATTTCATCTAACCCAACGAGTCAATTCATAGGATCCATACTTTCACTGGGAACAAAGATGTTGACAACTCCCCCTTGTTGTGAAGCATAGCGGAGATGAGGTGTTGCCTGGGGATTGTCAAACTATTGAACCCAATCAAACTGATTGGGAGTCCCGATATCAATACCTTTCAAAACATTTGTTGGGGTGACAAAACTTGACATGGCTATGTAGGATTAGAAATTACACTGTGACTACTCTATCCAAGTGTAAGCATTCCAATGAATGTGCCCAAGCTCAAAATATCTTTTTCTGGTGTCAGCAATTGACTGTATGACTCGATATCTCCCTACATCATCTCGAGTCGATGTGAACCTGTCGTTATGGTCTCCACTTTCTCTACATATATTTCTACAAAATGTAACAACGAAAATCTAGAAGGGAGATCTAGAACAGTTTGTAATGTCCCATCATCGTTGATTGGTAACGTTTCATATTTTAAACTTCTCCACTTTTCTGAATGGGCATCTACATATGAAGTTTAAATTCACATTTTCTCTATACTAAGTCACCTTAGGCATAAACACAGCACGCAATTGGTTTAACGATGTCCCCATCTGTACATAGTAATTGCATCTGTATCATATGATGTACCTTTTGGGTGAACTTATATCATGTTTTTCCCCAATAAAACATAACTACCATTGTCATAATACAATACCTTCAAAAGAGGAGGCTTCCTGAGAGAGAACATGTTAGCCGAATCATTATTTGTATATTAAAAATTAACCTGCTCTAGAAATTGGCTAAAGTATATAATTTCATTATCTAATATAGAACTTAGTTGAAGTATAAAATTTGAGAAAGTAGTATACACATGGGCTAGTATTTATTATTTGCATATAGTTTAATAACTAATATAAATTGGAATTAATGTGTATATTATGTTACCAAGTATGCATGTACTACATTACTTACTAGTAATTAGTAATAGTTTATGTTTACATATTGTAATATCTTATATTACTAACAACTAGAATTAATTGTTTAGTAAAATAGATTACTAACTAATATCTTGTAAAATTTATTTTATAAATAATATAATATGTATATATATGATTTAAAATTAATTACCTAACTCTAATTTAACAATTTTTCTCACCTATCTAATAAACAATAATATAACAATGGAGGTACAAATTACCTAATAAACAATAATATGATAATTCAAAGAAAATTTAACACAATGATGTACTTAAATTAGGCAACATTTTCAATCATTTCTACAATATAACATTGACAATGGTAATGGGTCAAGTAAACAATGCAAGCTATATAAACAATGAAAGCCCTAGGGCTAGTTTAAAACATAATTAACAAGCCCTAACTCCAATGTGGGAGAGAATGCATACCTTTCGCTACACATTTTCAGTCCAAAATGCAAGCCCTAGCTTGAACTCCTCCAACTTCTCCAGTGGAGGAACAATGTATACAAGCCCTAGCTCGAGTAAGTGTGCTCAAGTGATTGAAAGAGTGTGAGAGGGAGAGAGTGAGTGTGCACTGCTACGGAGAGAGAGGGAGAGAGAGTTTGATGGAGTGAGAGGGAGAGAGCAAATTTGAAATGATCATGAAATTAGGAAATTAATGTGCTTTTTAAGGAAATCGCTCGTACCAAAGATTCAGAGAGCCCTCAATTCTCTAACCTCTAAGAGAAAAATGCTCTCTGAATCTTAACCGTGTTGACAAAAGATGTTTTTCTATTTCTACATTTTTATATACACTTCATATACACGATATTTTTTCCATTTATTGGGTGAAATAAAAACTTTAATTCATTGAAAGCACGCTTTACTTGCTTGTTAAATTTTTTTTTTAAAATCACCATTGTGTCAGAACAAGCCCATTTTCTCATTGCTTCTGCTATTAATTTTGTAATGGCACATCCAAAGTAAATATAAGGTTTTTGTTGTTTTTGTATGTTTGCAGCATTGAGAAGGGCATCATGAAGATGAAATATGATTTTGTGTCAGGATGATAATCAGTTTATAAATTGGTATTCAAAATCTGTTTACGAACTGATGTTTATTTTGAGGGAAGGAAGATTTTTATCTTCCCTCCTTTTTTTGACAATCCCTTATTTGGTTGATTATAACTTGTTTGGAACTTAATGAAGGGAACGAGAAAGGAAAGGGAAAATAATTTCTTTCCCTATTTGGGTTCTAGCTTTTTCTATAACTTTTTTTTCCTTTAATTTTCTTTCATTTTCCCTTCTTTTCTCAAGTTCCAAACAGGCAAACTATTTAAATTAAAATTTTCAATTTATTCTATGGCAACATTGTTCGTTATGACATATTTTATCAATATAATCTTATTTTCAAAATTATAAGTATTTTTTTGTTATATTTTATTCTTTCAGCAAAAGTTACAAAATTTATGGTAAAATATCAATATATCAGCACTTATGAAGTATACATCTTACATATATTTTTATATATTTTATTTTTCCAAACATTTTCCAATATATCTACTTATATATTTATATGTTTTCAAATCTTTTGTCCATACTTTATTCCTTCAAAATTATTTCTTAAAACCTAATAAAAGCCAGGGTATCTTCCAAACCCCTAAAATCCTAACCCCTCTCTCTCTCTCTCTCTCTCTCTCTCTCTCTCTGACTGAAGCACGATGGCGACATTGACGCAGACTCTCTGTTCACGCCTCTCTCTCTCACGTTTCCGGTTCAAAAGTCTCTACTCTAAACGCAGCAGGCCCTTCCTCTGTCTCTTCTCTTCTTTATCTTCTCTTGCTCACACACACACCACAACTCGGAGCTCAAATCCTTTCCTCTTCAATTACCTAATCGAAACCTTCGCATTCTCTGAACCACAAGCCCTCTCGACCTCAAATCGCTTCCCATAGATCAAAACCCTCGAAAAGCCAGAGTCTGTGGTTCAATTTCTCAAACAACTCGGCTTCTCCGATACCCAGATTCGATCTTCCATCCGGGTCTCGCCCCGAATCCTCTTCTTGGACATAGACAAGACTCTCAAGCCCAAGCTGCAGTTTTTTCAAGACCAGGGTCTCACTGGTCCCGATCTGTGTAAGTTCATTTCCAAGCATTCTTATATCTTGACTCTTAATTTGGAGAACAAATTGATACCTGCTGTTGATATAATCAAGAAAATTCTCAGAAATGATAAAAACAATCAAGATTTAATTCGGGTTCTGCGGAGGTGCAGTTGGGCGACCTTTAGAAACTTGGAATTAAGGATGCCCTGTAACATTGCCTTCTTGGAGAGCTGTGGGATTGTCGGGTCTCAGCTCTCTGCGCTCTTCAAGAGGCAACCTCGGCTTTTTATTTTGCCAGAGTCAGCACTTAGAGACCTCATTTCGCGAGTTTTCGATATGGGCTTTCGGATTGATTCGAGGATGTTGGTTCACGCTGTGTACGCGGTTAGTTGCATTAGTGGTGAGACTTTTAGTAGGAAGTTGGAATTATTTCGGAGTTTTGGGTTCTCGGAGGGTGAATTTATGCAAATGGTTAGGAGGACTCCGGATTTACTTGGGACTTCAGAAGAGAAGTTGAAGATTGGGATTGAGTTTTTCTTGAATGATGTCCATTTTGAAAGGTCCGTATTAGTTCATTGCCCAGTTTGTTTGAGGTACAGCATGGAGGAGAGAGTAATCCCTCGGTACAGAGTTCTACAGGTTATGAAGTCCAAGAGGATCCTGAAGAAGGAGCCAAGTTTTGTTTCTGTGTTGAATTTGTCAGAAGAGGGGTTTCTAGAGGAATTTATATCAAGTTTTAGAGATGATGCAGAGGAACTGTTGGTGGCATATAAGGGTCACCTTTGGGGTTCTTCAGGGAAATAATAATTGTCTACCCTTATCTCATTGCAGTTGTTGGCAGTCATGGCCAGTTCTAATATCAATGTCGTAATTTTGGCCTAGTTTTTGGCCAGCATCCTCCCTTTGGGATCTATGGGAAGCTCTGAAACCAAAATTGGAATCAGATTTTGGCCCATGCATTCAAGTGCAGAGTGGTCCTATGAGAAGTCTTATTCCTTACTGCTCATACTTACTGGGATTGGGGTTGCTAAAAGTTTGATTAATTGTGGAATATTCTTGCTGTATGGTATTCAGTATCCTTGAGTGGTTTGCTTTAACATCATAGCATTGTCTAACCTCCTTCAGCGATTAGGGTGCACTGTGTTGAACCAGTCCTGATATTCGAGATATTTGGCAGATTATTTGGTGGGAAAATTGGCGACAGGGAAATTACATGTGAAGGATGACTTCTTCGGATACTTAATTGCTGAAGATGTGATCTCAATTCCAGAAGAAGACAATCAACATCAAGAAATGAATTATGTTGAAGAAAAAATTGAAATATGTTAAAATGAACAATGTTAAAGAGAAAATTGAATTTCAATTTCAAATTTTGCTTCTGTGCTTTATATTTCATTACAGTCTGCTCATTTATTTTGCTTGTGATTGGAAGTGATGTTTGTTTCTTTATTTTTGGAGGTGCATTTGAAATAAAATCATACTAACACTGAGCTGGCTGTTGGAGCTCTTTATCTGTGATGTTTGTGTTACCATGTTTCAGCTTCTTTGATCATGATTCAAAATTCGTGGCTTGTGTTTTGGTCATTCCTTGATCAATTAGGACATTTTTATTTCTCACTCCATCTTTATTGTCCTGATCTCCATAATAACGGTCATCCTCATAAATTTTAAGAATTGAGAATGAAAAGACAAATAAACAGGTGGAGGAATCTCCTTGACAATATATATGACATTGCAAATGCCCCCAAAACTCTTTACTTTCCCACTACCCACCCTGAAACTCCTTTATATCTGGAAAGAGAATTTACTTTGTTCATTTTTGGGCAGCTAATGTAGATCTCATATTCTCTTCTTGCGCATGCATTAAATAGAGGATTGACTGAATCATATCTACCAAGCAGAAAAGGACCTTTTAATCTCATATTGCCACACTCAAGGAGGGAATGCACAAGCACGCACACATATACTCACTGAGACGCAGAGATATAACAGTAAAATTCAAGCTTCTAGTTTTCATCAGAGTATTCATGGCCACTTGATGCTGCATGTTATTTGAGATATTTGTGAGAGAGGGAATGGTTGTACAGGCAGTTGCCATGAGCAATGAAGGACATTGTGAAACTTTGAAAGCAGTAGATCTGTTAGCACTCTGTTCTTCGCCAGTTGTGTACAAGTCCAAGTTGACACAAATTTTTTTAATTTAGATGCTAAGAAGCAACAAATGGAATCCTAACAGAGGAACCCATCTCAAATTTTGGCAGAAAATACATTGTCTTGAATTGTGGCTCTCGTCTACCTATGAGCTTCAGTACCCTGATGAGAGAATGGAGATCAGCTCATATAAATGAGAAGTTCATGCAGACAGCGGTTTCAGGTTGAATGATTCATTATTCAAAATTCATTTCGTGAGGAGGGAAAAAATCAGGAGTGAAAGAAATTATTAGAATTTGATGGGCACACAGCTTTGGTGTTAGATATTGGGATTCCCAGAGTTGTACCTCACTTCATATTCTCGAATGTCCTGTTACAAATTAGGATTTCTGTTCAAGATGATGATAATAGTTTGATTGAGTGACATGTTTCTGAAAAATCTTTTCTAGGCTCTCTGGTTTCTCTTGTTACAGGGTAAAAGAACTGACTTTATTTTATCTATTTGCAGCTATCATATCAAAGTTTTGGTAGTTCATTAGAGAAGACCTTAGTCATGGTATGTGTTTCTATAATTCTGAAGCTATTACAGCAATGCTCACATATGTTTTGGATCTCTTGATGCCATTTTCTATCAACTCTTCCATCTTAACTCACGCTTGTATAGTGTGTGTGCAGGATTGTTTTGAAATTTTTGAAATTGCAATGAGCTTTGCCTTGGTTTTGAGTAGTTCATCAGTATGTATATCTTATGCAGCGAGGACACCTTGGAGGTTCCCCCGTTATCGTGCAGCCAAACCAGTCCTGTCATTCAAGGTTGACGAGAAGAAGTGCTGGCGACATTATCTCGGGTCAATCGGGCACTTTTGATCTTACAGATTGGGTCCGAAGGACAAGCAATGAACTGCATTGATAGAGACATTGCGGGTGGGGAAGAACAGTTGAGAGCAGTGGATAATTGCTTGCAATATCACTAAGGTGTATTCTCCCTGTAAATGAAAGGCCTAACATCAGACAAGTCTTCTAAGATCTCTGTTCTATATTTGTTTGAAATTTTGTACGTGTCCTGGAATCATATTTTTTTCCTTGACTTCCTTGTTGGTTTTTATTTTTTTTCTTTTCGTCAATTGGTTTCCTAGCCTCCTAATCTGGGATAATCCTCACATTTTGTTCTTAAATTTTTGTGTAAAGGGACAATCAGGTCATTGATCGATTCGTTGACAGTATTTCAGTTTGATCTTCAAGTGAAAAAGATTGCAATTCATTTTTCTCACTGTTTCTGCCATTAAAAATATTGAGAATGAGTTGTAATGGCACATCAAAAGCAAATTATAGAGGTTTCTGGTGTTAATTGAATGCTATTTGCAGGCTTGCAGCATTGAGAAGGGCACCGTGGAGATAAAAGATGTCCAAAGGCAAACTGGAGGATTAGAATTGCTGAGTAAATCAGTTGGTCACTGAAGATATGGTGTCTAACCTTCTTGAGGAGGCTTACATTGTGTTGGTTTTGAGGGAAGGGAAGATTTTATTCTCTATCTCTTCTCCCCACTTTCTCTGGTTTGGTTGTTTATAGCGTGTTTGGAACTTCAGGAAAGGAACGAGAAATGAAAGAAAATGTAGTGGGAGAGAAATTATAGAGAAAATGATTTGGATTTTCTTTTTGTTTCCCTCCCAAGTGAGAAACCAAAAAGAAAAAGATTTTTATTATCTCTCATTTTTATCACTTTCTTTTTGGTTATTTATAGCATGTTTGGAACTTGAGAAAGGGAATATGAGGTAAGGAAAGAGAACGGAAGGAAAATGAAGTGGGAGAGAAAATAGACAAAGTCATTTAGAGGGTCGTCATAAAACTAGTGAAAATGAAGTGTAGCTATTAGCGCTAAATTGCGTTGAACAAGCTCAGATTAGAAAGTCTAATATGGGTGACAAGTTCAACTGTGTTACACCAAAAGGATTTTGGTTTATAAATTTTATATTTTTTTTAATTTTTTGTAGCCTAGACTTGTTTATCCTAAGTATCGGTTTATAGTCTAAAAGTTATTGCCATAATACATCAGAAGCTCGTGTCCTATTATCGAATTTTTTTTATTTACTTTATATATTTTATATTTTGAAATAGTGGGAGATTGTTGGTATTTTACAAATATTTGAAATTATAAATATTGGATTTAAAATCTTTATTGGAGATCTTGTAACTGTTGGTATGCTTTGAGTTACCTTCATCTTTTATGTTTTGACTTAAAACCTTTTCAATACATTTAATAATTTCCATTGGATGATATGTTACATTCTGTATAAATTTTCCATGTGACCGTTGGTGTGAAGAGTTGCATATGTTTACTACATATATTTGCAGTTTGTGTAACGGGAGAAAATATTCAATGTAACGGTGATGCCACGTCATTATTGCTGACGTGGTATCACAAGCTAATAAAATTCATCCACGTATGTATCATGTGATGAGATGTCATGTTGGTTAGTGGGGTAATGTGGATAAAATATCCTAACTAACTCCTTAATTTTAGGTGATGAGGATAAAAACTATATTTTGATGCATTTCTATTGGCTTGTTATACCACATCAGCATGATGACAGGGCATCATTATTACACTGAATATTTTCTCATGTAACGGAGGTACAGTGGCAACTGATTTCTTAGGTAAGGAAAGAGTCCAAGATCTCTTGATTTGGCTCTCTTAGTTTTTTCACAAACTTTAGATCTTTGAGAAGAAAAATAGTTCGTGAAAAACGGTTCCAACAAACATATTACATTTTATTAATTTTTATTTGATCTTTGGGACGATCAGTGAGTTGTTCTTTACTTCTCCGCAGTTGGAAGTGTATCCTTGTAGAGAAGCTTCAGTTGAATTTTGGAGGGTAGACCGCAATCTATTTTAAGGACAATGATTACATGCATCTGTCGATAAAATTTTTTTTTCTAATTTATTTTGTAAAGGATTGTTACTTGAATTTTCTTTTGTGTTAATTTCATGAGATGAATAATATACGTTGTGATGCGTTATTTCTAATAATCTTAAAAATAGCAGTCCTTGAAAAATAATTGTAATTGTTTTTAGCTTGCCGTTAAAATTGCTCTTGCAAAATAAGAAATTTACAGCGACTGTGGCATTTCCAGCGACACTTCTGCTTGCGTCCCATAACTAGTGAGGGTGAAGCGACACCAAGGGAAACTTTTAGCAACGTGAGGGAACCGTTACCAATACTTTTCACAAGCGAGTGCTTATTCACGACCGTCCTAAGCCGTCGCTAAGGCTCGTATTAGGGACGGTTTGTCACCATCGCGATGCTTATTGCCGATGAATTATTAGCGATTGGGTTCACCGTTGCAAATATCTTTAGCAACAGTTTAGGACTGTCACTAAAATTGATGCATGACAGATTACCAATGGTTTTTTTGCCATTGACACCTTTAGCGACGGCTATGTCCTATTTTTTTCAAAAATCCTTTTTTACATAAATTCTAAATAGTTTTCATAATTTATTGTTTCACCTGATAAAATATACATTTAACATAATCCAAATAACAAAATCAGGCATTCATTCAAACCCAAATAGTTACAAAAACACTTAACCAAATTAATATACATTTTAAACGTTTGTCCAAACAACAAATACAAAAAGTATAGTCTCCCATCCAATTAGCATACAACAAAAACAAATTACATAATATCTCGCAAAATAAGCCCAAATCCAAATCTATATAACAAAAACAATTTACATAGTCTATCATAAAATAAGACCATATAGAAACACTATCGACTTATTCTTTGGAAATGACCTGAAAAAAATATAAAAATGAACAATATAAATATAACTAATACATAAGCATGTAAATATATGAACCCGTGAAATAAAAATGCAATTTACATCACGAGAATGCCAAGCTACATGTCAACTGATAGTTTTTCCAACAGTTTTAATGTCTTGGCGAGATTTTTCTAAGAAAGCTCTAGGTTTTTAGGCATTTTGAATAAAAACTTCATAGAAATTTGGACCCAATGATTCTCCACTAGCTCCTGGCAATGGGTCCATGCTAATAAGAAGTCTTTGGGCTAACTCGAGTTTCAAAAGATCAAAACTAAGCAAACAAACGTTTTCTTCATCCTACAATAATAAGTATAATATTTTAAAAACCTAAAATAAAAAATATTTATATATAATACAAGTAGTAAAATAAAAAGTGTTGTAACTTCGCAAACAAGGAGAACCCATGGATCGTGCCATTTGTTGCCACACGTCACTCGTGCCTAAACCTTGTTACGTATTAAGTTTGACAGACTTTTGAGATTGTTTGGGGGTTTTAATACCCTAACAGCTTGAAAATATGTTTTTTTGAAAACGTAAAGGGAAAAAAGAGAAATCATGTCATAACTCTCATCCCAGGAGTCCAACGACTGTTTCGTTTATTCTCACATGTCACTCGTGTCTAGACCTTATTACGTGTCAAGTTTGACAGACTGTCGAGGTCGTTTGGCGAGTTTTAGTACCATAATGACTCGAAAACAAGTTTTTTGAAAAAGTAAAGGAAACAAAAAAAAATGTCACAATTTCCACCTTGGGATTTCGATGAAAGTGGCATTTGTTCTCACACGTCACTCGTGCCTAGACCTTACTACTTGTCAAGTTTGATGGACTTTCGAGACCTTCTGGGGGCTTTAATTCCATAACGGCTTGAAAACAAGTTTTTTGAAAAAGGTAAGGAAGAAAAGAGAAAACATGTCACAACTCTTACCTTGGGAGTTCCACAACTGTGCCATTTATTCCCACATATAAACTTGCTACGTGTAAAGTTTAATGGATTTTCGAGGCTGTTTGGAGGTTTTAATAATCATAACGGCTCGAAAAACATATTCTTTGAAAAAGTAAAGAAAAAAAGAGAAAACATGTCACAAATCTCATCCTGGGAGTCCGGAGAAAGTGCCTTTTGTTCTCACATGTCACTCATGCCTAAACCTTGCTACGTGCTACGTGTCAAGTTTGACAAACTTTCGAGACCATTTGAGGATTTAGTACCGTAAAGGCTCAAAAATGTTTTTTGGGAAATTAAAGGGAAAAAAAAGAGAAAACATGTCACAACTCTTTAACTCGAGAGTCCAGAGAACGTGTCGTTTGTTCCCACACATTACTCGTGTCTATACCTTGCTCCATGTCAAGTTTGAAGGACTTCTAAGGCCGCTTGGGGGTATTAGTACCCTATTGACTGAAAGACTAGTTTTAAGAAGTTAATTCAAAAATATTTAAAAACTTTTCATTATAAAATGATACAACAAATATAAAAAATATGACCATGTTCAGGATACCTGATTGGGGAGATGGAGGCATTGAAGACGAACGAGAAGGTATAATGTCATCATCCATGGACTCATGCCATACTTGTTGCCTGCTAGATGCATCCGGAACCTAAACGTCAAAAAAATATGCATTGAACTTATGCAAATATATATTGCAATATTAAAAACATAATATGTAAACACATTTTAAATTTATCACACCTGTTTTCAAGCATCTACAATATTCCTCCTTGGGAGTCAAAAAACTGAGATAGGAGACTGGCCTTCATTACTTGCATCTCTTCTCTCATATATTGTTTGAACTTCTGTCTAAGCTCCTCTCGTAGCTCTTCTCCCAAATCCTCTTCTACTGTTTGCCGGACCACTGTAACGGCCGGGAATCAGGCTGTGATGGACCAACATCTTTCCTGTAAACAATAGCCCGTGTTATGCTAGTATTGTATGTCTTGCATTAGCCATGTCCATTTGTCTCAAGCACCTGGTGGAATAACTTTGTCTCGAGCATCATCCCTCCGTAGGTCCTTAGACACCTCCTCTAAACATCGATTATATTCAGCCTACACTTATAGTACATAATTAATTGACAATGTATCTACATGTTGTGTAACAGAGGTTAGAGTGAACTGATTTCATAGGTAAGGGAAGTCTAAGATCTCTTGATTTGGCTCTCTTAGTTTTTTCACAAACTTTTTGATCTTTGAGAAGAAAAATACTTAGTCAAACATAGTGGTGTTTTCTTCCAACAAATATATTATATTTTATTGATTTTTAATCAATCTTTGGGACAATTAATGAGTTGTTCTTTACACCTCCTCACTTGAAAGTGCACCATTGCGGGGAAGCGACAATTGAATCCTGGAGAGTAGGCTACCATTACCTGTTGCACTGGGCAACGTACTCAGAGGGCCGCCCGTTCTATTCTTAAGGACTATGACTATACAGCTTTGTCGATGACGTTTCTTCCTAATTTATTTTTTAAAGGATTGTGATTTGAATTTTATGTTTATCTGTCAATTTCGTGAGATGAATGTTTTGAGTTGTTATTTCTAATATATTTACCATATTTTATATCAGCATAGATTTTCCAAGTCCGTTTTCATCTTCCCTGCATCATTCAGTTTTGTCTGGAATTTTTTTTTCTTTGTTATCTTGAAAGCATCAATGATGGTTGTTTTAACTTTTTCTTTTAATACACTTGGATTTCTACTTACTAAGCTGTGTACTCTATGTGGATTTCTTAGAGGCAACGTTGGAAAACTGTTTCAAACAAAGGAAGTTTGGGAATCTTGATTCAAATAATAGATCAATGAAATCAATGTACTATACTAAGTTTTGTGCATTGGAAATTCGACGGACATTGCTAGACAAATTGCTTTAACTTTAAAAGTTCTACATAGACTGAAACAGGTGAAATATCTTCCAAGATAGAGAAAAGGATAAAAAAAAAATGTGAAATGGAGCCCAAGATAATTAATTGGGGATTTACTATGAAGGTGATATAGTTTTTTATGAAAGCCATACCTTGAAAAAGTTGAACCATGAAGGAGAAGGTGTTAACAGGACCACAAGGGTGATCTTAAAACCCATGAAATTCATAGGGTGTTAATATATATATTTTTTTTGTCTGAAAAACGGGACACAACTTATCTATAAAGTTGAAGACTATTATAAAGAAATAGATGTATTGTTAATCCTAGATAAAGTTGCTGGCATCAAGAAAGTGTTAAGAGTTAATTGAAATTCTTTAATGTGCTTAAAAAAGAGTAAATTATATTAGTAAACGCCATTGTACAAAAGGGTAAAATTAGGAAACGTCATTTTACAGATTATGAAGTCCAAGAGGCCGTTGAAGAAGGTGCCAAGTCTTGTTAATGTGTTGAGTTTGTTGGAGGAGGAGTTTCTAGAGAAATTTATATCAAGGTTTTGAGATGATGCGGAGGAATTGTTGGTGGCTTACAAGGTTCACCTTTTGGATTCTTCAGGGGAATAATAATTGTGAACTGTTATCTCATTGCCGTTGTTGGCAGTCATGGCCAGTTCTAAGATCGATGTTGTACTTGTGGTGTAATTGTTGGCCAGCATCCTCCCTTTGGGATCCATGGGAAGCTCTGGGACCAAAACTAGAATCAGAATTGTGATTTTGGCCCATGCATTCAACTCCAAAGTGATCCTATGAGAAGTCTTATTCCTACTACTCATACTTACTGGGATTTCGGTGCTAAAAGTTCGATTAATTGTGGCCAATTCTTGCTTTATGGTATTCAATATCATAGTGGTTTGCTTTAACATCATAGCATGGTTTAGCCTTCTTTAGCGATTAGGGGCACTGTGTTGAACCAGTCATGATATTCGAGATAGTTGGCAGGTTGCTTGGTGGGAATAGTGACGACATGGAAATTACATGTGAAGGATGACTGCTTGGGATACTTAATTGCTGAAGAAGTGATCTCAATTCCAGCTGAAGACAATCAACATCAAGAAATGCAGTTTGATTCAAGTAAAGAATTTAGGTGAATAAGGAAGCTAGTTACCCTGTAATGGCATGTCATTAAATTTTTTGAATAGCATCCATTTCATTGGTTCTTAACATTGAATTAGCAATTTGTGTTACCAGTGTTTTCAGTTTTTACCAACAGAAGTTATGCTTATATTCATACCGAGTAACTTTTTATATTTCTGGAAAATCAATCATGATTTTACCACTATACAGCTTCCCCCCCCCCCCCCCCCCCCCCCCAAAAAAAAAAAAAAAAAATCATGTTTTGCTTTTAAAACAAATTAGCGTTTTTCTATGCGATTATATAAAATGAATTTATATGAAACAAAATCTTGATTTTCAATTTCAAATTTTGCTTCTTTTCTTTATATTACGTTAAATTACTTACAGTCTGTGATAATTTATTTTGCGTGTGATTGGAAGTAAAGGTTTATCTTTTGGAGGTCATTTAAGAAAAAATCATATAGACACTAAGCTGGTTGTTGGAGCTCTTTATCTATGATGCTTGTGTTTTCATAGCCAATTATTTTCAGCTTCTTTTATCGAAATTCAAGTTAGGAATTTCTATTTCTGACTTCATCTTTATTTTCTTGATCTCCCTAATAGTATTCATCTTCACATATTTTGAGAATTGAGAATGAAAACTGCCTGTCCAAGTTACTAAACCAGCAAACAGAGGGAGGAAGCTCCTTGACAATATACATGAGATTGTGATTGCCCCCGACTCCCTATGACTACCTCCTTTTCCATGACTCACACTGAAACTCCTTTTTATTGTACAAGATGATAAATAGGTGTGCATTTGCAATAATAGAGTAGAAAAGCTAGGTTTGTGTAAACATGTAGTTTTTGTTATGTTTCCTAGCTGATGTGCATCGTGTTTTCTGTACAAAGGATTTTAGAGTTGTGAAAATTCAGGTGCCTTAACTGATATCACTTCATGATGACACGCTATTCGAATTTTCTATAGAAAAAATAAGAAGAAAGGAGTTATGATTTCCTCATTGCTAGTACTGTGGACCAAATGGAGTTTATATCAAGGGTTAAAGTCCATGCTGAGGAACTGTTGGTGACTAACAGGGTTGATGATATATTGGATTCTTCAGAGAATAAGAATTAAACTGCAAACTGCAAATCCTTATTATTTTTATCCTTGTTGGTAGCCATGGGCAATCCAATAATCATGTCGAGTACTTAGTGGTACATAATTTTCTAATAAAGTCATCTAAGATTCCAGTTTAAGACAGCCAACATCAAGAAATACCAGCTTTATTCATGTAAAGAATTGAAGTGAATTTGGAAGTCTCAACATAGCTGTTATAGGACATGTTGATTGGATTAGAAATTTGTGCCTGCAATGTTTTTGTTTTCTGAAAATAGAATCTTTCCTTAAATTAATATTGAGTTATTAGGAATTTAGTGATATCAATTGTCAACTTCAGCATTAGTTTTTGACTAGTGGAAATATAACCCTTTCTGTGTGATCTATAACTTACAAGAATGTATTCTAGTTTCAAGCTTTGTTTCTTTCAACCCGATTGATTTCATACAAGTCATGTTCATTTCAATTCGGAGTTATGGTTCAGCTTGTCGATGTGGATTTTATTTTAAACAAAATCATATGAGCATTGAATTGGCAGTTGGAACCCCTGCATCTCTGGTGTTTTTGTATCCATGACCAATTATTTTCAGCTAGTAGATGGATTCAATACACTTAGATTTTGTTTTGGTTATTAGCTCCCTCAATGGGAAATTTTTCGCTCTTTATCTTTACCTTCGTAATTGCTTTATTAATGTTCTTTAATTTGAAGTTTTATGTTATTTAAGACTGACAGTAAACATTAGAACAAAAATTCCCATCCAGTTGTCAAAATGATAAGGGAAGCGCCGCGGGGGGTTGGGGAGCGGATGTCTGCTTTCTTCATTTTAAGTGCTAGTCACTCAAGGTTCCTAAAGTGCTCTAATATAAATTTATGATCCCATACTAAGTATTTGTTAGTGCTTAAAAAGAGAGGGTGTAGACAGAATAATCTCATTGTCGACATCCGTTGAGGACTCTGATTGAAGACTCTAATTTTTGCTCAATCATTGCAGATGCTCAATCGGCCATAACCTAGGAGAAGGAAATAAGTGTGCATATAAACTGGCTAAGATGGGAAATGACTAAGAAGAAAGACTGGTTTACACGGAAGAATCTCCAGAACAATTGAGACCCCTTCTGGTGGGGGATATGGTAGTAGTATCCATTAGCAAGTAGTTTCTTTTGATTGTTTCTTTTTCAATGTGCCAAAAAAAATAGACAGAATAATCTGCTCGGTTGCAACATTGACAAGGGCATCATGAAGACAATATGATTTTCAGTTTTATGAATTGATGTTCAAAGGCAAACTGGTGGATATATTAGAATTGTTGGGTGAGACATGGTGTCTGACCTTGGGGAGACTAACATTCTGTTTGGTTTTGACTTTTGGGGAAAGGAAAGAAAAAGAGAAGAGAAGATTTTTATTCTCTCCTTTTTTCTTTCTTTCATTTTTTTTTTTTTTTTTGTTCCCCACTTTCACTGGTTTGGTTGTTTGTAGGGTGTTTGTAACTTGATGAAGGGAAAGAAAATGGAAGGGAAAGAGAATGGAAGGAAAATGAAGTGCTTTGAAATTATAAAGAAAGTGATTTGGATTTCTTTTTGCTTCCCTCCCAAGTGAGAAACCAAAAAGCGAAAGATTTTTATTCTCTCTTTTTTTCACTTTCCTTTTTTGTTAGTTATAGCCTTTTTGAAACATGAGGAAGGGAAAGAAAATTGAAGTGGGAGAGAATCGTAGAGAAAGTAATTTAGATTTTGTTTCCCTTCCTTCCAAGCTAGGACCAAAATAGGAAAGATTCCTTTTCTTTCCTCAAGTTTCAAACAACTGGAACAATTTAAATTAAAATTTTCAATTTATATTACGGCAACATCGATATATTACAGCATATTTATCAATATATTCATATTTTCAAAATTATAATGATTATTTTTAATTATATTTATTCATACAACGAAATTAGCAACATTTATGGAAAAATATCAATATATTAGCACTTATGAAGTATACATATTGTATATATTTTATTTTTTTCAAACATCTTGCAATATATCTACAAATTTTTTTTATATGTTTTCAAATATTTTGTCCATACTTAATTTCTTCAATCATGTCCCTATAAATCCTTAAAAAAAAAAAAAAAAAAAAGCCATGGTATCGTCAAGGATCAAAACCACTAAAACCGTAACATCGCTCTGTCTCTCTCAAATACTATGGCGACGTTGATGCAGCTCTCTATTCGCTTCTCTCTCTCTCTCTCTCACTCTCACGTTTCCGGTTCGACAGTCTCTACTCTAAACCCAGCAGGCCCTTCCTCTGTTTCTTCTCTTCTTTACCTCCTCTTGCTCACACTCACACCACAACTCCAAGCTCAAAACCTTTCCTCTTCAATTACCAAATCGAAACCTTCGCATTCTCTGAACCACAAGCCCTTTCGGTCTCAAACAGCTTCCCATGGATCAAAACCAACGAAAAGCCAGAGTCTGTGGTTCAATTTCTCAAACAACTCGGCTTCTCCGACACCCATATTCGATCCTCCATTCGGGTCTCACCCCAAATCCTGTTCTCGGACATAGACAAGACTCTCAAGCCCAAGCTACAGTTTTTTCAAGACCAGGGTCTCACTGGTCCCGATCTGTGTAAGTTCATTTCCAAGCATTCTTCTATCTTGACTCATAGTTTGGAGAACAAATTGATACCATGTATTGATACAATCAAGAAAACTCTCATAAATGATCAAAACAATGAAGATTTGATCCGGGTTCTACGGAGGTACAACTGGGTGACCTTAAAAAACCGAAAGTGAGGTTTCTCCGTGACATTGCCTACTTGGAGAGCTGTGGGATTGTCGGGTCTAGCTCTCTATGCTCTTGAAGGAGAAACCTCACCTTTTTGTGCGACAATCGGCACCTAGAGACCTCATTTCGTGAGTTTTAGATATGGTTTTCTTAATTGATTCAAGGATGTTGTTTAAGGCTGTGCACGCGGTTAGGTGTATTAGTGGTAAGACTTTTAGTAGGAAGTTGGTATTGTTTCGGAGTTTTGGGTTCTCCGAGGGTGAATTTATGGAAATGTTTAGGAGGACTCCGGGTTTACTTAGGACTTCAGAAGAGAAGTTGAAGATTGGGATTGAGTTATTCTTGAATGATATCAAGTTTGAAAGGTCCGTGTTAGTTCATGGACCAAATTGTTTAATGCTCAGCGTGGAGGAGAGTAATCCGTGGGTACAGAGTTTTTACAGGTTATGAAGTCCAAGAGGCTGTTGAAGCAGTAGCCAAGTTTTGTATCTGTATTGAGTTTTCCGGAGGAGGAGTTTGTAGAGAAATTTATATCAAGGTTTGGAGATGATGCGGAGGAACTATTGGTGGCTTACAAGGGTCACCTTTTGGATTCTACAGGGATATAATAATCGTGAACCCTTATCTCATTGCCATTGTTCGCAGTCATGGCCAGTTGTAAGATCAATGTTGTACTTTTGGTGTAGTTTTAGGCCAGCATCCTCTCTTTGGGATCCATGGGAAGCTCTGGAACCAAAACTGAATAGGAATTGTGATTTTGGCTCATCATTCAAGTACTAAGTGATCCTATGAGGCGTCTTCTTCCTTACGAGTCATACTTACTGGGATTTGGGTGCTAAAAGTTTGAATACTTGTGGCAGATTCTTTCTATATGGTATTCAGTATCATAGAGTGGTTTGTTTTAACATGATAGCATGGTTTAACCCCCATAGTGATTAGGGTGCACTGTGTTGAACAAGTCCTGATATTTGAGATAGTTGGCAGCGTGTTTGGTGGGAATAGTGGCGATAAGGAAATTACATGTGAAGAATGACTGCTTGGGATACTTAATTGTTGAAGAAGTGATCTCAATTCCAGATGAAGACAGTCAACATCAAGAAATGCCAGTTTCATTCAAGTAAAGAATTGAAGTGAATATGGAAGCTAGTTACCCTGTCATGGCATGCCATTAATTTCTTATTATAACATCGATTTTATTGGCTTTCGTCATTGGTTTAGAGATTTGTGTTAGTAGTGATACCAAGTCCTTTTTATTTAGGAAAACTAATTTTCCTTTTACCAGCATTTCTCCATGCGATTGTATAAAATGAACTACGTTAAAGAGAATATTGAATTTCTCTTCCAAATTTTGCTTATTTGCTTTATATTTCATTACAGTCTGCTCATTTATTTTGCTTGTGATTGGAAGTGAAGTTTATTTATTTATTTTTGGAGGTGCATTTGAAATAAAATCATAACAACACTGAGCTGGCTGTTTGAGCTCTTTATCTTTGATGTTTGTGTTACCATGTTTCAGCTTCTTTGATCATGATTAAAGAATTTGCTTTGTTCATTTTTGGGCAGCTAATCCAGATCTCATTAGTATCTTCTTGTGCGTGCATTAAAAAGAGGATTGACTGAATCATATTTACCAAGCAGAAAAGGACCTTATAATCTCATATTGCTACACTCATGCAGGGAATGCACAAGCATGCACACATATATTCACAGAGACACAGAGACATTAACACTAGCAGGGATGGAGGCAAGGGGTTTATACAGGGGCCACGGCCCCCCTTAAAATTTTGGGAATCTCTTCAATATTCATACAAAAGTTTGGGATATATACATTAAATACTATATGGACCCCTAAATTAGTTCCTTATAGTGATCAATACACCAAGAAATCAGTTTTGAGTCTTATCTGTTTTAATTTCCTATCTTGTTTTGGTTGAGTTTTAAGTCTGTCTATCTATCTTAGTTTTCTATCTTGTTTGAACCTATATTGATTGTATAAATTATATTTTTAGTAATAATTTTAATTATTTTGAACTTTCTAAACATAAAATTTCTCTCTCCCTCTGGACGGTCTATATCTCTTATTGTCCCCTGTCTCTCGTCCACAAGGTACTAATATTTCAATAATCAATTAATTTGAGTATTTTTATCTTTTCTTGCCTCAATTAGGATTGAAAAGAGTTGCTTTAACATGTGATTTATACCATAACTTTGACTATTTAGCTACAAAAACAACATATTGTAGTTGTTATTAAAATTTCTCAAATTCGTGACAGGGTAAATTTTTTTTTTCAATTTCAATATATTTTACTCATTGATTATTATTTTCATATTGTCAGTTCTGCCCTCCAATAAAAAAATTTCTAGTTCCGTCTCTAAACACTAGACTTCAAACTTCTAGTTTTCATCAGAGGATTCATGGCCACTTGAGTGCTCATGTTATTTGAGTTACTTGTGAGAGAAGGAACGGTGGGACAGGTAATGAGCAATGAAGAACATTGTGAAATTTGAAAGCAGTAGATAAATAGCGGTATGTTCTTTGCCAGTTGCTTACAAGTCCAAGATGGCATAAAAAAATTTAAATTTAGATGATAAGAAGCAACAAATGGAATCCTAATAGTGCCGCCCATCTCAAATTTTGGCAGAAACTACATTGTCTTGAATTGTTGATTTCGTCAACCTATTGAGCTTTAGTACCCTGATGAGTGGATGGAGATCAGCTCATATAAGTGAGAAGTTCATGCAGACAGAGGTTTCAGGTTGAATAACAAGTCATTCATAGAGAAAAAGAAAAATCACGAGTGAAAAAAATTATTAGAATTTGATAGCATTACAAGTTTGGCTATTTATAGCATGTTTGAACTTGAGGAAGTGAAAGAGGGAGGAAGAAAAATGAAGTGGAAGAGAAATTATAGAGGAAGTGATTTGGATTTTCTTTTTGCTTGCCCCCACTAAAAGGAAAATATTTTTATTATCTGCTCTTTTTTTTTTACTTTCCTTTTGGCTATTTATTACCTGTTTCAAACTTGAGGGAGGAAAAGAGAAAAAGAAAAAAGAAAAAAGAAAAATGGAGCGGGAGAGAATGATTTGGATTTTCCTCCCCTTCTTTCCCAAGCTAAAAATCAAATAGGGGAACGTATTATTTTTCTCTTCCTTTTCCTATGTATCCTAAAGTTCGAAATAGGCAAGTTATTTGAATAATGTCAATTTATAATGGCATATTTATCAATTTATCATGTTGATGTGGTACATCGGATTAATAATAATAGAAAATCATATCAGTATTTGAAATCCTAATATTATCTTGTTTTGTGCTAAAAAAATTTAAATTTTAAACACAATGCTCCGGGTCCCGCCCCAAATCCTCTTCTCGAACATAGACAAGACTCTCGAGCCCAAGCTGCAGTTTTTTCAAGACCAGGGTATCACTGGTCCGATCCGTGTAAGTTCATTTACATGAATTCTTCACTTCTGGCTTTATAGTTTGGAGAAAAAATTGATACCTTGTGTTGCTATAATCAAGAGAACTCTCATAAATGATAAAAACGATAAAGATTTAATTCGGGTTCTGCAGAGGTGCAATTGGGTGACCTTAAAAAAACCTGGAATTGAGGTTGCTCTGTAACATTTCCTTCTTGTAGAGCTGTGGGATTGTCGGGTCTCAGCTTTCTACGCTCTTGAATAGGCAACCTCGGCTTTTGTTATGCCAGAGTCAGCACTTAAGAGACCTCATTTCGCGAGTTTTAGATATGGGTTTCTTAATTAATTCGAGGATGTTGGTTCACGCTGTGTACACGGTTAGTTGCATGAGTGGTGAGACTTTTAGTAGGAAGTTGGAATTGTTTCTAAGTTTTGGGTTCTCGGAGGGTGAATATATGGAAATGTTTAGGAGGACTCCGGGTTTACTCATGACTTCAGAAGAGAAGTTGGAAGATTGGGATTGAGTACTTCTTGAATGATATAAAGTTTGAAAAATCATTATTAGTCCGTCGACCAAATTGTTTGATGCTCAGCATGGAGGAGAGAGTAATCCCTCGGTACAGAGTTTTACAGGTTATGAAGTCCAAGAGGCTGTTGAAAAAGAAGCCAAGTTTTGTTAGTGTGTTGAGTTTATCAGAGGAGTTTCTAGAGAAATTTATATCAAGGTTTAGAGATGACGCAGAGGAATTGTTAGTAGCTTACAAGGGTCAACTTTTGGATTCTTCAGGGGAATAATAATAATTGTGCACTAATCTCATTGCGGCCATTGGCTGTCAAGGCTAGTTCTAAGATCATAGTTGTACGTTGGGCATAGATTTTGGCCTGAAAGCTCCCTTTTGTAGCCATGGGCAGCTCTGGAACCAAAAACTGGAATCGAAATTCTGGTTTTGGCCCAAACATTTCACCTCAAGTCCAAGGTGCTCCTTTGAGAGGCCGACATACTGGAATTTGGGTGCCAAAAAGCTTTGTTTAGCAGTTACAACTTCTTGCTGTAGGTATTCTCAGTGTCTTTGGAGTTGTTTGCTTTAACATGATGGCGTGGTTTAACAACCTTCAACAATTAAGGTGCACTGTGTTGAACCAATTTTGATATTCAAGATGATTGACCTGTTGTTAGGTGGGAAATGGTGGAGCCGGGAAAGAGACATGTGCAGGATGTACTCTTCAGATAGTCGTTAAAGAAGTGATCTCAATTCCAGGTCTAAGACAATCAACATCAAGATATGCCGTTTTGGTTCAAGTAAAGAATTTAAGTGAATATGGAAGCTAGTTACCCTGTTGTGGCATGTCATTAAATTTTTTGAATAACATCTATTTCATTGGCCCTTTTCATTGAATTAGAAATTTGTGTTACCAGTGTTTTCAATTTTTACCAACAGGATTTATGCTTATATTCATACCAAGTAATTGGTTTTTTTAGAAAAATCTAGCTTCCCCCTCCCTGGGGTTTCTATTCTACTTTTAAAATTTCTTTTAATGTTTTTCTAAGTGATTATATAAAAAGAATGATATTAAACAGAATCTTGATTTTGCATGTCAAATTTTGCTTCTTTCCTTTATACTACAATCAATTACTTACAGTCTCAGCTCATTTATTTTGCTTGTCATTGGAAGTAAAGGTTTATCTTTTGGAGATGCATTTAACAAACAAGCAAATGGACAGTAAGCTAGTTGTTGGAGCTCTTTATCTGTGATACTTGTGTTTCCATGACCAGTTATTTTTAGTTTCCCTTATTGAAATTCAAAATTCTGTAATTGTGTTTTGATTGTTGCCTTGATAAAATTAGGAATTTTTATTTTTGAAGACACCAATTGAAATTGCAGAGCAGATGTTAAACTTGGGAGCACTTGGATACCGTGCTCCTGAACTCACCGCTGCAGCCAAACCCATCTTGTCATTCAAGGTTGATGCGTAGATGTATTTTTAAAAAAGGTTTATGTTTTGGAGATGCATTTTAAAAAAGAAATCATACGGACACTGAGCTGGTTGTTGGAGCTTTTTATTTGTGATGCTTGTGTTTCCATGACCAGTTATTTTCAGTTTCTTTTATTGAAATGCAAAATTCTGGAATTGTGTTTTGGTTGTTGCCTTGATGAAATTAGGAATTTTTATTTCTGAGGACACCAACTGGAATTGCAGAGCAGATATTAAACTTGGGAGCACTTGGATACCGTGCTCCTAAACTCACCGCTGCAGCCAAACTCGTCCTGTCATTCAAGGCTGATGCGTATGCATTTGGAGTGATTGTGATGGAATTGTTGACCAGAAGTAGTGCTGGCGACATTATCTCAGGTCAATCAAGTGTTGTTGGTCTTACAGATTGGGTCCGATTGTGTGACCAAGAAGGACGAGAAATGGATTGCATTGATGGAGACATTGCCGGTGAGGACGAACACTCGAGCAATGGATGAATTGCTTGCATTAACACTAAGGTGTATTTTCCCTGTAATGAAAGGCCTAACATCTGACAAGATTTGGATGATACATGTTTGAAAATTTTGTACATGTGTCTTGGAATCAATTTTTTTTCCCCGGACTTCCTTGTTTTGATTTATATTTTTTTTTTTGCCCCCTTCTCGTCAATTGGTTTCCTAGCCTCCTAATCTAGGCTAATCCTTGCATTCTTTTCTTGAATTTTTGTGTAAAGGCACAATCAATCCCTTGATTGGTTGATTGACAGTATTTTTAGTTTTCTCTTGAAATGAAAAGATTTCAATTCATTTTTCTCATTGTTTCGTAGTTTGGAGGAGGTTAACAGTGTTGGTTTTCAGGGAAAGGAAGAGAAAGGTAAGGAAGACTTCTACTTTTTCTCTTTTTCTCTTTTCTTTTTTTTTTTTTTCTTCACTTTCCTTTGCTTGGTTGTTTGAAGTGAAGAGAAAAAAAAAAAACTAAGAAAAAATTCTTCAATAATCTTCTTGTTGGTTCCACCAAAAATTTTCAATTCTCTCTCTCTCTCTCTCTCTCTCTCTCTCTCTCTCTCTCTCGTTTGGTAGAGCTTTGACTTGATTTTTTTTAGTTGATAAGTAAAAAAATTAATTTTTTTGATTTTTTTTTTTTTGCTGATCTCTAGCTTATAAAAATAAAAAAGCAAAATTTTTTTTTAGCTTTGTGGCTTATAAGCCAATAAAATCAAATAAAAAAGGCTTAAAATAAATTCTACTAAATGGACCTCTCTCAAATCCAAATGAGAAGTTATTTTCCTTTGAACTTGCTCTCCATTCTTCCTATGGAGAACGAAAAGGAAGAACATAATTAAATCCCTAATCTAAGTTTTGGGCTTCACATGACTTGCTTAAAAATTTGGCCCAGGGAAAGCGAGAGTACTTCAAAATATTGTACCGATGTTGAGCGGGGAGTGGTTTGTACAATTGAAATTACTGATGACCTAGGAAAATAGAGGAATCTCTAGGGCACCCCCCCTAGTCTTAACCGTCTTCTTGGTTGTTACAATACCCATAGGCATCATTGTGGATTAGGTGAGTTGGTCTAATAATTATTTTTCTCTCTATTTATTTATTTTTACCTCTTTTTCTATGAGTGGAAAGAATCACGGAACAAAATATTTTGCAAAATTTTTGCTACATTTATCTTGTATTTATGTTTACAGAATTTTGATACATCCTTATTATCCCTTGTATTTTAATTAAAATTTTCTACTTAGTTTATGACAAATTTGGTTCATAATGGCATATTTACCACTATATTCGCATTCTTAAGCTTATAATATAAATTTTCACCGAAATTAACAAAGTTTATGATATTGTATTAACATATATTACTTCTGAAATATGCATCTTATATTTTTTTTATATATTTTAATTTGTTTTTAAAACATCTTGCAATTTATCTACGAATGTATTCATTTTTTTGCAAATATTTTGTCCATACTTCATTACCTCAAATTATGTCTTCAAACCCAATAAAAGCCAGGGGATCTTCCAAACCCCTAAATCCTAACATTTTTCTCTCCTTCTCTCTCTTCTTCCTCTTTCTGAAACACTTTGGCAACAGTGATGCAGAGTCTCTATTCACGCCTTTCTCTCTCACGTTTCCGGTTCAACAGTCTCTACTCTAATCCCAGCATACCCTTCCTGTGTTTCTTCTCTCCTTTATCTTCTCTTGGTCACACTCACACCACAACTCCGAGCTCAAACCCTTTGCTCTTCAATTACCTAATCGAAACCTGGGGGCATTCTCTGAACCACAAGCCCTCTTGATCTCGAACCGCTATCCATAGATCAAAACCCTTGAAAAGCCAGAGTCTGTGGTTCAATTTCTCAAACAACTCGGCTTCTGCGACACCCATATTCGATCCTCCATCTGGGTGTCGCCCCAGATCCTCTTCTCTAACATAGACAAGACTCTCAAGCCCAAGCTGCAGTTGTTTCAAGACCTGGGTCTCAGTGGTCCTGATCTGGGTAAGTTCATATCCAAGAATTCTGCGCTTTTGGCTCGTAGTTTGGAGAAAAAATTGATACCAATGTATTGATAGAATCAAGAAAATTCTCGTAAATGATAAGAACACTCAGGGTTTGATTTGGGTTCTGCGGAGGTGCCATTGGGTGACCTCCACTGCCCCCGAATCGAGGTTTCTGTGTAACATTGCCTTCTTGGAGAGCTGTGGGATTGTCGGGTCTCAGCTCTCGACCCTCTTGAAGAGGCAACCTCGGCTTTTTGTTATGCGAGAGTCTGCACTTAGAGACCTCATTTCGCGAGTTTTATATATGGGTTTTCGGATTGATTCGAGGATGTTGGTTCACGCTGTGCACGCGGTTAGTTGTATTAGTGATGACACTTTTAGTAGGAAGTTGGAATTGTTACGGAGTTTTGGATTCTCGGAGGGTGAATTTATGGAAATGTTTAGGAGGGCTCCGGGTTTGCTTAGGACTTCAGAAGAGAAGTTGAAGATTGGGATTGAGTTTTTCATGAATGGTATCAAGTTGGAAAGGTCCGTGTTAGTCCGTCAACCAAATTATTTGAGGCACAGCATGGCGGAGAGAGTAATCCCTCGGTACCAAGTTTTACAGGTAATGAAGTCCAAGAGGCTGTTGAAGAAGGAGCCGTGTTTTTTGTATGTGTTGAAATTTTCGGAGAAGGATTTTCGAGAGAAATTTATATCAAGGTATAGAGATGATGAAGAGGAACTGTTGGTGGCTTACAAGGGTAACCTTTTGGGTTCTTCAGGGGAATAATAATTGTGAACTCTTATCTCATTGCCGGTGTTGTCTGTCATGGCCAGTTCTAAGATCATTGTTGTACATTGGCTGTAGTTTTTGGCCAGAAACCTTCCTTTGGGAGCCATGGGCAGCTCTGGAACCAAAAACTGGAATCAGAATCGTGATTTTGGCCCATGCATTCAAGTCCAAAGTGATCCTATGAGAAGTCTTATTCCTTACTACTTATACTTACTGGGATTTGTGTGCTAAAAGTTTGATTAATTGTGGCAAATTCTTGCTGTATGGTATTCAGTATCGTAGAGTGGTTTGCTTTAACATCATAGAATGGTTTCACCTCCTTCAGCGATTACGGTGCACTGTGTTGCACCAGTCCTGATATTCGAGACATTTGGCAGATTGTTTGGTGGGAATAGCGGCGACACAGAACTTACATGTGAAGGATGACTGCCTAGGATACATAATTGGTGAAGAAGTCAATTCCAGATGAAGACAATCAACATCAAGAAATGAACTATGTTAAAGGGAAAATTGAATTAGATTAAAATGAACTATGTCAAAGAGAAAATTTAACTTCAATTTCAAAATTTGCTTCTGTGCTTTATATTTCATTACAGTCTGCTAATTTATTTTGCTTGTAAATTGTGATTAGAAGTGATGTTTATTATTTATTTTTGGAGGTGCATTTGAAATAAAATCATTCTAACACTGAGTTGGCTGTTGGAGCTCTTTATCAGTGATGTTTGTGTTCCCATGTTTCAGCTTCTTTGATCTTGTCAAAATTCTTGGTTTGTGTTTTGGTTATTCCTTGATCAATTAGGATATTTTTATTTCTCACTCCATCTTTATTATCTTGATCTCCATAATAACGGTCATCCTCATATATTTTAAGATTTGAGAATGAACACTGTCCCAGTTACCAGACCAATAAACAGGAGGAGGAATATCCTTGACAACATATATGACACTGTAAGTGCCCCCGAAACTCCTTCCTTTCCCACTACCCACCCCGAAACTCCTTTATATCTGGAAAGAGAATTTTCTTTGTTCATTTATGGGCAGCTAATCCAAATCTCATCTTCTCTTCTTGTGCATGCATTAAATAGAGGATTGACTGGATCATATTTACCAAGCAGAAAAGGACCTTATAATCTCACATTGCCACACTTATGGACAGAATGCACAAGCACGCACACATGTACTCATAGAGACGCAGAGATATAACGGAATTCTAGTTTTCATCAGAGGATTCACAGCCACTTGAATGCTGCATGTTATTTGAGTTATTTGTGGGAGAGGGAATGGTTGTACAGGCAGATGCCATGAGCAATTAAAGACACCGTGAAATTTTGAAAACGGTAGATCTATTAGCACTCCGTTCTTTGCCAGTTACAAGTCCAAGATTGCACAAAAAAATTTTAAATTTGGATGATAAGAAGCAACAAATGGAATCCTAACAGAGCAACCCATGCAAATTTTGGCAGAAAATACATTGTCTTGAATTGTGGCTTTCGTCTACCTATGAGCCTCAGTACTCTGATGAGAGAATGGAGATCAGCTCATGCAAATGAGAAGTTCATGCAGACAGAGATTTCAGGTTGAATGATTCGTTATTTGGAATTCGTTTTGTGAGGAAAAAAAATCTGGAGTGAAAGAAATCACTAGAATTTGATGGACACACAGCTTTGGTGTTAGATATTGGGATTCCAGAGATCTTACCAATAGGATTTTCTGTTCAAGATAATGATAATAGGTTGCATGAGCGACATGTCTCTGAAAAATCTTTCCTAGGCTGTTTGGTTTCTCTTGTTGCATGGTAAAACAACTGACTTTGTTTTATCTATCTCTAGATATCACAATCGAAGTGTTGATATTTCATTAGAGAAGACCTTAGTCATGGCATCTTTTTCTGGATTCTGAAGTTATTACAGAAATGCTCACATATGTTTTGGATCTCTTGATGCTATTTTCTATCAATTCTTCCATCTTAATTCACGCTTGTATATTGTGTGTGCAGGATTGTTTTGAAATTGCAAGGACCTTTGCCTTAGTTTTGAGTGATTCATTATATCTTACGCAGAGAGGACAGCTTGGAGGTAACCCCCGTTATTGTGCTGCCAAACCAGTCTTGTCATTCAAGGCTCACCAAAAGAAGTGCAGGCGACATTATCTCGGGTTAATTGGGTGCTCTGGATTATACAGATTAGGTCTGGCTTTATGACCAAGAAGGATGAGGAATGGACTGCATTGATAGAGACATTGCGGGTGGGAAGAACACTCGAGAACTATGGATGAATTCCTTGCAATATCACTAAGGTGTATGCACCCTGTAAATGAAAGGCCTAATATCAGACAAGTCTCCTAAGATCTCTGTTCTATATCTGTTTGAAATTTTGTACATGTCTTGGAATCATGTTTTTTCCCCCCTTGAGTTCCTTGTTGATTTTGATTTTATTTTCTCCTTCTCCTCAATTGGTTTCCTAGCCTCCTAATCTGGGATAATCCTCACATTCTGTTCTTAAAATTAGTGTAAAGGGATAATTGGTTCATTGATCGATCCATTGACAATATTTCAGTTTGATCTTCAACAGAAAAATATTGCAATTCATTTTTCTGACTGTTTCTGCCATTAAAAATATTGAGAATGAGTTGTAATGGCACATCAAAAGCAAATTAGAGAGGTTTTTGTTGTTAATTGAATGCTAGTTGCTGGCTTGCATCATTGAGAAGGTGCATCATGTAGATAAAAGATGTTCAAAGGCAAATTGGTGGTTTAGAATTGCTGGGTAAATCAGTTGGTCACTGAAGACCTGGTGTCTGACCTTCTTGAGGAGGCTAAGATTGTGTTGGTTTTGAGGGAAGGGAAGATTTTTATGCTCTTTTTTTTTTTTTTTTCCCCACTTTCCCTGGTTTGGTTGTTTATAGCGTGTTTGGAACTTGAGGAAGGGAAAGAGAAAGGAAGGAAAATGAAGTGGGAGATAAATTGTAGAAAAAATAATTTGGATTTTCTTTTTGCTTCCCTCCCAAGTGAGAAACCAAAAAGGGAAAGATTTTTATTATCTCTCCTTTTTATTACTTTCCTTCTTATTTATGGCCTGGTTGGAACTTGAGGAAGAAAAGAGAGGGAAGAAAATGAAGTGGGAGAGAAAATAAAGAGAATGATTTTGAGGGTTGCCATAAAACTGGTAAAAATGAAGTGGACCTATTAGCACCAAACTGCGTTGAACAAACTTAGATTAGAGGGTCTAATATACATGACAAGTTCATTTGTGTTACACCAAAAGGATTTGGTTAATAGAAATTTTATATTTCATTAATTTTCTGTAGCCCTAACTTGTTTATCCTAAGTATCAGTTTATAGTCCAAAAGACTGCCATAATGCATTATACACTCGTGTCCCATTATCAAATTTATTTGTTTACTTTACATATTTTATATTTTGAAATAGTGGGAGATTGTTGGCATTTTACAAATATTTCAAATTATAAATATTGAATTTAAAATCTTTATTGGAGATCTTGTAACTGTTGGTATACTAATTGAGTTAGCTTTCAGTTACCTCCATATTTTATGTAATGATTTAAAACCTTTTCAATGCATTTAGTATTTTCTATTAGATGATATGTTTCATTCTATATATATTATCCATTTGACCGTTGGTGTGAAGAGTTGCATATTTTACTACATATATTTACATGTTGTGTAATAGAGGTTAGAGTGTCAACTGATTTCATAGGTAAGGGAAAAGTCCAAGATGTCTTGATTCGGCTCTCTTAGGTTTTTCACAAACTTTTGATCTTTGAGAGAGCAAAATACCGAGTCAAAAACAGTGGTGTTTTCTTCTAACAAACATATTATATTAAATTTTTTTATTTGATCTTTGGGATGACCAAGGAGCGAGGAAGTGACAATTGAATCATGGAGGGTAGGCCACTACTACTTGTTGCACCAGATCACTTATTTAAAGGGGCACGATATATTCTTAAGGACAATGACTACATGCTTGTGTCGATAATTTTTCTTTTCATTTTATTTTGTAAAGCATTGTGATTTGGATTTTCTTATGTGTTAATTTCGTGAGATGAATAATATATGTTTTTAACTCGTTATTTCCAACAATCTTAAGCCTAGAAGTCCATGAAAAGTGACTGCAATTGTTTTTAACTTGCCATTAAAATTGCTCTTGCAAAACAAGAAATTTATAGATCCAAACAGAAAAGGACAATTTCAACAGCAGCAAACCGTCGCAAAAACTAGTGATTCCATCGCTAAAACCAATAGCGACGGCTGGCTACGGCATTTCCAATGATGCTTCTGCTTGAGTTGCAAAAACTTACAACGACAATGAAGTAGCGGCAAGGGAAACTTTAGTGACAGAAATAAACCGCCACTAAAACTTCCACTGCAACTACTTGTTCGCGACCATCATAATTCAATGGCTAAAGCACTTATTAGCGACGCTTTGTGACTGTCGCGGATGCTCTTGCCATTAATTATTAGCAACTGAAATAGCAACGGTTTAGGAACTGTCACTAAAACAATGACGCAAAGTAGAGACATTGGCAAAGTTTTTTTGCCATCCTTTGTGTCACCTTTAGCGACGATGCTAATAATTATTTTTTTACATAAATTATAAAGAATTTTCGTAATTTATTGTTTAACATAATTCAAATACAAAATCATACATTCCTTCAAACCCAATTACTTACAAAAACACTTAACTAAATTAATATAACCTTTAAACATCTGGCCAAGCAACAAATACAAAAAGTAACTGTCTCCCATCCTGTTAGCATACAACAAAAATAAATTACATAATATCTCACAAAATAAGCTCAAATCCAAATCCATAGAACAAAAACAAATTCATAATCTATCACAAAATAACTCCACATAGAATTTCATCGACCTATTTTTTGGGAATAACCTGCAAAGGAAAAAAAAATATAAATATTAAAACAAAATGAAAAATATAAAGATAAGTAATACATAGGCATGTAAATATATAAACCCTTGAAATAAAAATGCAATTTACATTACAAGAATGCCAAGTTACATGTCAGCCAATTGATGTCCAACTGTTTTACTGTCTTGGTGAGATCTTTCTATAAGAGTGCCAGGTTTTTTAGCATTTTGAACAAAAATTTCGTGGAAATTTGGATAAAAATGGTTCTCCACCAACTTTTGACAATGGGTTCGTTTAATAAGAAATCCTTCGACTAACCAAGTTTTGGAAGATCAAAATTAAGAAAACAAACGTTTACTCCATCCTACAATAATAAGTACAATATTTTAAAATTTTGAAATGAAAAAAACTTATAAATAATACAAGTAATAAGATAAAGAGTGTTGAAACTCGAAAACTGGGAGAGTTCGCAGATTGTGCTGCTTGTTTCCACACGTCACTCATGCCTAGACCTTGCTACGTGTTAAGTTTGACGGACTTCCTAGGTAATTTAGGGCCCTAATGGCTCAAAAATAGGTTTTTTGAAAATATAAAGGACAAAAAAAAAAAAAAGAGAAAACATGTCACAACTCTCATCACAGGAGTCCCGCGACCGTGCCGTTTATCCCCACATGTCACTCGTGCCTAGACCTTACTACGTGTCAAGTTTAACGAACTTTTAAGGTTGTTTGGGGGCTTTAGTACCCTAACGGCGCGCAAATAGGTTTTTTTAAAAAAGTAAAGGAAAAAGAAAAAAGGAAAAAAAACATGTCACTACTTTCACTCCGGGAGTTCAATGAAAGTGTCATTTATTCTCACATGTCACTTGTGCCTAGACCTTGCTATATGTCAAGTTTAATGGACTTTTGAGACCATTTGGGAGTTTTAGTGCCTTTGAAAAAGTTAAGAAAAAAAAGAAGAGAAAACATGTCATAACTCTCATTCAGAGAGTCCGGCGACTGTACCATTTATTCCCACATGTCACTCGTGTTTAGACCTTTCTATGTGTCAAATTTAATGAACTTTTGAGGCCATTTGGGGGTTTAGTACCCTAAGTGATTTTCTGAAAAAAGTAAAGGAAAAAAGAGAAAACATGTCATAACTCTTATTCGGAAGTTCGGCGAAACTACCGTTTGTTCTCACACATCACTTATGTCTTGACTTTGCTACATGTCAAGTTTGATGAATTTTTTAGACCACTTGGGGGTTTTAGTGTTGTAACGACTCAAAAACATGTTTTTTGTTTTTTAAAAAAGTTAAGGAGAAAAAGAGAAAACATGTTACAACTCTCACACTAGGAGTCTGGAGATAGTGTTGTTTGTTCCCACAAATTACTTGTGCCTAAACATTGCCACGTGTCAAATTTGACAGACTTCTGAGGCCATTTTGGGTTTTAGTATCCTAGCAGATCGAAAACAAGTTTTTTAAAAAAGTAAAGAAAAAAAAAAAAGAGAAAACATGTCACAACACTCACCCCGGGAGTCCAACAAAAGTGATGCTTGTTCTCACGTCACTCATGCCTAGGCCTTGCTACGTGCCAAGTTAACAGAGTTCCGAGATCGTTTAGGGGTCTATTACTGTAAGGGCTCAAAAACATGTTCTTTGAAAAATTAAAGGAAAAAAAGAGAAAACATGTCACAACTCTCACCCCGAGAGTTCGATGAACGTGCTGTTTGTTCCCACATGTCACTCATACCTAGACCTTACTACTGTCAAGTTTGACAGACTTGTAAGGCTGCTTAAGGGTTTTAGTATTCTAACAATTGAAAGACTAGTTTTAAGAAAATTAAAAAATATTTTAAAGCTCTTCAATACAAAATTATGCAACAAATATAAGAAATATGATTATGTTTAGGATACCTGATCTAGAGGTGGAGGCAATGAAGTCGAACGAGAAGATATAACATCATCACCCATGGACTCATGCCATACCTGGTGTCCATTAGATGCATCCTAAACCTAAACGTTAAGGGAATGTGCATGAAACTTATGCAAATATATATTGCAATATTAAAAAAAATATATGTAAACACATTGTTTATTTAGTACACCTGTCTTCAGGCATTTATATTATTCCTCCCTTGGAGTCTAAAAACTGAGATAAGAGACTGGTCTTCATTACTTGCATCTCCTCTCTCATATCCTATCTAAGCTCCTCTTTAACTCCTCTCCTAGCTCATCTCTCAGCTCCTCACACACTATCTCCTGGACGTATCGGGTGATCTCTTCCATTGTAGCAGGCTCAGGGATTGGGCTGTGATGGACAAGCATCTTCCCCGTAAATAGCAGCCCATGTTATGCTAGTGTCATATGTCTTGTAGTAGCCATGTCCATCTGCCTTGAACAACTAGTAGAGTATCTTGTCTCGAGCATCATCCATCCATAAGTCCTCAGCACCTCCTCTAAGCGTCGATTATATTCAACCTACACTTTGAAAACATAATTAATTAACAATATATTTGCACGTTTTGTAACAGAGATTAGAGTGGAAATTGATTTCATAGGTAAGGAAAAAGTCCAAGATCTCTTTATTCGACTCTCTTAGTTTTTTCATGAACTTTTGATTTTTGAGAAGAATGATAATTAGTCAAAAACAATGGTATTTTCTTCCAACAAACATATTATATTTTATTGATTTTTATTCGATTTTTGAAATGATCAACAAACTGTTCTTTACACTTCTACACTTGGAAGTACACCTTTGTAGGAAAGCAATAGTTGAATCTTGGATGATAGGCCGCCTATTACACTATTATCTATTACACCGGGTCACGTATTTAGATAAGCGCGATCTATTCTTAACGACAGTAACTACACGCCTTTGTTGGTAACTTTTCTTTCTAATTTATTTTGTGAAGGATTGTGATATGAATTTTATATTTTATGTGTCAATTTTGTGAGATGAATAATATATGTTTTGACTCATTATTTCCAACACATTTACCTTATTTTATATCAGCATAGATTTTTCAAGTTCGTTTTCATCTCACTGCATCCTTCAAGAAAGTGTGAGTCATTGACATTCTTTAATGTGCTCTGAAAAAGAGTACATTAGTAAACCTCGTTGTTCAAGAGGGTAAAATTAAACGAAAATGAAAAAACGAGTTTGTATGCCATATTAGTGATATTTAAGATTTTTATAATGTATATTTCTGGTAAAAATCTGTATATATCTTTTTTCAAACATCTTGAAATATATATACGGATAAATTTATATATTTCAAATCTTTGGTCCGTATTTTATTCCTTCAAATTATGTTTCTATAAATCCCAAGAAAAAGTCATTGTATCTTCAAAACCAGTAAACCCTAACATCGCTCTCACTCTCTCTGTGAAACAATATGGCAACATTGATGAAGGCTCTCTATTCAAGCCTTTCTCTCTCACCTTTCCGTTTCAACAGTCTATACTGTAATCCCAGCAGACCCTTCCTCTGTTTCTTCTCTTCTGTGGCTTCTCTTGCTCACACACACCACAACTCCGAGCTCAAACTCTTTACTCTTCAATTACCTAATCGAAACCGTCGCATTCGCTGAACCACAGGCCCTCTCGATCTCAAAGCGCTTCCCAGGGATCAAAACCCTCGAAAAACCAGAGTCTGTGGTTCAATTTCTCAAACAACTTGGCTTCTGGGACACCCATATTCAATGCTCCATCCGGGTCTTGCCCCGAATCCTCTTCTCGGAGATAGACACGTGCTGCAGTTTTTTCAAGACCAGGGTCTCACTGGTCCCGATCTGTGTAAGTTTATTTCCAAAAATTCTTCGCTTTTGACTCATAGTTTGAGAAAAAATTGATACCTTCTGTTGATATCATAAAAAAAAACTCTCATAAATGATAAAAATAATCAAGATTTCATTCGGTTTCTGCAGACATGCAGTTGGGTGACCTCCAATAACCCGGAATTGAGGTTGCTCCGTAACATTGCCTTCTTGGAGAGCTGTGGCCCTGTGGGATTGTCGGGTCTCAGCTCTCTTGCTCTTGAAGAGGAAACGTCGGCTTTTTGGTATGCGAGAGTCGGCACTTAGAGACCTCGTTTCGTGAGTTTTAGGTATGGGTTTTCTGATTGATTCGAGGACGTTGGTTCACGCTGTGTACCCGGTCAGTTGTTTGAGTGGTGAAACTTTTAGGAGGAAGTTGGAATTGTTTCGGAGTTTTGAGTTCTCCGAGGGTGTATTTATGGAAATGTTTAGGACTCCGCATGTACTTCTGACTTCAGAAGAGAAGTTGAAGATTGGGATTGAGTTCTTCTTGAATTATATCAACTTTGAAAGGTCCGTATTAGTTCTTCGGCCAGTTTGTTTGCGTACAGCATGGAGGAGAGAGTAATCCCTCGGTACAGAGTTTTGCAGGTTATGAAGTCCAAGAGGCTGTTGAAGAAGGAGCCAAGTTTTGTTAATGTGCTGAGTTTGTCGGAGGAGGAGTTTCCAGAGAAATTTATATCAAGGTTTAGAGATGATGCGGTGGAACTGTTGGTGGTTTACAAGGGTCACCTTTTGGATTCTTAAGGGTAATAATAATTGTGAACCCTCATTTCATTGCCATTGTTGGCAGTCATGGCCAGTTCTAAGATCAATGTTGTACTTTTTGTGTAGTTTCTGCCCAGTAAGTATGATTAGTAAGGAATACGACTTCTCATAGGATCACTTTGGAGTTGAATGCATGGGCCAAAATCACAATGCCGATTCCAGAGCTTCCCATGGATCCCAAAGGGAGGATGCCCAAAAGTTTGATTAATTATGGCAAATTCTTGCTGTATGGTAGTCAGTATCGTAGAGTGGTTTGCTTTAACATCATAGCATGGTTTAAGTTCAGTGATTAGGGTGCACTGTGTTGAACCTGTCCTGATATGTGAGATAATTGGCAGGTTGTTTGGTGGGAATAGCGGTAACAGGGAAATTACATGTGAAAGATGACTGCTTGGGATACTTAATTGTTGAAGAATTGATCTCAATTCCAGCTGAAGACAATCAACATCAACAAATGGCAGTTTGATTCAAGTACAGAATTTAAGTGAATAAGGAAGCTAGTAACCGTGTCGGGGTATGCCATTAAATATTTTAAATAACATCTATTTCAGTGGTTCTTGTCATTGAATTAGAAATTTGTGTTATTATTGTTTTCAATTTTTACCAACTGAATTTATGCTTATATTCATACCGAGTAATATGTTATTTCAGGAAAATCAATCATAATTTTACCAAAATATAGTCCCTCCCCCTCCTCTCCTTCTGCTTTGCCTTCTAAAAAAATATATTTAATTTTTCTGTGTGGTTATAGAAAATGAATTTATATTAAACCGAATCTTGATTGTCAATTTCAAATTTTGCTTCTTTTCTTTACACTACATTCTATTACTTACAGTCTGTGCTCATTTATTTTGCGTGCGATTGGAAGTCAAGGTTTATCTTTTGGTGGTGCATTTAAAAAAAAATCATATAGGCAATGAGCTAGTTGTTGGAGCTCTTTATCTGTGATGCTTGTGTTTGCATAGCCAATTATTTTCAGCTTCGTTGATTGAAATTTAAATTAGGAATTTCTATTTTTGTCTGCATCCTTATTATCTTGATCTCCCTAATAGTGTTCATCTTCATATAGGTCGAGAATGGAGAATGAAAATTGCCTGTTCAAGTTACTAAACCAGCAAACAGAGGGAGGAAGCTTCTTGACAATGCATATGAGATTATGATTGCCTCTGACTCCCTATGATCTATGTTATCTGAACTCGGGTACGAATGTTGGGTGCAGGTACGTGTCCAAGTATCGGAGTCATCTCATTCTCATGTCCAAGTGTATCTTGGACATGACTAGATTTCATATTTCTTTAATAATTTTTTTACATTTTTAAGGTAAATGGTGTTTAGAAACTAAAAATACCTCATTTCATGCATAAAACGGAAGTCCTATACTTAGTTTCATAGTAGACTATATTATTTATACATACTTATCAGATGCATATCCAACTCATGTCCAAGTGTATTTTGGACATGACTAGATTTCATATTTCTTAAATAATTTTTTTACTTTTTTAAGGGAAATGGTGTTTAGAAACTAAAAATACCTCATTTCATGCCTAAAACGGAAGTCCTATGCTTAGTTTCATAGTAAACTATATTATTTATACATACTTATCAGATGCATATCCAACTAGCCATATCGGACACATATCACATACCCTTATCTGAGTGTTGAGTGTCCAACATTGGTATTTTCAAAAATTTTTAAAAGACTCCAGGTAGCATGGCCATGACTACCTCCTTTTCCACTAGTCACCTTGAAACTCCTTTTTATTGTACTAGATGATGAATAGGTGTGCATTTGGAGTAATAGAGTAGAAAAGCTAGGTTTGTGTAAACTTGTAGTTGTTGTTATGTTGCCTAGCTGATATGCATTGTGGTTTCTTTACAAAGGATTTTAGAGTTGTCAAAATTCAGGTGCCTTAACTGAGATTACTTCATGAGATATGCTATTCGAATTTGCTATAGAAAAAATAAGAAGAAAGGAGTTATGATTTCCACATTGCTAGTACTTTGGACCAAATGGAGTTTATATCAAGGCTTGAAGTCCATGTGAGGAATTGTTGGTGACTTAAAAGGTTGATGATATAATGGATAGAATTAAACTGCAAACTGCAAATCCTTATTATTTTTATCCTTATTGGTAGCCATGGGCAATCCAATAATTAATTATGTCGTAATTGGTGTGTGGAAGCGCTGCTCTTGAGACCCAATGAATGACTAGGAAAAAAGAATTCCTATTGAAAAGGAAGGGAAGAAAATTGGACTTTGGGTACTTTGTTTAGCATTGGAAACTTCTTGCTGTATGATATTCAATGCTGTAGAGTAGTTTAACAATCTTCTGCAGTTATGGTGCAATGTGTTGAAGATGTCTTAATACCCAGGATGCTTGACACAGGTTGTCTGGGGTTTATGGTGAAAATATGCTAATGATGGATAGGAGCACTTAGTGGTACATAATGTTCTGATGAAGTCATCTAAGATTCCAGATTAAGACGGCCAACATCTTGAAATACCAGCTTTATTCATGTACAGAATTGAAGTGAATTTGGAAGTCTCAACATAGCGTTATAGGACATGTTGATTGGATTAGAAATTTGTGCCTGTAATGTTTCTGTTTTCTGAAAATAGAATTTTTCCTTAAATTAATATTGAGTTATTAGGAATTCATTGATCTCAATTGTCAACTTTAGCTGTAGTTTTTGACTAGTTGAAATATAACCCTTTCCGCATGGTCTATAACTTACAAGAATGTATTCCAGTTTCAAGCTTTGTTTCTTTACATTCCAATTGATTTCATACAACTCATGTTCATTTCAAGTGGAAGTTATGGTTCAGCTTGTCAATGTGGATTTTATTATAAACAAAATCATACGAGCATTGAATTGGCTGTTGGAACCCTGCATCTGTGCTGTTTTTGTATCCATGACCAATTATTTTCAGCTAGTAGATGCATTCAATATTCTTGGATTTTATTTTGTTTATTGCCTTCCTCAATTAGGAAATTTTCACTCTTTATCTCTACCTTCTTAATTGCTCTAATAATGTTCTTTAAATTGAAGTTTTATATTATCTAAGACTCACATTAAACATTAGAATAAAAATCCCCGTCCAGGTTGTCAAAATGATAAGAGAGAGAGAGAGAGAGAGAGAGAGAGAGAGAGAGAGGGTTTGTTTTCTTCATTTTAAGTCCTGGTCACTCAAGGTGCCTAATGTAGTCTAATATAAATTTATGATCCCATAGAGTATTTGTTAGTGCTTAAAAAGAGAGGGTATAGATAGAATAATCTCCCCCCTTGGGTGCGAGACAACTACCTAACATAGCTCCCACCCATTCACCATATGAGTAAAGGAGAGAATTTCAATGGCCTACGCCCATGTTGTTGTTGTTGCTGCATTGCTCTGAGCTGCTTACCCATATTGGTCCCCTTAGGTGTCCCATAGATTACCTCAACAAACCCTGAAGGAGAATTGCCGGATTTGAATATTTAACTAGATAGTAATTCTTGAACTAGACTACTAGTAAGACAAAACTTTGTTTTATCTCTCTGGAGATATCATAATTGAAGGGTTGGCATTTCATTAGAGAAGCCCTTAATCTAGGAAGCATGGACACTCCATTGGAGGAGCCAAACCAATGTCGGACACTCCATTTTACGTGTCTGATTTTTTATTTATTTATTTTTACATCGGATACTCTACGGACACGGTTTGAGCACGCGTGTCTCATTTTGGACACTTTAGGGACACAGTGAGGACTCAATTATAGATTTTAAAACTAATTGTCGGATCGAAAAAGAAGAAAAAAGTAGAAGGAGAAGAAAAACAAGTATGCTACTTATATTGGTGATTAATTTATTTTGAATGTTCTTTATGGTTTTTATATTAGATGATGATGGATAGCTAATGAAGTGTAATGACATGTTAATGTTTTCTGCAGTTTATGATTTTATCGTATTATGTATTGATGGAACAACTTTTTTCTTGTTATTGTGTTTGTTTACTTTTTCATTTTTAATGGAATATAATTAATTAATTGTAAATGATTTGTTGCCAATTAAGTAGTGAAATATGTTGTTTTATTTATTTAATTGGTGTTATCTTGTATATTTTTTACTTTTTTTTGGTAAAATATTTATATATATGACATATAAAAATATATTCTTTTGCCGTGTTCCTAACGTGTCGTGTCCTGCAATTTTTTAATTGTAGTGTCGGCGTGTTCGACACTCGTGTCCGTGTCCGTGCTTCTTAGCCCTTAATCATGGCATCTTTTTCAAGGATTCTAAAGCTATGCTCACATTTATGAAAAACCAGAAAATTATGCAAGCTTTAAAGTTAACCAATATCCAAGTATTTTTATGGGATTTAATTGTGAGAGGGCTGCAAACCGTTATTTTTGGACCTCTGGTGCCGTTTTCTATCAACCCTTCCATCTCTACTCACACTTGCCAGTATAATTGTGTGTTTAGGATTGTTCTGAAAGTGCATTGAGCTTTGCCCGAGTTTTGAGTATTTCTTGCAATATAGGTATCTGTCGCATTGCAGAGCGGATATTAAACTTGGGGAGCACTTGAATACCATGCTCCTGAACTCGCTACAGCAGCCAAACCAGTACTGTCAATTAAGGCTGACGTGTATGCATTTGGAGTGATTCTAATGGAATTGTTGAGGAGAAGAAGTGCTGGTGACATTATCTCAGGTCAATCGGATGCCGTTGATCTTACAAATTGGGTCCGGTTGTGTGACCAAGAAGGATGAGGAATGGACTGCATTGATAATGACATTGCCAGTGGGGAGGAACACTCAGAGCAATGAATGAATTGCTTGCAATATGACTAGGGTGTAGTCTACCTATTCGTAAATGAAAGGCCTAACATCAGACAAGTCTTCAGGATCTTTGTTCTATATATGTTTGAAATTTGTAAATACGTCTTGGAATCAAATTTTTTCTTTTTCCCTTGACTTCCTTGTTGATTTTGATTATTTTCCTTCTCCTCAATTGGTTTCCTAGCTTCCTAATCTGGGCTAATCCTCACATTTCTTTTCTTAAATTTTTGTGTAAAGGGACAATCGACGCATTGATGGATTGATTGATAGTATTTCAATTTTATCTTGAAGTGAAAAGATTGCAATTCATTTTTCTCATTGCTTCTGCTATTAATGTTGTAGTGGCACCTCCAAAGCAAATATAAGGTTTTTGTTGTTTTTGTATGCTAGTTGTAGCATTGAGAAGGGCATCATGGAGATGAAAGATGGTTTTGAGTCAGGATGATAAACTGATGTCTGGTTTTGTGGGAAGGGAAGATTTTTATCCTCTCCTTTTTTTTCTTTTGATTATCCCTTGGTTGGTCCTTTATAGCCTATTTGGAACTTGAGGAAGGGAAGGAGAAAAGGAAAGGGAAAATAATTTCTTTCCCTATTTGGGTTATTGCTTTCTTTGCAATTTCTCTCCCTTTTCATTTTCCTTCCCTTCCCTTTCTTTTCTCAAGTTTCAAATAGGCAAACTATTTAAATTAAAATTTTTAATTTATTTTGTGACATCATTGATACATTATCGCGTATTTTTATCAATATATTTGTATTTTCAAAATTATAATTATTGCGTTGAATTATATTTTGTTCTTACAACAAAATTAACAATATTTATTGAGAGCCTTTATTCCCACCCCCCTGACACAGAGGGTGGGATGATGGGACGGTGAGTACAAAATTTTGGCCAACTTTATCCCTTTTGGCATATTTCATCTCTCTCTCACTCCTTGTGTAATTCATTTTAAGATGTGTAACTCATTTATGTGCATGCATGTCAATTTTTTTTAAAGGACCCGTCTTATCTTTCCACTGCCCGTGTCAAGGGATAGCTCTCTTTTCCGAGGATAAAATAGATTAGAGATTTTTTTGTAGATAAGACATTTTCTTTGAAATAGATATTTGCGTATAAGATTTTCTATTCTCTCTCTATATATATTAAGAGCACTTCTCTAGAGTTCCTCATCTTCTTCATACCATCACTCCCTCTACTATCACTTCTTCAATTTATATCAAGATTTCGTCAACATCTTTTTTTTCGAAATCCATAGTTAGAGCACTATGATTTGACTCAATTTTAGATAGTTGGACAGTTGAGAGTGATCTCCCAAGTAGAGAAAATGTCTTTCATAGAGGTCGTGACTATACATCTGAATTTACCACTGATCAGGCAAGCATTTGTTATTTTTTGTTTCATCAAACTATTATTGTTTCATTCTACTATCAATTTATTGAAAGTAGATTCAATAACGTTGTACTTATGCATATTTATTATTTTTGACAGATTTTTTAAGGTAGAGACGAAATGTTAGATTGGGTGCGGAGGGTTGGTTGACAAAATGGTATCGTAGTTGTTATCAAAAGATCTGCTAATTTAAAAGGCGGCAAGCTCCCGAAGTGCATTCTTAGTTGTGAAAGAGGAGGAAAGTACGAACCACCACGGTATCTTTCTGAAGGGCAACCTTTGCAAAGAAATACTGGAAGAAAAAAATGTGGTTGCCCATTTGAGGTGCGAGGTGTAGCAATACCTTCAGATGGTGTCATGTGGGGTTTACTGGTGAAGTGCAGTATTTATAACCATAAAATAGTAGAGAATATCTTGATGGTCATGAGTACCTGTCAAGGTTCAAATCAGTGGACAAACAATTTGTGATCGAGATGGTTGGTAGTACCAAACTTCGTGAAATTCTCAGTGTACTGAAAGAAAGAGACTTTTCAAACACCACGGGGATTCAAAGCGTTTAC
>CM065383.1:44317500-44375000 GCA_033060915.1 Euryodendron excelsum
ATGTGAATGTGATACTCACAACCTCCAACAATGGTATGTAATACTTATTGGTCTTGTATGTTGCATCAATAATAAGCACAGTGGGAAAGTTGATAAATAGCTCCAGGCTTTTAGGATGAACTCAGAGAATATTTGTAATTTTGTTCGTGTTCGAATTTTTCATAAACGCATGGAGGTATCTTTTGCTAATTAATTGATCCAAAATATGTTGGATAGGATTTAGGCCGTGACGTTTGATTTTTTTGTGTTTAAAAATAGTGTTGTAAATGCTCTGAATCCCTGTGGTGTTTGAAGAGTCTCCTTTTTTCAGGATACTAAGAATTTCACTAGGTTTGGTACTGCCAGCCATCTCGAGCACAAATTGTTTCTCCACTGGTTTGAATCTTGATAGGTACTTGTGACCATCAAGATATTCTGCTGTTTCATAGTTATGAAAACCGCACTTCACCAGTAAACCCCACATGACACCATCTGGAGTATTACTACACCTCGCAGCTCAAATGGGCAACCGCATTTTTTTTTTTTTCCAGTATTTCTTTGCAAGGGTTGCCCTTCTGAAAGATACCGTGGTGGTTTGTACTTTCCTCCTCTTTCACAACCAAGAATGCATTTCGGGAGTTTGTCGCCTTGTAACCACAATGCCATTTTGCTGACCAACCCTCCGTATCCAATCTAACATTTCATCTCTACCTTCAAAAATCTGTCAAAAAATAACAAATATGTATAAGTATAACGTTATTGGATCTACTTTTAATAAATTGATAGTAGAATGAAACAATAATAGTCTGATGAAATAAAAAATAGCAAATGCTTGCTTGATTAGTGATAAATTCAGGTTTATAGTCACGACCTCTATGGGAGACATTTTCTCCACTTGGAAGATCACTCTCAACTATCCATTTATCTGAAATTGAGTCACCCATAGTGCTCTAACTATGAATTTCGAAAAAAAAGATGTTGACCAAATCTTGATATAAATTGAATATGTGATAGTGGAGGGAGTGATGGTATGAAGAAGATGAGAAACTCTAGAGAAGTGCTCTTCATATATATAGAGAGAGAATAGAAAATCTTATCCGCAAATCTTTATTTCAAAGAAAATGTCTGATCTATAAAAGAATTTCTGATCCATTTTATCCTTTGAAAAAGAGAGCTATCCCCTCACAAGGGTGGTGGGAAGATGGGACGGGTCCTTTAAAAAAAAATAACATGCATGCACATAAATGAATTACACATCTGAAAATGAATTACTTAAGGGAGAGAGAGAGAGAGATGAGATATGCCAAAAGGGATAAAGTTGGCCAAAATTTTGTACTCACTGTCCCATCATCCCATCCCCTGTGTCAGGGGGGTGGGAACAAAGGCTCCCATTTCAAAATCACTAGACACTGGCATCTCTCTCTCTCTCTCCCTCTCTCTCTCTCTCATACATGCACACAATTTCGGAACAGTGATGGAGACTCTGTATTCATACCTTTCTTTTCTCCTTTTCGTTGCAGCAGTCTCTACTCCAAACCCAGCAGAGCTTCCTCTGTTTCTTCTCTTCTCTCTCTTCTCTTGCTCACAGTCACACTGCGACCCCAAGCTCACACCCTTTGCTCTTCAATTACCTAATCGAAACCGTTGCATTCTCTAAATCGCAAGCCGTCTCCATCTTAAACCGCTTCCCATGGATCAAAACCCTTGAAAATCCACAATCCATGGTTCAATTTCTCAAACAAATTGGCTTCTGCAACGCCCATATTCGATCCTCCATCTGGCTCTCACCCCAAATCCTCTTCTCAGACATAGACAAGACTCTCAAGCCCAAGCTGCAGTTTTTTCAAGACCTGGGTCTCATTGGTCCTGACCTGGGTAAGTTCATTTCCATGAATTCTACACTTTTGACTCATAGTTTGGAGAAAAAATTGATACCATGTATTGATGAAATCAAGAGAACTCTCATAAATGATATAAACAATCAAGATTTGATCCGGGTTCTTTTGGGGTGCTACTGGGTCACCTCTAAAGGACAGGAATTGAGGTTGCTTCGTAACATTGCCTAATTGGAGAGCTGTGGGATTGTCGGCTCTCAACTCTCTACGCTCTTGAAGAGGCAACCTTGGCTTTTTGTTAAGCGAGAGTCGGCACTTAGAGACCTCATTTCGCGAGTTTTAGATATGGGTTTTCTGATTGATTCAAGGATGTTGGTTCACGCTGTGCAAGCGATTAGTGGTATGAGTGGTGAGGCTTTTAGTAGGAAGTTGGAATTGTTTCGGAGTTTTGGGTTCTCGGAGGGTGAGTTTATGGAAATGTTTAGGAGGACTCTGGGTTTACTTAGGACTTCAGTAGAGAAGTTGAAAATTGGGATTGAGTTCTTCTTGAATGATATCAAGTTTGAAAGGTCTGTAATAGTTCACTGGCCAATTTGTTTGATGCTCAGCATGGAGAAGAGAGTAATTCCTGGGTACGGAGTTTTACAGGTTATGAAGTCTAAGAGGTTGTTGCAGGTGGAGCCAAATTTTGGTACTGTGTTGAGTTTGATGGAGGAGGTGTTTGTAGAGAAATTTATATCAAGGTTTAGAGATGATGTGGAGGAACTGTTGGTGGCTTATGAGGGTCACCTTTTGGATTCTTCAGGGTAATAATTATTGTGAACCATTTTTATCTCATTGCCATTGTTGGCAGTCATGGCCGGTTCTCCGATCAATGTTGTAGTTTTGGTGTAGTTTTTGGCCAGCATCCTCCCTTTGGGATCCATGGGAAGCTCTGGAATCAAAACTAAATTGGAATTGTGATTTTGGCCCATGCATTCAAGTCCAAAGTGATCCTATGAGAAGTCTTATTCCTTACTACTCATACTTACTGGGATTTGAGTGCTAAAGTTTGATTAATTTTGGCAAATTCTTGCTGTATGGTATTCAGTATCGTAGAGTGGTTTGCTTTAACATCATAGCTGGTTTAACCTCCTTCAGCAATTAGGGTGCACTGTGTTGAACCAGTCTTGATGTTCGAGATAATTGGCAGATTGTTTGGTGGGAATTGTGGCAACAGAGAAATTACATGTGAAGGATGACTGCTTGGGATACTTAATTATTGAAGAATTGATCTGACTTCCAGTTGAAGACAATCAACATCAAGAAATGCCAGTTTTGTAGAAGTAAAGAATTGAAGTGAATATGGAAGCTAAGTTACCCTGTTGTTGGATGCCATTAATTTTTTTTTAATAAAAATCTAGATTTTATTGACTTTGGTCATTGGATTAGAGATTTGTGTTAATAATGATACGATGATACCAACTGCTTTGTATTTAGGAAAACTAATTTTCATTTTACCAGCGTGTCACCATGTGATTATATAAAATGAACTACTTTTAAGAGAATATTGATTTTTAATTTCAAAATTTGCTTCTGTGCTTTATATCTCCTTACAGTCTGCTCATTTATTTTCCTTGTGATTGGAGGTGAAGTTTATTTATTAATTTTTGGAGGTGCATTTGAATTAAAATCATACTAACACTGAGCTGGCTGTTGGAGCTCTTTTTCTTTGATGTTTGTGTTACCGTGTTTCAGCTTCTTTGATCATGATTCAAAATTCTTGGCTTGTGTTTTGATTATTCCTTGATCAATTAGCGCATTTTTATTTCTGACCCCATTTTTATTATAGCTTGATCTCCCTGAAAACGGTCATCATCATATATTTTAAGAATTGAGAATGAAAACTGCCTATGTTGGTTACCAAGCCTCTTAAATTTTTGTGTGAAGAGACAATCGATCCATTGATTGATTCGTTTATAGTATTTCAGTTTGCTCTTGAAGTAAGAAAGATTGCAATTCACTTTCCTCATTGTTTCTGCCACTAAAAATATTGAGCATGAGTTGTAATGGCAAATCAAAGATGAATTATAGAGGTTTTTGTTGTTATTGTATGCTAGTTCCGCTTGCAGCATTGAGAAGGGCATGATGAAGATAAAAGATGGTTTTGAGTCAGGATGATTAGTTTATGAACTGATATTCCAAGGCAAATTGGTGGATTTGCAGCCACTTGAGTGCTGCTTGTTATTGGAGTTAATTGTGAGAGAGGGAATGGTTGTACAGGCAGGTGCCTTGAGCAATGGAGGAAACTACATTATCTTTGCAAATTGGCTGATGAGCTTGTTCTTTTGGATTCTTCATGGGAATATAATTATGAACCCTTATCTCATTGCCGTTGTTGGCTGTCATGGCCTATTCTAAGATCAATGTTGTTCTCTATGTGTAGTTCTTGGTCAGTAGTATCCCTTTGGGATTCAATGGGAAGCTTATTGCAATTTTGGTTTTGACCCATGCATTCAAGTCCAAAGTGATCCTATGAGAAGTCCTATTCCTCGCTACTCATGCTTATTGGGATTTGGGTGCTAAAAGTTTGTTTATCAGTGGCAAATTATATTTAGTGTCGTAGAGTGGTCTGCTTTAACATGATAGCATGGTTTAACAGCCTTCAGCAATTAGGTTGCATTGGGTTGAACCAGTCCTGATATTCGACATAATTGACCTGTCGATGACTGGTTGGGATACTTAAATGTTGAAGAAGTTATCTCAATTAAGTGAATATGGAAGCTAGTTACCTGTCATGGCGTGCCACTAATTTTTTTTTAATAACAACGTGGATTTTCTTGGTTTTGCTCATGGGATTAGAAATTTGTGTTGGTAGTTTGTTCTACTTTCTACTAACAGAATTTGTGCATAGATCCATACCAAGTCATTTGGTATTCAGGAAAATCAATCTTCATTTTACTGGCAGTTGGCTAGTCAAAATATAGCCCTTTCTCCATGTGATTTTACAATATGAGCTATGTTAAAGAGAATTTTGATTTTCAATTTCAAATTTTGCTTATGTGCTTTATATTTCAGTCTTTACTTACAGTCTCTGCTCATTTATTTTGCGTGAGATTGGAAGTGAAGATTTATTTTTGTTTAGGAGGTGCATTTCAAATAAAATCATACTAACACTGAGCTGGGTGTTGGAGCTCTTTATCTGTGATGTTTGTGTGACCATGACCAATTATTATCAGCTTCTTTATCAAAATTCAAAGTTCTTCACTTGTGTTTTGGTTATTGCCTTGATCAATTAGGATACTTATATTTCCCTCTCCGCCTTATTTATCCTGATCTCCCTAATAACGTTCATCTTCAAATATTCTGGGAATTGATAGTGGAAACTGCCTATCCAGTTGACCAAACCAATAAACAAAGGGAGGAATCTTCTCAAACAAAATTTATGACACTTATTGTAACATCCTAGACCTTGCATTCCATCATATACATTTGAATATGTGTTTTGTTTGCTTAATTATACTTGGGTTGTAAATTGAGTACATCTTAATTACATAAGTTGAGTAAAATCATATGATGCCTTTATTTGATTAGTGAGAATTGGACTTTTCATGTTATAAATAAGTTCAAATGCTCTAATCAAGGTGCTTAATTAGGTTTATATAATGCTAATTGTATTTTGGAATACTTTTGTGAAAAATAATTTTGATTAGTTAAACTAATTGTTGTTTAATTAGGGTTAAGCATGATTAGTCTTAAGTAAGGATTAAGGAGTTAAAACTTTGATTAATTAGTTCTTAATCATGATTAAGTTAATATACTAAGTATTAATGGGAGAGTGCCACCTCACTTAGAGGTCTTACACATTGAAAGACGTGTATGTGTACATGTCATGCTTCTACCATGTGAAGGAGAGAGAAGAGGGAGTAGTAGAGAAGAGAAAGAAATTTTGCAAAATAAGAAAAGAAAGAATAGAAGAGTGTTTGGTTAGAAAGAAAGTGAAGGAAAAAGCTAGGAAAAATCTAAGAAAATTGCTCATACTATTGATTACATTTCATGAAATGGAAAGTAAGACCATGCTTGGAGATGTTTGTGAAAGTTTGCTTAAAAGTGTGTTTTGAGAGATCAATGCTTTTGTTTTGTGAAGAAGAGAGCATTCCACTTTTCAAGCTATTGACCCTATGTGAATAGTTGGGAGACAATGTGTTGTATATATTTGTTTTGTATGGCCTTGGGATAAGCCTAATGGTTTATAATAATTTTGTGTATGTGGTTTTGACTTCAAATGTGTTGGAACGTAGGCACTTGCTCTGAAGCTCGGTTTTGAATGCACAACACTGTATTATACTTTCTTTTATTATTTATATTATGGATAAATACACAAGTGATCAACCTATTTTATGTGTTAAGCCTTTAGTAGCTACTCTACTGACCGATTATGACCTTAATCCGCATAGATGGGGTTTGGGTCGTGATACTTATGACTACCTCCTTCGCCACTACCCCCCCTAAAACCTTTTTATTTATGGAAAAAGAATTTACTTTGTTCATTTTGGGGCAGCTAATATGCTACTAGAATAATCGAGATCTCACCATCTATACTTGCATGAATTAAATAGAGGATTGGCAAATCATATCTACCAAGACAGAAGAGAATCTTATCATCTCATCTCATGTTGCCACACCCATGGAGGGAGTGCACAAACGCACAAAGGCACGACAACATAATACTAGAATTCAAATTCCTAGTTTCTCAGAGTATGCGCATCCACTTGAATGCTGCATGTTATTTGAGCTATTTGTTAGGTAATGGTTGTACGGGCAGGTGCCATGAGCAATGAATGACATCATGAAATTTTGAAAGCAGTAGATCTATTAACACTATGCTCTTTGCCAGTTGCTTACAACTCCAAGATCACACCAGCCTCCCTATTGTAGCCATGGGCAGCTTTGGAACCATAAACTGGAACTGGAATTCTGCTTTGGCCCCACACATTCACCTCCCTATTGATATTCAAGATGATTGACCTGTTGCTAGGTGGGAAATGGTGGAGACGGGAAAGAGACATATGAAGGATGAACGCTTCTGATAATTGCTGTAGAAGTGATCTCAATTCCAGCTGAAGACAATCAACATCAAGAAATGCCATTTTGGTTAAGTAAAGAATTTAAGTGAATATGGAAGCTAGTTACCTTGGCTTGACATGTCATTAAATATGTTGAATAACACTATTTAATTGGTTCTGGTCATTGAATTAGAAATTTGTGTTACCAGTGTTCTCAATTTTTACCAACTGAATTATATTCATAATGAGTAATATAAAATGAATTATATTAAACAGAATCTTGATTTTCAATTTCAAATTTTGCTTGTTTTCTTTATACTACAATTAAATTACTTGCTCATTTATTTTGTGTGTGATTGGAAGTATAGTTTTATTTATTGGAGGTACATTTGAAAAAAAAATCATATGGACACTGAGCTGGTTATTGGAGCTCTGTATCTGTGACTCTTGTGTTTCCATGACCAATTATTTTCAGCTTCTTTTATCGAAATTCAAAATTCTTGACTTATGTTTTGGTTGTTGCGCACATTGATCAAATTATGAATTTTTATTTCAGACTTCATTGTTATTATCTTGATCTCCCTAATAATGTTCATCTTTATATATTTTCTGAATTGAGAATGAAAACTGTCTGTCCAAGTTACTAAACCAGCAGACAGAGGGAGGAAGCTCCTTGACAATATATATGAAACCGTGATTGCCCCCAACTCCCAGTGACTACCTCCTTTCCCACTACTCACCCTGAAACTCCTTTTTATCGTACAAGATGATGAATAGGTGCGCATTTACAGTAACAGGGCAGAAAAGCTAGGTTTTATGGAAATATGTAGTAGTTGTTATGTTGCCTAGTTGATATGCATCGTGTTTTCTTTACAAAAGATTTTAGAGTTTGAAAATTCAGGTGCTTTAATTGATTTTACTTGACAATGATATGCTATTCAAATTTGCTATAGAAAAAATAAAAAGAAAAGGAGTTAAGATTACTTTTAAAATCCATGCTGAGGAATTGTTGGTGACTTATAGGGTACATATGGGGAAAATAGGCAAAAGAATTTGCTTTGTTCATTTTGGGGCAGCTAGTATGGTATTAGAATAATCGAGATCTCATCTTCTATACTTGCATGAATTAAATAGAGGATTGGCAAATCATATATACCAAGATAGAAAAGAATCTTATCATCTCATCTCATGTTGGCACACCTATGGAGGGAGTTCAAAAACGCACAGAGACACAATAACAAAACATTAGAATTCAAATTCTTAGTTTTCATCAGAGCATTATTCCCAGCCACTTGAATGCTGCATGTTATTTGAGCTATTTATGAGTTAGGGAATGGTTGTACAGGCAGGTGCCATAAGCAATGAATGACATTGTGAAATTTTGAAAAAAGTAGATGTTGACCCTAGAGTTGATCTTCATAAGTGATTTTGATGATAACAAAACCTAGCTATTGTGAACTAATGTTTTTAACCTGAGTATGCAGCCTAGTTACAACAAATATGGTTAAAACTGTGTAGTACTTTATTAAGTAAATGAAAGATTTTGTCAACACTTCATAAGATTGCTGATACCGTGAAGGGTACATGAGAAGAATGTGAAAAAACAATTCAAATTCAATAGTGACAGCACTTTTATAAAGGTGATGACACCTGAAGAAGAAGAGATAAGGTTTGGATGTACATATGTTTGTCAACATCCATAATCAACTTATTCACAATGAAGACTCTCGATCCTCATATTCATATCAATCCACTAAAATATCATATAGCTTGAACACATTGTCTTCAAAGCATTATAAAGGAAGCTCAAAAGAAAATTTTATTAAGATTGTTGACAATGCAAATGATTGGTGACATCTGATGGTCTGTCCAGCTGAAAGATCTTACTAGCACAAGAAGATTGTCGACATCAAACAAATTGGTTGACAATAGATTACTAAAGGCTAAATGTGTTTAGAAGTTCAGAAAGTTATCAAGAAAGTCAGAAAGGCTTAGACATATTCTTACCAATAAAGACTGATTTACAGATTCAAAGGAAGATGATTTATGGAAAGCAGCAGCAAAAGAAGTAGGAAGCTAGATTGGTGACACCAGGAGCTGGTGACAAAAGAATGCTCCAACGATTAGATTTTTAAGTCGTCTGTCTTAGCCACCCACGCATTAAATGCACTTTTAACGACTCTAATGGCTAATTTCTACGAGAGTATATATATATATATATATATATATGTGGGTTCAAACTCATTTATGGGTAAGAGACAAGAATCTTAAAGTGCAAAAATTCAAAAGCTCCATACATTCCTCACTGCTCTGAACCAACTTCTGTCCGAAAAAGCTTGTTGAGCTTTAATCTTCATTTATTCACTTTTGAGAGTGTTATTCATTATAATTCTAAACTCATTACTCTCGATTGAGGTTGTTGTAACCTTGCTAAGTGAATGTAGCTTCATTATAGATTTGGATTGAAGTTTCTTAGTGATTAAGGGTTTGGTGTAAATTCTTGAAAATAATAGTGAGATGGACACTTGAAGAAACTAACAGCTGTGGAAGGAGACGATTACATAGTAGAATACCTTTGAGAGGATAAAAAAAGATAGGATGTAGGCAAGGGTTAGGCCGAACTTTTGTAAAATTCTTGTGCTCTATTTTATTGTTGAGTGTGTGTGTACTATCTGTGCTTGCTAGCAATCTTCATTAGCATCTACATTGATCATTGCATTACATCTTTAGTTCAATTCTTTAAGAAGTATTTTTTAACAAGATAACCTGACCATATTCAATTCTGGTTTAAATTGTGGTAAATTAGTTCAACTTGATTATCTTAATTTACTCATATTTTTAAGAACCCAATTCACTCCCACCCTTGGATTATTTTTGTGCTAACAATTGGTATCGGAGTTTGGTGCTCACATATAGGCTTTACATCCTTAAGTAAGATCCATGACCAATATTATTGGAATTTCTCTTGCAGAAGGTTAGTCCACAAATAGACCTCCTATGTTCAATGGTACTAACCACAATTACTAGAAAAATGGAATGAAAAATTATATTCAATCTGTGGATTATGAACTGTGGAGAATTATTGTGAATGAACTTAAAATCCCTACTAAAATTATTGAAACTGTTGATGGCCAAACCTGAATATGAATGGGATACTAATGATTCCAAAATTATGCAAGCCAATGCTATGGCTATGAATTTGTTATATTGTGCATTAGATCCTATTGAGTTTAGTAGAATTTCTACATATGATATTGCACAAGAAATTTGGGACAGGTTGAAAGTCACTCATGAAGGTACAAATCAGGTAAAAGAGTAAAAAATTAATCTCCTTGTGCATAGCTATGAGATGTTTAAAATAAAATCTGAGGAATCCATTATTGAAATGTTTACTAGATTTACTGATATTATGAATGGATTAAAATCTCTTAGAAAAGTTTATTCTAACAGTGAATAGTTAAGGAAGATACTCAGATCTTTGCTAAAAAATTGGGAAGCCAAAGTGACTGCAATACAGAAAGCTAAGAACCTAAACACCTTGCCTTTGGAGGAGCTACTAAGATCACTCATAACTTATTAGCTGACTCAGAAGCAAAATATGCAATATGATGATGAGAAAAAGAGAAGAACTATTGGCTTCAAATCTACCACTGATGAGTAGGACAATGAGGAAAAAGATGAGGACATAGCCCTCATTACTGAAAATTTTAAAAGATCCATGAGAAAGAAGGGCAAAAAGTCTGAAGCTAAGGGAGAATCAAGCAAATGAGACTTTACTATCATCTGCTTTGAATGCAAGAAGCTGGGATACATTAAAGTTGAATGTCCTCAACTCAAAAAGAGAAGAAAAAGGAGTAAAGAAGTTACAGTGATGGTAGCAACTCTAAATGGCAATGAAGAATCAAGTTTAGATAATGAATTTAACGCTGAAGAGATAGCTAACTTTTGTTGAATGGCCCAAGAAAAAGAGAATGAGGTATCTACTTTTGACTTTACATTTAATGAACTTCAAAATGTATTTCATGATTTGATGAATGAATTCAAAAAATCAAGAGCAAAAAATTGTTTTTTAAAGAAAATGATCTCCAGCTTGACCAAAGAAAATGAAACTCTAGTTTTTGAAAATAATTTACTAAAAAAGGAGAATGTTTCTTTAAAAGAAAAAGTCAAGGACTTGAACAACACTCTTGAGAAATTTGTAAAAGGAAGAGAAAACCTTGACTCGATTTTAGCAAACCAAATATGTACTTTTGATAAAGGAGAAATTAGATATGATCCTTTTATAAGGAAAAAAGTCATACAAAAACTTCTTTTCACCACCAAATGTGAGACCCTAATTCTCTTAACCTCATTTTTAACTTGATTTCAATGTGATACTATTTGAGGTGCTTGTTTAACATGTTTTAACATGTGTGAGTTATAGTGAGATTTTCATATTTTTAAGTAAGATCAAGGGGTGATTAGTGGGCTTAATCTATATTTAATTAGCTTAATTAATTACATGGATTATCTTATATTAATCATGTTTAATTAAACTAATCATGGTTAATTATGTTAAGTTGGTGATTAGTGAAGAAGGAGAAGGTGAAAGTTAGGTGTGTGTGTGTGAGACACCTAGGTGTGTGCTTAACCTAGTGATGTGTGTGCTTGTGACAAGTGTAGAGTTAGATACACTTTTGTGTTTAACTTGGCTGACAAGAGAAAGGAAAGAAAAGAGGAGCTTGTGTAGAGATTAAAGTGCTTGATAAGGGAATTGGTTAGGAGCAAAGGAAGGAAGAGAAGAGAGAAAGAAAAGAGAGAAAAAAGAAGAGAATTCCAAAGAGAATCAAAAGGGGAAACTTTTGTTCATTTTAAATTCATTAATTCAGGTAAAATTCATCATGTTCTTGTTTGTTTCATGTTATTTGCATTGATTTATGTTGTTAGTATGTTTTCATATCACTGGAGTTAGAGGGAGGAGAAGGTTGATGAGGGCTTTCATAGTGAAAGTCTTGATTCATTTTGGTGAACATGTTTTTGTTTGTGTTTGATTTTATTTCTAGTTTGGTATTGCACTTTGGAGTCTTTGGTGAGCTTATGTGAAGTGTTAGGGTGGATTGGAGATGAAAAATTATGTTTGAGAAGTTTCATTTTTGAGCTAAGGTGGCAGGGGGTCGACCCTTGACCTTAGGAGTTGACACATGAAACCTTTTGCTGTAAATTTTTAGTCTCTGTCCCGAGGTGTTGACATATGGAACAAAATTTTACTCGTTGTCCACAGATGTCGACACACGAGAATGAGGGGTCGACATTTGGGGTTGACAGGTCAACACACTTTGGTAAAATAGTCATATCTCACTCTAGAAAACTCAAAATCGTGTACCGTTTGAAGCGTTAAAAAGTAGACTCATGGGGCTTTTTATTGATATAAAGTGGACACTCTAATTCTTTGTAGATTGAGAGATATGGCAGTTTAAAGATGACCTAAAATTCTTATCAACAATGTAGTTTTTCAGAATTTTAGTCCATCTTTGAACGAACATAACTTCTTCATCTAAAATGTATTTTCGATCCATGACTTATTAATCTAAAGGTCTTTAAGCCTAGTTTCAAATGAGATTGACCTATTTCATTGTCTTGAATTTTGGTAAAAGTTGTTTCTTGTCTTTGGTTGTATTATTGAAAGTGTCTATGACATGTTGGATGTGTATCACTTGAACTTATGTAAGATGTATGCATTTATCATTTATATCGATTATAGGTTATGCATTGTCATTTCTCTTTGATTATTATTGATCTTATGGTTCCTACAATGACATAATTGAGGTGACAGGGATTTACGGAAGATAAGAACCATCAACATCAACTAAGGACTAACCTTACCGTGGTGTGAGTACGGTGACAAGTGAGAAATACATGATAATCTTATTCATATTGAATTACTTGATAATGGTGATTATATAAATATGAGGTGAGGTGGCATTGCATACCCATTATCTTGTATGTCTTGCGTTACATTGGATAGAGTTAACTACGGTGGGTTAACCAAGGCTTAGTCTCAGTGGACTAGCCTAGGAGTGCTGCGGTGGGCATTCTTTGATAACGAGCTGTTACTCGTTAGGCCAACGTTATCTAAACTTGCATGCACATGTGAGTGATACATTATTATATTGTTGTTCTTTCTTCATGGATATCTATTGTGGATGTTTATATATATCATTGTTTATGAGTTCAATTATCTACCGTGAGCACGTTAACTTTTAGCTCATACCCACACAGATCTTTTTGACAGGTAAGATGAAGACGGGGGTCCAATTTATTGCAATCTTGGTCTTAGCCGTGGTGGCTTTCACGGTTGTGTCAGGATGTCGCATGGCAGGGATTAAGAAAGTTTTTACCAATGTATTTACAATGTCACGTCGGGATTTGTATGAGATATTAGGATTGGAATTTATGTTTGTATTATGTTTTCTATTAGTGTAAGTTAGTAATACAGGATTCTAAGGAGTTTGTTAATTTTTCAGTTGGAGATATAAATGAGTTTAATTTATAGTTTATTATCATATTATATGTTTTATTATTTAGTTCTTGTATCTTGAAAATGTTGTTAAGGTGTCGCTTACAGGTATAGTGACTTTTGCGATCACGCCCTGCCTAATGTGACATTAATGATGTTTAATTAGGTTGGGGGCATGACACCAAATGTTTCTAAAGTCAGATATTTTTATTGCCAAAAGAATCGCCATTATGCTAATCAATGCTGGTTAAGAAGAGCTCTTAGAAATAATGTTAAGAAAAAGTGGACACCAAGGAAGATTGCTGACAGTAACCCTCTAAGATCCAACATGAAGTGGGTACCAAAAGTAGACCTTGAATTCTGTTTTGTGTAGGTTTGTTTAAATTCCAAAAATGATGAAAGAAGTTTGATATTTGGGCAGTGGAAGTTCAAGGCACGTGACAGGGGATAAAAATCAATTTACCTTTCTTTCACCCAGTGATGGAGGTCTGGTAACATTTGATGATAACATTAAGGGTAAAATCATTGGCATTGGTAGCATCGGTAAGAATTCCTCAACCATAATCGAAAATTTTCTTCTAGTTGGAGGTCTTAAACATAACTTACTCAGTATCAGCTAATTATGTGATAAAAGTTTTAAGGTAATTTTTGAATCTTTAAAATGCTTTGTGATTAATATTCTTGATAATCATATCATTCTGACAAGAATTAGATAAAGTAATATATATATGTCTTTGATCTGAATGATATGTCTGCATGCAAATTGAAATGTATATCTGCTGTGAATGAGAATGATACTTGGTTATGGCATAGAAGGCTAGGGCACACTAGTATGAGCACAATATCTAAAGCTATAAAATATGATATGGTTGTTGGTTTGCCTAAGATTAAGTTTGAAAAGGATAAGATCTGTGATGCATGCCAAAACGGTAAACAAACCAGAGAATCTTTCAAATCAAAAACTGTGATTTCAACATATAGACCCCTTCAATTACTGCATATAGACTTGTTTGGATCAACCAGAACACTTAGTCTTGAAGGAAAATAATATGCACTTGTGATTGTGGATGATTATTCTAGAATTACTTGGACTTACTTTCTTGTTCATAAAGATGAAATTATTTCTGTGTTTGTCAAGTTCTGTAAAAGAGTTCAAAATGAAAAAGGCTTTACCATCTCTATTACAAGAACATATCATGGAAGAGAATTTGATTGACTCTTATTACAAATTTTCTATGAAGAAAATGGTTTTGAACATAACTTTTCTGTTCTTAAGAACTCCTCAGCAAAATGGTGTTGTTGAAAGGAAAAACATAAATTTGGAAGAAATGGCTAGAACATGTTTTGTGAAAATTTACCAAATACTTTTAGGCTAAGACAGTGAATACTGCATGCTATGTTTTAAACAGAATTCTTGTTAGAATGCATTTAAAAAGATCCCCCATGAGCTTTGGAAAGGGAGAAAACCAAACATTTCATACTTTCATATTTTTTGCTACAAATTTTTAGTTCTAAATAACAACAAGGATAATTTAAAAAAGTTTGATTCTAAATCTGATGAATGTGTTTTTCTTAGTTATTCTCTATATAGTAAAGCTTTTAGAGTCTTCAACAAAAAAAACCTTAGTGGTTGAAGAATCTATCCATGTCAAATTTGATGAATCTAATACTCTTGCAAGCAAAGTTGTAAATGATGATGATGCAGATAAAATAGAACAAAGTGTTGGCAATGTTGACAAAATGCCAGCACCTTAAGAAACACTACCAAGGAAAGATAGAGAAGCAAAAATGAAATATGAAAAAAAGGAGCCCACTCTTACAATATTTCAGCGGCAGATTGATGTAAATGAGGGACTACCTAAAGAATGGAAGTTTGTGCAAAATCATCCTCAAGATCAAATTTTCGGCAATCTATCAAAAGGAGTAAGAACCAGAGCTTCACTCACAAACTTATGCGCTCACTTTGCATTCTTATCACAAATGGAGCCAAAAACTTTTCAAAAAGCTAGAGGAGATGAATATTAAATTAATGCAATGCAAGAAGAACTGAATCAGTTTGAGAGAAGCAACGTATGAAACATTGTGTCCAGACTTGAAGGACATTGAGTTGTAGGCACCAAATGGGTATTCAGAAACAAGATGGATGAATCAGGTACTGTAATCAGGAATAAAGTAAGGGTAGTTGCTCAAGGCTATAGTAAAGATGAAGGTATACACTATGATGAAGTCTTTGCACCTATTTCAAATTAAGGATCATTTTATTTTAAGTGTTGACAATTATTGAGAGTGTTGGCAATGTGAACTTAACTTGTTCTTTATGTAAACTTGGGTGTCATCAATATTATCTAGTGACAGTAATTTCAGAATATTTACTTGAGTCTTTATATGATCATTACACATTGGTAGCACTTGTTAAAAGTGTCAACACTGCTGCATACCTATATTTGTCTTACTACTATCTATAAATACCTAAAATCCTAAATCGTTGATCCATCCTTTCATTTCACTCTCTCAAAGTTCAAAAGTAACCGTTCCCTCCATTTCTCAAATTTATAAAACAATTTCCATACAACTGCTCTATACTCCAAACCGTCTGGTCCTTTCAAGAATCACTACTGAAATCCAAATAATGGTTGTGATTTTTCAAGATCCAAGCACCGAACAAACATCAACTGAATCGCCTGTGGTTAATTAAGAGAAACAAAAGAAAACCAGAAAGGAAAATGAGGAATCAAGTAGATGGTGGAGAAATTGAAGAAGGGAATGAAAGACGTCAAAGAAAAGGGAGGGACAGAAAAGGAACAAGTGCCTGATGTTCTGAAAAACGATTCTTGCTTCAATTGAGTATCTCTAAAAAAAATGTATGAAATCTCTTTCTGTACTAGAAAGGTTATCAAGGGTAGATTTCTGGATTTCAATTCCTTTAAGGAAATGGGAATAAGCTTTGAAGAAAAATTCTCATATTTGGATTGGTTCGAAATGGCCAATCTTAAGGAGAAATTGTACCCAGAATTGGTTAGGCATTTTTATGCCAATCTTAAACCATCAAAGAAGGACCCCAGTAGAATGACAAGCTAAAGCTCATATTTGGTGAAGAAAAATTCTCATATTTTGATACTGTCACTGGTCAGAAAATAGAATCATTCTCTGGATCTCGTATATTTTATACATATGATGTAGTGTTACAGGGCTTTGTGGCGAGACTGACTGATCAAGAAGCTGAAAAGTTCGCCAAAATGCCTAGAGTAATTGGTGTTTTTCAAGACAAGGTTATGCTAAAGCTTGACACTACCAGATTGCCTGACTTACTTGGCCTGAATGAGAATTACGGCCTCTGGCCAGATACCGACTTTGGGAAGAACATTGTAATTGGACTGGTGGATATTGGAGTTTGGCCCGAGAGCGATAGCTTCAAGGACCCGTCCCCGCTAGGTGGAAAGGAGCATGTGAAGAGGGGCTGAATTTAATTCCCGCAATTGCATCCTAAAACTCACCAGTGCAAGGCTCTTTCTTAAGGGGATTGAGCACTACATAGCTGGTGATTTGGTCTATATTATCAATCCCCGAGAGATGATGATGGACATGGCACACACACTGCTTCAACTGCAGCAGGAGCTGAGGTTGCAGACACAAATATATTTGGTTTTGCCAATGGTACTGCTTGAGGCATTGCAACCAAGGCCAGGACTGCCGTGTACAAAGCTTGTTTAGGAGATTGTTGTGAGTCTGATGTTTTTGCTGCCATGGAGTAGACGTATTGTCAATCTCCATTTCATATGACAAGGCACCTTATTACAAAAATTTGATGGCCAGGGGTGCCTTTGCAGCTGTAAAGGAGAACATTTTTTTTTGCTGCTCAGCAGGAAATCTGGGGCCTTATCCGAGTTTAATTGAGAACACAGCACCATGGATCAGGATCTCTTGCTCGCACTTTCCCTGTTCAAATCCAGCCTTGAGACAAAGCTTTTGTTGGTTCTTCTCTTTCCTCTGGGAAAATAAGCAGCAAAAGCTTCCCACTGGTTAGTCTTGGATTTTGTGGCTTTGGAAATACAGTTCATGATAACATCACAGGAAAGATTGTAGTGTGCAGCAGCAGTATTCAACCCATTGAGGATGGAATACTGATTCATGCAGCAGGTGGTGTGGGGATGATTCAATTTGATGATGTAAATGGAGTAGAAAGGCTGGCAGCAACTGCTTACACATTGCCCGCTGAACGGTGGGTTACAGAGGACTGGAAATTCTTTCTTACATCAACTCCCCTAGGGTTATGCAAATTCAGTTGCCTTTATTGATATATATATATATATATATGTATGTATGTATATATATACTTCTGGATGATATTCATCTCAACTCTGGAAGCACTCCTCTGCAGGCCCCCGTTAAATAAATACTAATACAGAATACATATTGAAGAGCAAATGAAGAAAGTTGGTCTCATGGGTACTTCTAAGGTTTGTTTATTGTTGGAAACTTCTTGCTGCAGAGTGGTTTAACAACCTCCAGCAGTTACAGTGCAATGTGTTGAAAATGTCTTCATGCCTTGGATGATTGATAAAGGTTGTTTGGGGGATATGGTGAAAAGAGGCAGACGACAAACAAGAGCACCTAGTGATGCATAATTTGCTGAAGAAGTCATCTGAGGTTCCAGATTAAGGCAGTCAACATGAAGAAATACCAGATTTGTTCAGGTATAGAATTGAAGTGACTTTAGCAGACAACAGAACTGTTATGGGTTATGTTGATTGGATTAGACATTTTTGCCTATGGAGTTTCTGTTTTCTAAAAATGGAATTTTTGCTTAGATTAATATTGAGTCATTTGTTCAGGGAAATGTTGAACGTATTCTAATTGCAAGCTTTGTTTCTGTGCTTTGCATTTTGATTGGTTTCATACTAATCATCTTTATTCATTTTACTTGTCATTGGTAGTTAAGGTTCAAGATTCTAATTTAAACAAATTCATATTATCATTGAACTGGCTGTTGGAACCCTGCATCTATGCTGTTTTTTGTATCTTTGACCAATTAGTTTCAGCTAGTACATGAATTCAATATTCTCAACTACTATTTTGGTTATTGCCTTCCTCAATCAGGAAATTTTCTCTCTTACTTGTACCTTCTTCCTCCAATAATGTTAAAATTTTTTTGTTTTATTTTTTAAGACTGACAGTAATCATATTAGAACAAAAATGCTCAACCAGGTTGTCAAACAGAGTTTGCTTTCTTCATTTTAAGTTTTAGTCACTCAAGGTGTCTAATGTGTTCTGATACAAATATAAACCGTCCCATACTGAATATTTGTTAGTGCTTTAGGAAGAGAGGTATAGACATAATAATCTGCACCAAGCAGAACAGAACCCAATAATCCCATTTCTGCACAGTTATTGAAAAAAGATATATGCATGAACCTAAATATGTATATCTGAGCTATTTCTGAGTTGGGGAATGATTGTAAAGGTCAATGTCATGTGAAGATATATAGACATAAATTTTTTTGAAGAGGCCCATCTATTAGCATTCCATTCTTTGCCACTAACTTCCAAGTCCAACACAGGACTTTGCAAATACCCAGACTGCACAAAAAAGAAAAAGAGGAGGGAAAAAAAAAATGAAATTGTGTGGAGTGTAAGAAGCAACAAATGGAGCACTAACAGAGCCACCTCTCAATTTTTGTCAAAAAAGTACTTCGTTACTGAATTACAAGGTTGATTTACCTTTGAGACTCTGTGGCATGATGAGAGGATGATCAGCTCATATAAGTAAGAAGATCTTGCAGATCAAAGTTGTAGGTGGATGATTCCTCACTGATAATTTATTTCCTACAAATATCACAAGGAAAAACTTTTTCAAACAAGTCCATGAAGGAAGAACAAATCAAGAGAATATATTCATCATGTAAAGGATGACTGCTTGGGATAAAAGACATAGAGTCACTGTTAAATGTCTTCACTGATAAAAGACATTAAAGGTACTAGGGTATGAACCTCATGATGAATAAAAGACAAGATAATGTGATGGGAGTGTTCCTAGCATCCAAGAATTCAAAAGAACTAGACAGGCAATGACCTGGCTGAAAAGTGATGGTGTCTAGACAGGGATGGCAACAAAGTTCCAATGGAGAAAACTGTGACTCACCATCAACATCATTTACATGTAAAGAAAGATTGCTTGGGATACTTAATTGCCGAAGAAATGATCCAATTCCAGACGAGGGCAATCAATATCAAGAAATCCTAGTTTTGTTCAAGTAAAGAATAGAAATGAATACGGAAGTTGTTACCCTGTTGTGGCATACCATTAATTTTTTTCTATGACAACATGGATTTTATTAGTTTTGGTCATTGGATTAGAGATTTGTGTTAATAGTGATACCAAGTCATTTGTATTTAGGAAGATCAATCTTTATTTTACCAGCATTTCTCGATATGATTATATAAAATGACATATGTAGAAGAGAGAATATTGATTTCAATTTCAAGTTTTGCTTCTGTGCTTTGTATTTCATTACAGTCTGCTAATTTATTTTGTGGGTTAATGGAAGTGAAGATTTATTAAATTTTTTTTGGGAGAAATCTAATTGACAACATGTATGACACTATAAGGGCCCCCGACTACATATGACTAACACCTTCCCACTGCTTACCCTGAAACTTCTTTATATCTGGAAAACGAATTTGCTTTATTCATTTTTGGGGCAGCTAATTGGTACTAGAATAATCCAGGTCTCATCTTTTGTTCTTGTGCATGCATTAAATGGAGGATTGGCAGTGTCGTATATATGAAGCAGAGTAGAACTCTATTATCTCATGTTGGCACACGCGTGGGTTGAATGTACACATGCACAGAAACACACAAATTAATAACACTAGAATTCAAACTCCTAGTGTTCATCAGAGGATTCACAGCCACTTGAATGCTGCATGTTATTTGAGCTATTTGTGAGTTAGGAAATGGTTGTACGGGCAGGTGCCATGAGCAATGGAGGACATTATGAAAATTTGTAGTAGTAGATCTATTAGCACTCTGTTCTTTGCCAGTTGCTTACACATCCAAGATATGGCTTTTTAAATGCTCATCTCGCTCCAAAAATTTTAGATGATAAGAAGCAACAAACGGAATCCTAACAGAGTCGAATTTTGACAGAAAATACATTGTCTCGTACTGTGGCTTTTGTCTACCTATGAACTTCATACCCTGATGAGAGGCTGGAGATCAGCTCATATAAATGAGAAGTTCATGCAGACAAGAGTTTCAGGTTGAATAATACTTAATTCGTAATTCATTTCCTGAGGAAAAAAAATGTCCATGAGTGAAAAATTATTAGAATTTGATAGGCACTCGGCTTTGGTGTTAGATATCGGGATTCCAATAATCATTTGGCTATCCTTCTCCACCAGACATGTACCTCACTTCACATTCTCGAATATCTTGTTCCCAACAAGGGTTTCTGTTCAAGATGATGATAATAGGGTGTGAGTAACATGTTTCTGTAAAAATATTTCTAGGCTATATGGGTTCTCTTGTTACATAGTTTGTGAGTGAGGATACTAAATTATGGGAATAAGATTTCATCCCATGACTCATAATGTTGGAGATTCTATTAGGAGGTTTTGGGGAAAAATGGAAAAAAAGCAGTGGCATGAGGTTCAGTCCAATTGAAGGTACTGCACCTACTGATGAATTAGGTAGGCAATAATGTAACTGATAAGTGGTCGTGTCTAGAAAGGTTTAGTAAAGAAAGAGATGATTTGAAAGCTCTGACTCATTATTACCATTACTTACAGCTATTGATGACAGAGCTAACGGAATCTATTGCAAATTTGGGTGGTTGGAAAGGGACAAAAGTAATGGTATGAAGTTCAGTCCTTTGAAGGAATTTGATCTGTGTTTATAAAGACAATAACAGTGTGTTCATGGCATCCACAAATATGTGAAAATTAGTTGGACAACAATGTAATTGAAAAATGGTTGTCTAGACAGAGATAGTAAAGATATTGACTGTAGAAAAATCTTTCAAAAAATGTCTCACCTTCTCCATGTGTTACAGCTATTGAAGAACTTAGTTAGGAATCTATAAGAACTACTCGATAGCCACTTAGTGGCATACCATTCTTCAAAAGGCTTCAGTAGATCTAAGATAAGAGTTACTAATGGCTTTCACATACGTCTGCATCCTCTCCCTCATGTCTTCTCTGTTCTTTATCTTCCTGTTCTTCTCATCTTTGAAACCCATTATTGCATCTGAGTCTCTGGTGTCAAGTTACATAGTCCACACTGACAGGACGATTGGTATGCTTCCATGATTGATTCTGTCACTGATCAGAAAATAAAATCATTCTCTGGATCTCATATATAGAATCATTCTCCGGATCTCGTATATAGAATCATTCTCCGGATCTCGTATATTTTATACATATGATGTAGTGTTGCAGGGCTTTGCGGCGAGACTGACTGATCAAGAAGCTGAAAAGTTTGCCAAAATGCCTGGAGTAATTGGTGTTTTTCAAGACAAGGATATGCTAAAGTTTGACACTACCAGATCGCCTGACTTTCTTGGCCTGAATAAGAATTATGGCCTCTAGCCAGATACTGACTTTGGGGAGAACATTGTAATTGGACTGGTGGATACTGGAGTTTGGCCAGAGCGCGATAGCTTCAAGGACAATGGGCTAGGACCTGTCCCCTCCAGGTGGAAAGGAGCATGTGAAGAGGGAGCTGAATTTAATTCCAGCAATTGTAACAAAAAACTCATCGTTGCAAGGTTCTTTCTTAAGGGGATTGAGCACTACATAGCTGGTGATTATCAATTCCCGAGAGATGATGATGGACACGGCACACACACTGCTTCAACTGCAGCAGGAGCTGAGGGACGCAAATATATTTGGTTTCGCCAATGGAACCGCTTGAGGCATTGCAACCAAGGCCAGATTTGCCGTGTACAAAGCTTGTTTAGGATATTGTTGTCAGTCTGATGTTTTTGCTGCCATGGAGAGTGCAATTGAAGATGGAGTAGACATATTGTCAATCTCCATTTCATACAACGAGGCACCTTATTACAAAAATTTGATGGCCAGAGCTGCCTTTGCAACTGTAAAGAAGAACATTTTTTTTGGCTGCTCAGCAGGAAATCTGGGGCCTTATCCGAGTTTAATTGAGAACACAGCACCATGGATAACCACAGTTGTATCAGGATCTCTTGATCACACTTTCCCTGTTCAAATCCAGCTTGGAGACAAAACTTTTGTTGGTTCTTCTCTTTACTCTGGGAGAAGAACCAGAGTACCTATATATATACACTTCTCAATGATATTCATCACTGGAAGCCCCCATTAAATAAATACTAAAACAGAATACCTATTGAAGAGCAAAGGAAGAAAATTGGTCTCGTGGGTACTTCAAAGGTTTGTTTATCGTTGGAAACTTCTTGCTGTATGATATTCAATGCTGTAGAGTGGTTTAACAACCTCCAGCAGTTACAGTACAATGTGTTGAAAATGTCTTAACGCCCTGGATGATTGATACAGGTTGTTTGGGGGATATGGTGAAAAGAGGCAGACGACAAACAAGAGCACCTACTGATACATAATTTGCTGAAGAAGTCATCTAAGGTTCCTGATTAAGGCAGTCAACATCAACAGATACCAGCTTGTTCGGGTATAGAATTGAAGTGAAGTTAGAAGACAACATAGCTGTTATAGGATATGTTGATTGGATTAGAGATTTTTGTCTATGGAGTGTCTGTTTTCTGTAAATGAAATTTTTGCTTAGATTAATATTGAGTCATTTGTTCGGGGAAATGTCGAATGTATTCTAATTGCAAGCTTTGTTTCTGTGCTTTGCATTTTGATTGGTTTCATACTAATCATGTTCATTCTTTTTGCATGTGATTGGTAGTTACGGTTCAGGATTCTAATATAAACAAAGTCATACTAGCATTGAACTGGCTGTTGGAACCCTGCATCTCCGCTGTTTCTGTATCTTTGACCAACTAGTTTCAGCTAGTACATGAATTCAATTTTCTTGACTACTATTTTGGTTATTGTGTTCCTTAATTAGGAAATTTTCTCTCTTACTGGTACCTCCTTAATTTCTCCAATAATATTTAAAATTTATGTTTATTTTTTAAGATTGATAGTAATCATATTAGAACAAAAATGCTCAACCAGGTTGTCAAGTAGAGTTTGCTTTCTTCATTTTAAGTTCTAGTCACTCAAGGTGTCTAATGTGTTCTGATGCAAATATAATCCGTCCCATACTGAGTATTTGTTAGTGCTTTAAAAAGAGAGGTATAGACAGAATAATCTGCACTAAGCAGAAAAGAACCCAATTATCCCATTTTTGCACATTCATTGAGAAAATAAATATGTATGAACCTAAATATGTATATCTGAGCTATTTCTGAGTTGGGGAATGATTGTAGAGGTCAATGTCATGTGCAGATATATAGACACTATAAAATTTTGAGAGGCCCATCTATTAGCATTCCATTCTTTGCCACTAGCTTCCAAGTCTAACACAGGACTTTGCAAATACCCATATTGCACAAAAAAGAAAAAGAGGAGACAACACAAAAAAAAAAAAAAAAAGGAAAGAAAACTGTGTAGTGTAAGAAGCAACAAATGGAGCACTAACAGAGCCACCACTAAATTTTTGTCAGAAAAAGTATTTAGTTACTGAATTACAACTTTGATTTACCTTTGAGACTCTGTGGCGTGATGAGAGGATGATCAGCTCATATAAATAAGATGATCTTGCAGATTAAAGTTGTAGGTTAATGATTCTTCACTGGTAATTTATTTCCTACAAAATATCAAGAGGAAAAACTTTGCCAAACAAGTCCATGGAGGAAGAACAAATCCAGTTTTCAGTCACAACTTTCAGAGGTAGCCTGAGCAAAGCATTATTAGACCTACATAGGCACATAGTTTTGGGGATAGACTGAAATCCATAAACGCTGAGACTAGATAGGCATTATGAGAACTATATTGGCACATTATTATGATTTTTGATGAGGATGATGTGATGCAACTGTTTGAGTCACGAGATTCTGGAACTAATGTTGTATTCTGTCTGCATTATTTGCATATCTAGTTACAGAATGATAGGCTGAATAATGGGTATGCGTATGCATGAGTTTATCTCTATCAATTACAATAGTGTATATCTTGTTTTATTCAATGACTTAAAAATGCTGTTGCTTTAGCTGTAATATATGCCTGCTCTGAATGATTTCAACTTCAGTTTCAGTCTCTTGGATATGGGAGAAACAGTTCAGGGAGTTTTGAAAAAGCAGGGAAAATTATTGTGTTCTTATTTTTGTTTTGAAGTTATCATTTTTTTAGGAGTTTAGGGATTTTTTTTCCCCTCATATTTTTGCTTTTTTTTATGTAGCTACATTGGTTAGGAGTGTTTTTTGCAAGAATGTTTTTACTTGTTTTCCATGTTTAATAAGTTTTGTTTTGCTGGGCTTATAGTCACCCTTATGGAGGGTGACGAATTTATGCAGTATTATTCATCTTAACGAAATTTGAGATTTGACGCTTCTCCTTGAAGGGTCTCTAGTGGATTCCACACTAGGGTTTTTCCAGATTGAAGTCAGTGGTCTACTTTCTCTTCTTGCTCCCGATACGTTGACAAAGAGAATATATTCCATTGGCAGGTAGGTTCAGTCCAATTAAAGCTACTTTGATATGAACTTCATGATGAATAGAAGATGAGATAATGTGATGGAGTTTTCCTAGTGTCCAAGAATTCAAAAGATAGACAGGCAACAACCTTACTGAAAAGTGATGGTGTCTAGACAAAGATAGTAAGAAAGTAACAATGGAGAAAGCTCGGGCTCGTCATCAACATCAATTACACCTACTAAAGAATTTCACGTGATAATCATGTCCTATCACACCATGAACAGGGTCTCAATGCAGTTAAATGGAGTATCAGTGCAGGATTTCTGGCCTTGTAACTTCAAGAACTCTTCAATGGCTGCATAATATGTAACTGATGGCCTTCACATACTTCTGCAATCTCCTCCTCTTGTCTTCTTTGTCCTTTGTTTTCCCATTTTTCTCGACTTTGAACCCCATAGTTGCATCTGTGTCCGTGGTGTAAAGTTACATAGTCCACATGGATTGTCAAGTGTCACGAGCTGCCCTTCAAGGCCGGGCCCATGCCCACATTTTCCAGCCTCGTGTCAACTCTACTATGTTTGTACATATTGTATAGAATGTAGGAATGTAAGTTTGGAGTCGGATGCACGCGTAGATTTTCCCATGTCAAGGTGTGCGGCATCCAAGTTAGTTGTGTCCTAGCCCTATCGAGGAGAGGTGTTGTAATTTTTCCGAAGGGCTAGAAAATTAGTTTAGGGTCATATCTAAATGTATGTAAAAGGGTTTTGTCAAATTTCATGTAAATATTTTTGTAGACCCATTATGACTCCTCAAGGGGGTGTAATGTTTGGTTGTATCAGTTTAGAAATGGCTTAAAAAGCATATATAGGGGAGGATAGTAAGGTGAGTCCAAGTCGCTACTTGTCGGTTGTTGGCTAACTAAACTCTCCACCTAATTGTAGTATGGAATTGCTTTGTATATGCAATAAAAGTGATCTTATTGCTTGCAAATTGTGTGCCCATTGCCTTCGTTGTTGCTTTAAACGTTCTTAGCTTGTTGCTTCCAAATTGCTTACTTGTGCACCTTCGGGTGTGTGTGTTGGCTTTCATTTGCGAGGTGCCCATTTGGCTGACTTGTCTGGTGCCGCCCACGACAAGTGCCACACGGCCTAGTCCACTTGAAAGTGTTGGACCGTGACATCAAGCAAGGCCATCTCAGTTCTCAAACCAGGATGATTGGTATGCTTCCATGATCAGTTTACTCGTGGATCACAGAATTGGTTCACTCTCTGGTTCTCCTATTTTCTACACATACGATGTAGAATTTGAAGGCTTTGCAGCAAGATTAGCCGATCAAGAAGATGAAAAATTTGCCAAAATGCCAGGAGTTGGTGGTGTCTCTGAAGACAAGGTCAGATTAAACCTTGACACTACCTGGTCTCCAGGCTTTCTTGGCCTGAATGAGAATTATGGCCTTGGCCGGAGAGTGATAGCTTCAAGGACAGTGGGCTCAGACCGGTTCCCTCCAAATGGAATGGTGCATGTCAAGATGGAGCTGAGTTTAATTCTAGGAATTGTAACAAAAAACCGATTGGTGCAAGGTTCTTTCTCAAGGGGAATGAGCACTACATGCCTGGTGGATCAATGAAAGATTTTGTCTATTATCTATCCCCGAGAGATGGAGATGGACATGGTACACATACTGCTTCAGCTGCAGCCAGAGCTGAGGTTGAACACGCAAATATATTTGGTTTCACCAATGGAACTGCTCGAGGAATTGCTACCAAGGCCAGGATTGCCGTGTACAAAGCCTGCGGAGGTCTATGTGCGAAGTCTGACATCCTCGCTGCCATGTAGAGTGCAATTGAGGATGGAGTATATATATTGTCAATCTCAATTGGGTACGAAGATCCACCATATTATGAAAATGTATAGCAATAGGGGCCTTTGCAGCTGTAAGGAAGAATATTTTTGTCTGCTGCTCGGCTGGAAATCTCGGGCCTCATCCATTTTTCACTCATAACACTGCTCTGTGGATAACCACGGTGGGAGCGGGATCTCTTGATTGCAGTTTCCCAGTTCAAATCCAACTCGGAGATGAGAAGGTTCTTATCGGTTCTTCTCTTTACCCTGGAAAAATCATTAGCAATACCTTTCTGCTTGTTTGTCTTGAAAATTGTAGCTCTGCAAACAGATTTACTAATCACATCACAGGAAAGATAGTAGTTTGCAACAGCAGCAAATCTCAAGCTTTTCAAGAATGGACATTTGATTCATGAAGCAGGTGGTGTTGGGTTGGTTCAATTAAACCTTATGTTTGAAGGAGAAGGCCTCATAGCAATTGCTTACCCAGTGCCTGCTGCGACAGTGGGTTACAGAGAAGCAGTGGAGATTCTCTCTTATATCAACTCGGCTGAAAATCCGACAGCAGGCTTCAGAATTTTGCAATCTTACAGTTGTAGGGAAAGAGAGAGCCCCATTTGGTCCTAGCTTTTCTGCAAGGGGCCCTAATCCGGTTGTTCCAGAGATCCTCAAACCAGATATCATTGCCCCTGGTTTCAACATTCTAGCAGCCTCGCCTCCTAACATAGCTCCCACCTGTTTGCCATTTGACCGAAGGAGAGTAAATTTCAATATCGATTCTGGAACATCAATGGCCTGCCCCCATGTTGCTGGTGTGGCTGCATTGCTCCGAGCTGCTCACCCGAACTGGTCTCCTGCAGCCATCCGATCAGTGCTCATGACAACATCTGCAACGGTTGACAACCATTATGGCCCATCTGCTACATATGAAGATATGGAGCCAGCAATGCCACTTAGCATTGGAGCCGGACATGTTAATCCGCAATTGGCTTCTGATCCTGGGCTAATATATGATGCAGATATATTTGATTACATCAAGTTTTTGTGCAGCCTGAACTACATCGAAGAGCAGATGAAAATGTTCGTGGGTGGTCCAAATACTTGCTCGAGTCCCTATGGTTCTCCTGGAGATCTCAACTATCTGTCATTCTCGGTGGTATTCAAACCTAATAGTTCTTGCATTCAAGAACTGAAGAGAACAGCAGTGACTAATATTGGTGTGCTTCTACCGGAAAGGTACAAAGAATTGTTAACGAAGGAGCTGAGAATGTTAGTGTAAGAGTGAAACCAAGGAGTCTAATCTTCAAAAAATCCTATGAGAAGCAAAGCTACAGAGTCATATTCAAGAGCAGCAATGTTGTTGATTGGAACCCTGCTATTGTTGAGCAAATGGCCTTTGGGTCTATTTTGTGCGAGAGTGACAAGGCATATTGTTAGGAGCCCATTTGCAATTATGTGGGACAAAAGCTAACTAGGGTTGCTTATGTAAGGTTGAAAATGTTTTGTTTCAAAGTTTGTAAGCATCATGTCCCCTTATTGGTAAGAAGTTTAATGTGCCGAATTGTTAGAAATTGTATACGCAAGTGGAAGCATTAAACATAGCGTACCTCAATTAGAAATTGTTTACGTACTATTTTCGCAGCTGCAGCCTCATTATTCTATATTCAAAAGAACTCGCGGTGGAATGTTACTACGGTATATCTTCATAGAATTTCAGGTAAAAAGTTAAAAAGATATCATCCTGGTATGTTTTTACTGTATCAAAACATTCCAAATTGCAAGAGTATATGAATTTGGTTGTCACGTTTTTTGACAGCGCTCATTAGTAATTCATTAGGTTCCTCACCATTTACCAAATGCAATTAAGTAAAGCTTTTAGAAGAAAACTAAATGCTTTGAATTTGTAATATTTAACTTTCGTAAGGGTACGTAAGAAATATTTTTTAAATGCAATCTCTTAAAAGCATCAGACACACATATAGGAATTAATCAATCAAGTCTTTAATAACTTCGAATAACCGAAAAAAGAAAATAAAAATTTACATTGATGGGGGAAGAGTGACAATTAATTTCCCCACTGACTAACAACTGAGCATGGGACCATTTTGGAATTTTTGCAAGTTACATGTAAATGGATACCTAGTCCAAAACAAAGACTAAGGCTCTTTACATTAATCTTCATTGCAATCAGTTGCACCATAAGCTGATTGAACTCAACTGGGGGAGTTTGTTTCATAACGAGTTAAAAGGCGTGGCATTAGATTAGTAACTTCGTATCCATTCTTATCCCGTGTTTGGTTTTGCAAAGTAAGATCGAGATAAATAATATGGATAAGGTTTTTTTTATATATCCTATATACCAGATCAAATAATCCCTAGTTTAATGAATTGGGTACAAACTTAGGTCTTGTGGTTTTTTTTTTTTTTTTTTTTTTGTAACTACAAAATAAAAATTTTTGGGCTGTCATAATTTTGCTTTCATTACATCCTATCCTACTAATGCTTGTTATCTTTTTTAAGATATTCCTAAGACTCTTGAATGACCCAAGCTTTGGCTATTCCAAGCTCAAGCTGCTCCAACTTTTGCTATTGCATGAAATAATGCTTAGAAATACTTTGGCATAAGTGAAATTATTATCAAGCAATCTGAATTTACAAATCAGAAGAGAAATTGTTTAGGTGAACAATTAGGAGCTAGCTTTTGTGAACAGTTTGATGTATTATATCCCTTGAACACTTCTAGTCAAATGCAGTAAAAGGAAGGAAAATCCATGGCCAACCCTGTCCGTCTCCATCCTATAGGAACTACAAAATCACCCCAAGGACCATTTTAGCATCCAAACCCTGCTCAATAAGTGGAACATATATATTAGCTGTCTGCTCTTAAGTTGGGAGTAAGGGACTGAAATGTTAGTAGTAGAAGATAGTTGAGGATTGTGTGCTACAAAAATGAACATAACCCTAGGAAGAGGAATCATCATTAGGGGTTGTTTAGGTGCTGTAGACTACTTAGCACAGCACCTTAAGGATGAGAAGTGTGATTAAGGTTAGCTTCTTGTTGTGCTTGAAGAGCTTTGGCTCTACATCGGAGACTTGCATCTCTCTTCACAAACTTCATGATAAAATTTCAAATTGAGATAAGTGTTGCAAATTGCAATGCCTCCCCCACTAAAACAAATAGAGAAAGAGGAAGAAGAAAAAAAAATGTTGTGTTCTTTTTATTTCAACAAGAGGAAACTTGCACATTGTTAGTAAATTGGGAATATGGTTATGAGAATTCTTCATCGTGTTCTGCAATACGTGTTTCGTATGTATACAGTTCATATGAAGCTATCACTATGTGGGCTAGAACTCTAATTGGAATGAAAAGAATCTCTCTCTCTCTCTCTCTCTCTCTCTCTCTCTCTCTCTCTCTCTCTCTGGTACGATATATGCATATATATACATGTATAAATAAATAAATGTGCTCAATTTACACAATGAAGTTTTCCATCAAACTTTAAATTTCTGTTGTTTGATTTGTGTTTTGTGTAGTTATTTTGTCAATTCAATTGAAAAGAAAAAATCTCCTAACTCGTATTTTCATTTCAAAGATATATCATTTCAAGATTCCCACTCATGTTTCTGAACTTCTGATGTTAAAAATATAATCTGAGCCCACTGCCTTTTTGTATTGTGCAAGATTATGATTCTTTAAGATTATAAAGATGGAGGAAAAGTACTAGAAGTTGGACTAAAAATATGTTTCATAGCATTTTGTTTTCTATTTTCTTGTTTTTATTTTCAAAATTCCTTAAATATGGAAAGAAAACATGTTTCATAACTGTTTCAAAGTTTTATTAAACTCTAGGAGCACTTATCAAAAAGTTTAACAAAAGTGAAACATAAAATTGTGTTCGCTTTTTTGTGTTTGTTTTAAAAAGAAATCTTCCTCGCTTCTCCTGACTGCCACCCACAACCCGGCAATACTACCATTGCCACTCCATCACTGCTACCCACCACATAAAATTGACAACATAAAAATACAAAACTAAAAACTGAAATCGTTACCAAATGCCTTTAATTCATGCATCTAGGAAGAATTATGAGTCTTATGACTGTAAATTAATCTAAACAGCACAAAACCTTAAAACTAGAAAATTGCTCGAGAATCATTTGCAAAATTACTGAACCTTTGCATGCATTTAAAAACCTAAAAGAAAAAACGAAGAAAAAAAAGAAGAATAAAGGACATGAAACTAACATTGAAGATAAGGAAAGGCAACCAAGGAGCCTTCCCATTCCTCGACTAACTACGATTAAATATGAGTAGAAGGAGAAGAAGCCTGCATGTATGCAATCGAGTCTGCCTTGGAAGAAATATTTTTGTAGCAAATGTGAAAGCATTGGCATACATAGTGGTCGTCATCTTTGCATTTTCCCCATCCATTGGAGTGCTTCTTTCTGCAAAACTCGTCACAGTCCGGCTGTTTGCAGGGGAAGGGTGGCTGAGAACTCTCTTCAGTCTTGCATATAAGTGCCAATTTGTAACTTCCACCTGCATGAACAATCCACATTATTAATCAAAAATACTTTTGGAAAAGAAATAAAAAAGACCAACATCTCAAAACAATGTGTCGTCATTCTTAATAAAACTGTGGGGCTTATCATTTTTACATAGAATTTGAAGATACAAATCTATCATCTTCAAAGGGTACAATAACAAAGAGATTGTTAGAAAATCATCTGCAATGGAACAATTCACTTTTCATAGGGGATCCAACCGGACCCTAATAATAGAAAATGTTTGTACCATAATGTAATGATATAATAACCACGAGGACTAAAACTACGGTGAAAGACTTCATCTCCAATTGAAACCCAAAAAATGTTGACAGCGCTGAAGAAAAGAGGGACTAGAACTGAGAGAGAGAGAGAGAGAGAGAGAGAGAGAGAGGTACTATGGAAATTCTTATCAAAGAAAAAATGAATTGAGGAAACGAAAATGAGCTGGTTTATATATATATCCAAGGTATTATATGATTATTTATATTGGGAATAGCTATTCTTGCAAGAGAGGGGTTGTTTGCAAACTAATAAAGAGGAAGGGCCAATATCGACAAAATGAAGAAGTAAGCAAACAATGGAGGGATTAATTGAATTTACTGTATGTGGAAAAGAACCTGACCATGAGAATTAATGATTCACTAAATGTGTAAGGATTTATATTTACTTTATTGTCTTGCTGGATGACTTTGACTCAACATTAACTGGGAATTTCAGACACCTCATGAAAATAAAATGAGTCCATGACGTTGTCCATGGAACTTGAATGAATGTAATCTATATATATACATATATAAATGAAGAAAATAACAAGTTTGTAGTGTTTTTAGAAGGGTTCTTGCCAGAGCTGCTCTCTTGGTTGTTCCAAACTATTGATAAGGTTATTTTCATTGTAATGCCATGTAAGCAACCGACACAGCGCCTGTTGTAGTTCTTCTACGAAGAATTGGAATGCTGGGAGGAAACTAGAAAATCAGAAAACCTACACATATATTCTCCATGATCTAATTTGTATCTGTGTCCAACAAACTCTAGAAATGCAAGTTTTTAATTCACTCTAGGCCGGTCAGGGGCTAAATTCTAATTCTCACAGATCAGTCATTGAGTTCATATTATACCATCGTGTCAAATAAAATAAAAGAATTCTAATTCACTAAACCTTCTCTATGAAACTTAGATTAACGATTAGTAAGAGTTTCACTTTTAACATAGAGGAATGAAGCTTTTTTACACATGCAAATGCCCAAAAGATTAAAAGCAACGCCAAGAAAAAGAAAAATTACAAGCCCGCTTAACGAAACACATTCATGATCAAGTGCAAATACGACAAGCTGGAATAGCCAACAGAAGTTTGGCTCGAGGAACTGTGAGCCCAAACACCGCACTTATGTCTAATTCAGTAGGCGAGTTGTCATCTGGAAGCTCCCAATCAAAGCAATGCACCAATTGTGCCACCACAAACCGTACCACGGTGAGCCCCAACTGTATCCCGGGGCATCCTCTCCGGCCAGACCCAAATGGAATAAGCGGGAAGTCATGTACTCGGAGATCTATATTAGTCCCCACGAACCTCTCGGGCATGAACTTTTCAGCATCGGGCGATGAACGAGGGTCTTGGCCGATTGCCCAAGCATTTACAATGATTAGAGACTTGTTGGGAATGTGGAAGCCATTTACGGAACATTCTTCTGTGGCCTGGTGAGGAATAAGCAATGGACCGACAGGGTTGGAGTCTTAAGGTTTCCTTAATAACCATGTCCATGTATTCCAAGCTTTCTAAGTCTGATTCCTCTACCATCCTGTTTATGCCTACCACTTTCTCTAATTCTTTCTGAACCTTCTTCATAACCCTTGGATGCTTTACAAGTTCTGCAAGTGCCCATTCGATTGTTATATGTTGAGGTAGTGTCAATAGAGCCCAAAATCAGGTCCTGTTGAATAGAAAAGCAAAGAAAACACATAAGTTGTGATCCCTGGACTGGACAGCTTCTTCGGATTATTCTTCTCCCCTTTCTCAAATGGTTAGTTGATTAAGGCTGTGTTTGAAACAATGACAAAAAGGTGAGGAAAAAGAAAATAAAAATACTCTTTTATTTTGTTTTCTTTTTCCTCATATTTTCTTTTGCCTTTGTTTTTCTATCACTAAATCCGAGTCTATCATTAAATCCAAGTTCCAAACACAGCCTAGGATTTGTGATCAAGTCCTGGGAGCTGCGAAGACTAGAACAAGGCACTTTGCCACTAAACTAGAAGGAATCTCTAACAGTTCCCTGCAATTTCAGTCACCATATTCTTCAAAGATCTCAAAAATGTGACAAATATATCCAAGTCAACAAAAAGAAAATTTTTAAAATTTTTAACAATTCACATGTTATGTACTCTTATAGTTGAATAAAGCATCAGTACTACATGAAAGCCATCAAAGCTTGGAATCTTATAACAAGTAAATTTATGAAATTTTGAAGTCTTTTTTTTTTTTTTTTTCCCTTACCAGCATATTAGCTTTAATATGGGATCAATCTATGGAAAACTCTCTCTTCGGATCTCATGAGAGCCAACATGACATCAACAAAATCTTTGTTACACTCGTCAAACCTCGCTCGAGCGTGCTCATCAATGATTTTCTCAAAGAAGTCATCGAAAACTTTACTAATGTTCTTCATGCGTTGGGTTAGGCCCTGAAGGTCGAGTGTGCCAACATAAGGAACAAAGTCAGTCTTGGGTATAGCAGACAAGTTCATGATTTCTTGAATTGCTCCTCTGAACCCCCTCTGATCATTGAGATCATAATCTTTTATACTTCTTCCCAAACACCATCCTGCATGACATGCCCGCGTTTAAAGAAGAAACCAGTAGACTTAGGTTAACTGGTTTGCGTGCCCGAGCAGCATCTTTTAGTGACTTAACAAGAAGGCTAAGCTCTTCTCTCCTCATGGACTTGAAAGACTTGATCTTAAGGTTGCTTAGCAATTCTAAAGTGCACAATTTTCGAATGTCTCGCCAGTAAGGGCCATACTCGGCAAGAGATAAGCCCTTGTTCCCATACCAAATGCACTTGGCTACTTTGTGACGTGGCCTACTGGCAAATTTCTGGTCATGGGTTTTGAGGAAAAGTTCAGCAGCTTTAACAAATGACACAACAATGGCAGGCACGAAACCGAGGCGCATGTACATGATCTCGCCATACTTTTGGGACAATCTGTGGAGGTTACGATGAGGTAAATGCCCCAACATGTGAAGGTTCCCAAGAATAGGAAGTCCAAAAGGACCAGGAGGCAAATTCCTGTTCCTGTTCTTCCATTTTCTTCTCCATATTGCCTGTAGAAATAGCAATATTGCGACCAAAACAAGTGATTTCCAAGTCCAATTCATTAGTACTCTTGGAAGGACCAATGCAGGAGGACTATCAGTATATTTCTGCAAACCGAGGATAGTATAAACTCGTTAGAGTGTATCAAGAGGAGTGTTATGAAATACATGTATTAATATCAGTTAGGGTTAATAATATTTTCCACTCTTATATTTTACACCAAATTTTATTTCAGAACCTCACTTTTATTTATAATAATTAAGTTCTTACACTTCTAATTTGTTGTAAATAATGTCAACCTTTTGTTTGGATAGACATAGAAACAAAAGTTTTAAAGTGGGATCAAATATAAAATGCATCATTGCAAAGTCAATTAACGACTATTTTACTAGACCATAAATATTCACTTGTGTTGTAAATTGTATAATTAAGCGGAAGCTAATGAACAGAGGGTTACCTTTGTTTATTATACAAACCCGAAACGCTATGTTCAATGTTTTAAGTGTTTTACTTGCAATTTCAACAACGCACTCCAAATCTGTAAAACCTTGCAGTGGGATGCTAGTACAATCTATCGAGCAGCACCACACACTCACGGTGCAACAACCATACACATGCACACACTTCATAGGAATAGGACAGAGTGAGGAAGAAACTCTCTGCTTTTTCCTCACACTTAACAACTGCAAAGAGACTCATATGTAAGTGTCACAGACAAGGTGAAAAAAAATTGAGTACTTTTAGAGTATCACGTCATTTTTATTCCTCCTTTTACATGGGAGTGAAATCTCTCCTTTTAAGCGAGGATAAATATACCTCACCTAATATGTGGGGAACTCGCCCTCATACGAGAGGAGAAGCATGGATAGATAGTGTTTTAAGAGCATTGAATAATTTCGAGATCGGGATACAGTTAAAAAAATAGATAAAAAAAATAATAATATCTGGGCGGTGCCTACAACGTACTGAGGGCTACTAGTCTACCTATGGGCACCCGCCCGCCTACTTGGCAACAAACTTTCACAGCTGGTTCATCTATGAGGAATGGGAATCAATAAGAATTTTATGGTATCAAGTGATGACATATGTATGGTGCCAAGCCTATCAACTCTTATGGACTTTTCTATGTTATAGATAAAGTTGGTGATGGATGGAAGTACAAAGACGGGAACTAGGCGTTGTGAAAAAAGCCAAGCTGACGAAAAGTGAGTTCATTAATTTGACAAGCTTTAATAAAAGCCAAATTGTCTAGAGATAACCTAAATCACAAGCTACCACTCTCCTATTTCATTGTGTGCTTACTCCCTGATGCAATAGCATTCAATATTGAACTACATGCATGGAGATTTTGGACCTATATAAGAGCAAATTGCTCAGTTAACAGAGGTATTTCAGAATCGCGCGAAACTTCATAGGTTGATAGAAAACATGATTCTTAGCATGATCCTTTACGACAAACGTGAAATTTTGACAAATTTTTTGTTTATGACCTCAAATAAGGGATTTTGTAGTTGATAGTAATTTTCAAATCTTTTATATACATTTCTGTAAACATCAGAATTTGAACTCGTCAGTTGATCTGGAATGATTTTGACTAAATTATCAGTTTTTTCGGTTTTAGTTTGATTTTGTCTTTTTTGGTAATTTTCTCTAATTTCTCACTTTTTGCACAATTTAAATCCTGTTAAGATTTTGAGTCTTTTCCTCTATAAACAAATGAATGAGATTCGTCCCAAAACATTATTTGATGAATAAGAATTAAGAGATTTATCTTTTTCTTTTTTCATTTTGGATATTCTTTGTAAGTCAATTAGTAGTTGATTGGTTTTTTTTTTGGCATTATGCAAAATCAACATATTAAAGAATAATATAGTGTTCAATATTTGCATGCGAATCAACGAACCATAACCTGTTTATCATTTTTTTCATTTTTTTTCACACGCTTCCATGCATGTGTTGCAAAATACCATATACTATATAACCTAAAACTTTGTTGGCTCCAAGCCATCTTTTAAAGGAAGGGTGGCTAGGGAAACTTCGGAGCAGTCATTCTCTAAATTTTTTTAGTTTTGTGCTTTTATAAACTAAGATAAGTAAAAAAAAAAAAAAAAAAAGCAAAAAAGATGAAAAAATCTAATTTTTTTTTTGGTTACAAGTTGAAAAAAGATAGATAAAAAAAACTTGAAAATAACTGAACCAAACGGGTAGTTACTAGAACAGTGTACACATAACACAAACGAAGGACGATTGAACTTTAGAGGCTAAAGAATAAATTTTCACAGGGGTTGACATTATGAAAGAAAGGACTTTGTTGGGCAGTACAGGCGTCCCTTTCCTTCCAACTCCCAAGCTGATGAGGAACAACCTGCTTGGTGCTTAGACCCAATCCAATGCTGCAAGGATCAAGATTCTATCGCTCCTATGGCCAGGGATAATTGGAAGAAGTTGGAAGTCACTAAACCGAAATGGTCTCATAATACTCTAATTAGCTCTCCGCAATTATGGTTCCTCCTACTTGTGGATGCTTTCTTCCAAACTGATGGAATTTGAGAAGCTTGACGGGTGCATAGTGCGTGAAGAAAAATCTAAAGAATTTTTTTTTTTTTAATAGCAAAATTTCATTGAATATGAAATAGGATAACAACAGAGAAAATGGTAGAGTCCACAAATTTCAAAATTGATCAAGCAAACAGAAACTTGACAGGAAAGAAGACTAACAACCTGATCCCTATAACAAAGCAAAGAGATAAAAAGCACTTAATTGGCCAGAAGAATCTAACGAGATTTTGACAATAGAAAGTAACTCTAATTTTTTATATATTATAAAAACAGGTATATGTACTTATGAAATTTAATATTCGTCTATATTGTGACATCTCAATTATTAACATCAAATAATTTTGAATATCATAATCATATATTATTGAATAAGAGGATTATAAAAGAAAAGAATAGATAAGGTTTTAGAATTTGAAATTTTCAATCAATTCAAATGTGACATAATAAAAAATATTTGTTTGTACGATAAGTGGGAATGGCAAAGAGATGCTTGGCCCTGGAAATGACAAGCCCAAACTCCTCAGTCATGTCCAGCTCAGCTGGCAGCATGCCATTTGGAAGCTCCCAATCAAAGCAATGCACCAATTGGGCCACCACTAGCCGGACCAACGTGAGCCCCAATTGCATCCCGGCGCAACCTCTCCGGCCGGTGCCAAATGGGATGAGTTGGAAGTCATGGCTCCGGAGATCTATGTTAGTCCCGGCAAACCGCTCCGGTAGGAATGCGTCTGCATCGGTCCATGCATTCGGGTCCTGCCCGATTGCCCATGCGTTTACCATGACTTGCGATTTTTGAGGTATGTGGAAGCCATTGATCTCGCAATCTTCCAAGGGTTCGTGAGGGATCAGAAAGGGTACAACTGGATGGAGCCTAAAGGTCTCCTTCACAACCATGTCTAAATATTCCAAGCCCTCCAAGTCCGATTCTTGGACCATCCTGTCGATGCCAACAGATTGTTCCAACTCGTTTTGGACTTTCTTCATCACTCTCGGATGCTTTAAAAGCTCGGAGAGTACCCACTCGATTGCTGCTGCTGAAGTGTCCATTGAGGCTGCAAGCATGTCCTGGGCAGAAAAGTCGGTGTTCAAACATGAATTGAAGTATTTGAATGAAGATGCATAATCCCTAATCCCTATTTAGAATTTATTTTTATGCGGTTTTTATGCTGTATTACTAGTAAATCAATGAAATGTTTTTTTCGCAAGTCTGAAACCCGTAGTCTGGTTAAAGATTTCTAAACTTGATCAGCAAAGAAATTCCCTTAGCTTCAAATTTCAAATTACCCGCTATATGTGCAATAAAAATATATAGTGATCACATGCTGTTACACATTAAATATATAAAACACAGAAATACTTTTCAGCAAAGGCATGTAACCACTGTCCTAAAGAGTAATTTGCGTGTTTCAATTAGTGACTCGGTGTAACAGTTATGACAGCCTACTGACTAGGGTTCAACTATGGCTTCCCCACAAGCGTGCATTGTAATGTAGAGAGCACTGGCGTTGAAACTCAAAGGCTAGAATCTCCTAGTGGTTTGCATAGAACCTTGTGCCTTTTAGCTCAAAACATAGTATTTTTTTCCAGTATTTCGGAGGGTTTTATAAGGTAATGGTACTTTGCAATCTCAACTCCTAGTTCAAAAAACAATAAAATTTTGACCATTATGTGGGAGTCTTTGAAAAAATCAAGGAGTTTTGATAAAACAACAGTTATCACAAATATAACCCAAGGTTATCCTAGGTATGAGTCGCAGTTACTACATTGTGGTCATATTTTGTAGTAACTATTCTGAAAAGAACAGGTCTGACATAAAAAGATTGCATGTTGTTCAATGTGATAGATGATGTAAGTTTGCTTTAAATATTGTCCTCTCTCTACAGAGGGATAGATGGAATGATCATTGGACTTGACCTCCACCGCTGGTAACGGTAAAAGTCTGTGGATAAGGGTCGGATTAAAAGTTTCGACTCTCCCTCAGATCTAGTCTTTCTATATCAGTATCAAAATCCAGCACCATTCTTCTCGGTCTTTCTCGTTTTGTAGTTATCTGGTTAGATATAAGTGCATTCGGCTGTATTGAGCTGTATCCCCAAATCTCATCCTAGCATACTGTCGTACCTTGTGTTTGGAAGGTTGTAAAGTGTTTCATCTAAAGAGAGAATTTGCTGCTAGTCCTGTTTGTCCCATAGTTTATTTGGATTTCCATATCATTCTTTGTGAAAGATTGCAATCATGGAAAAAGGGAACAATCAAGTTCATACCTTATTCATGGATAATTTACCATATAATATGTACAATGAATGGATGAGGAAAATATTTTCAAAATGCAGGAAGGTGGCGGATTGTTTTGTTCCCAAAAAAACCAGAAGGATTGCAACAAGATTCGGTTTTGTAAGATTTTCAAATCGGAAAGAGGCAGATTATGCAATTTTAAAGTACAATGGTGTTTGGCTATTAAGGAATTAGCTAAGGGTAGACTACGCAAGATATGGACTAGAAAATAGAAGAAAAAGAAGCAGCAACGAGTTTGCAGCTAAAGAATTCAAGAACATGTCAGGAACATAGTCATATGTTAAGAAGCAAGTGATTTCAAGGAAGGCTATAAGGGACAACCGATCCTATAGAGAAGTAGTAAAAGGAGTGGGGGAGAAAGAAGGGGAGGGAACAAATGCTGAAGTTGTAGAAGACAAAAATGACTCAGGTCAGGAAATTGAAGCAGATATTGTTAATGAACAATGGCTAAGGAGTTGTGCAATTGCTCATGTACATGATATTAAATCCATTTACACAGTTAAGGAGGCATTAAGGGTTGATGGTGTGGGATGTATTCGCGTTAAACCACTGGGAGGTTTAAAAGTACTATTACAATTTGAGGATGAAGGTGATAAAAACACTATAATGGAAGGAGGAAGGGATTGGCTTGGTCAATGGTTCTCAGTTATTCACAATTGGTCATTCAGAGATTTTAACATATCAAGATTTTGTTAGTTATTAATTAGAGGTGTACCATTGCATGTCTAGAGTGAAAAGATATTCACAAAAATTGCTAGCAAATGGGGAGAAGTCATTGAAGTGGATTATAAAACGAGAAAGAAGGAAGTGTTGGATAGAGGCAGAGTGTTGATTGAAACAGAGGCTAAGGCTTTAATTCAAGAAAGCAGCAAAGTGAAACTTGGAAAGTGGCTATATGATATCAATGCCATTAAAGAGTATAAAGTCTATTCCAGGTGTAATTGGATCTCTAATTCATCAGATAGACAATTAGCACCAATTAAGTTCAATGAAAAGGAACAGAGTGATGCAAGCAGCAGTAGGAAGGAGGATTAGGAGGACAACGATGATAGTAGTAGCAGGAATGATGCTTAGGAGGAAGACGATGAGCTGGAGGCTGAGCTAGCTATAACCAGCCAATTGGAGGAATCAAAAGAAGATGAGGTGGAATGTAACAGCAAAAAGAAGGTTTTGAACAATACATGAGAAATAGAATCGACATTAAAAGAATAGATGGGGGTCAAAGAATTAAAAGGGGATGATATCAAAGATGAGAATAATAGTAATCGGTGTATTGGAACTCAGGAAGTATTAAGGGGCATTAGTGAACCAGCTAGAAGATAGTTAAAAAATTTTGACTTGAAAGAAAGGGGGGAAGACAATCATAGAGGGCCAAGATGATGGGCCGTCACCTCCCATTTTGGGCCTTCAAGGTACTGGAAATATCTCAGGGCAAACTTTTGGGACAAAGAAATGCTATCAGGCTCATCACAGCAATGAAGACAGTGTAAGGGACACAAGAACTATGAAGAAGATAAACATGAATGAAAAAAGGAAAAGTACACTAACAAAAGGGAGATTAGTCAACAAAATGGAGGTATTAGCACGTACAAAGAAGAAAGGAGAGAATGGTAAAACTCAAAAAGAGTTGAGTTCCACATATTTATCTATAGATTTGACCTTGCCATCCCAGAATATTAGAAATAGAAATTGTCTAATCTTAAAGCAAATGGAGATGAGATGCATGGTTGAAGCTGAAAATGTAATTGAAAGTGGGAAAAAAACTAGGAGTGAGGTTTGTCAATAGTGAAGAGCAATGCAGAGAAAAACTCAAAGAAATGGAATGGAAGGATATTGAAAGGGGTCAAATGAAAGGAAGTGGAAATCCTAGAAAGAAGTAATAGGATTTGTTTACAAGCAAGTTGTTTTGTTATATTGTTTTAATGAAGTTATTATTATGGAATCTCAGAGGTCTTGGGGGAAGAATTAAAAGAAATATGGTGAGAAAATTTGTAACAGGAAAGGAAATTGAGATGATGTTGTTACAAGAAAGGAAATGGAAGGAAAGTGATAGGTGGAAAGTCAAATCAATACAGGGCAATGACAATGTTAATCGGGAAGCAGTGAACTCAATAGGAGCATCAGGAAGGTTGATAACAGTATGGAAAAAGAACTTTTTTCAGGTACTAGAGTTAGTCATTGACAAAAGCTTCATATTTTTGGTTGGAATGTTACAAGTGTTGAGTCAATGCCTTGATTTTGATGATAACAAAACATGGTTAAATGATCTAATAATTCTACTTAGTGTGCAGATGAATTATTAATTAGATCTTGACTTGAAGCTTATCATAATAGAGGACTTATGATGAAAAGCATGATGAAGTGATGTATTCTACAATGGTGATTTTATAAGGGAATGAAGATGATGGATATCAAAGAAGAAGAATGAAAATGATCAAAGTCTTGATTTAAAAGATTGAAGACTTTGAGTACTTGAAGATATCTTGCAAGAATGGAAAAAGAAGAGACCGACTCAAAAACATAAAAGCTTTCTTGATAGATGTAAAGATGTCTTGAAGACATGGAAGGAATCACAAGATTTGGAAAGCTTTCTTGAGTTGTTGAAGTCCATGGAGAAGCCATGTTGATTGAAGAAATGAAGATTCTAAGTCATGAAAGCTCTCTTGAAGATATTGAAGAAGACTTGAATCAATGGATGAAGCTATGATAATGGAAGAGCTCTACAAGTGATGAAAATGAAGAAAACTCACCTTAAATGGATTGAAGATGTTCTTGGAGTCATCTAATCTTGAAGAAGTGTTTGCAAGCTTTAAAAAGCCTATTTAGATGATCCTTGAAGAGATTGGAAGCTTTGAAAAAGAATGAAGAAAAGTTGCAAAAATATGAGTTTTTGGAAAAAGAGTCGACTCATTTGAACAGAGCCTTGGATTTGTGCTGGAAGCTTAAAAGAGTCGACTCCTGGCCAAAAAGAGTCGACTCATTGCAACAGAGAACAAACAATTTTGCAGACTACTGAAAAGAGTCGACTCCTGGGACAAAAGAGTCGACTCATTTGGACAAAAACTTGAAAAATCTGCTGAAATGCAAAAAGAGTCGACTCATTGTGAAAAGAGTCGACCCCTAGACCATAACGACTAGTTTTCTGACAGAGGGTATGGGCACAAACACAACCAAATCTTCTCCCATACTTCTCCAATGGCTAGAATCGATCCATACCTATATATATGAGATACATACAGCTTCAAACAAGTAGAGAAGAGCAATCATACCATTCATATCAAGTGCTTGAAGCTGAAAATCACCTGCACCTAACTGTTACATATTTTTGCTGAGTGTTTAAAGTTATCCATTGAGTTGTATTCATTTAAATACTCACTAGAAGAGTCACTCTCTGTATAATCTTCATTCATTCTTATTTGGGTGGGTTTGTAACCTTGTAAGTTTAAGTGTTCTTGGGAAAAACACTTGTAAGTTTAAGAGAAGCTTGGACAAAATCTCTTGGGTTTTGAAAGCTTGGGAATAAGCTTTTGTAAAGAGTGAGCTGGGCACTCGTGGCACAACCAGCGGCTGTGTAAGGAGTATTGCATAGTGGAATTCCTTCGAAAGGATCGAAGAAGAGAGGACGTAGGCAAGGTTGGCCGAACCTCTATAAATCTGGTGCATATTTCTTCTGCCTCTGTTTTGCTTACTTACTCATTATGCATGCTTGCAAATACTTGTTTTAATGTACACTTCATTTGCTTGATACATATACTTTGATTATTTGTTACTAAAATCCATAAACGATTTTTTAGTTGAAACTCTTGTTAAAAATTCTATAAAACCCAATTCACCCCTCCCTCTTGGGTTGCCTACTTGGGCCAACAACAAGGTGACTTCAATTGTGCAGTGATGAATGTTTATGAGCCAAGTTCAGAGGAGGTGCAGAGAGAGTTATGGAATAAACTAAAAAAGTTAAAGGAACATTTCAATGTCCTAATGTGTGTAGGAGGAGATTTTAACTAGACAATGAGATCATTAGGGAGATCAACTTGCCCCAGGGTTTCAGTTGGAATGAGAAGATTTAAGGAGTTTGTATTACAGATAGGGCTTATAATTGACTTACCTTTGCTCGGCAGAAAGTATACATGGTCAAATATGTAATCAAATGGGTCATGGTACCAATCAAAGTAGTTCTCCAATCTAGTTAAGGATAATTGGAGGGTGTCTAGTACTCAAGGGTGGGGTGGTCATGTTGTGTTAAAGAAATTACAATCTTTAAAAGCCAAAATAAAGAAATGGAAGGCAACCGGATTTGTGAAATAGGGGGAACAGATAAAAGTCCTTGAACAAGAGATCAAAAAGGTGGAGATTTAAGGGGAAGAGAAGCAGGCGCCAAATCAAATTAAATTATTAAGGGAACTGAGGTGCATGCTAAATAAGGTGTATCAAAAGGAGGAAAATGATGCAAAACAAAGATCTAGATAGTTATGGCTCAAGCATGGTGAAACAAATTCAAGATTTTTTCATGCAGCTACAAGGTTCAGATAAAGTAGAAATTGTATAGGATAGCTATGTATAAAAGGGGTGGTGGTGATTTGTGAGCCAAGAAGGATTAAAAAGGCAACATTCCAGCATTTTAAAGAAAGTTCTGTGAAGCCTATGAGGGTAAGACCTATAATGGACAGACGACATGAAAAGAGGCTAAGCAATGATAAGAGAATGGATCTGGAGGGAGTTTTTGAGGAAAATGATGTGTGGGAAGTAATAAAACAGTGTGATGGGAATAAGGCTCTAGGGCCTGATGGTTTCAAGTTAAGTTTTATAAAGAAATATTGGAAAGTGCTGAAGGAGGACGTCATGAAGTTTATAAAGGACTTCCACAAGAATGCCAAATTGGTAAGTGGTTTAAATTCATCATTCATTGTTCTCATACCAAAGGAGGATGTCCCTGATAGCTTAGCAAATTATAGACCAATTAGCCTTGTGTCTTCTATGTATAAGATCTTATCTAAGACAATGGCAAATAGATTAAAAAGGGTAATGAAGGATGTAGTTAGTGTGAATCAGACAACATTCATTAGTGGAAGACAAATACTGGATGCTATCCTAATTGTAAATGAAATTACACATAAGTGGAAAAGGTGTAAAAAGAAAGGGATGGTGTCCAAAATTGACTTCCAAAAAGCTTATGACACAATTAATTGGAACTTCTTGCTTCACATGATGGGACAATTAGGCTTTGGGAAGACTTGGATGAGCTGGATCAAGGAATGCTTACATTTTGGGAAGATATTAGTATTAGTGAATGGCTCACCCACAAAGGAGTTTTCTATGCAAAGGCGAATAAGACAAGGTGATATTCTATCACCTTTTTCATTCTTAGTAGAAGCTGAAGGTCTAAACATGTTAATTAATAGAGCTCTGATACTGAAGCTGTTAAAGGGAACAAGAGTGGGAGGCAAATGTTCAATCATATCACACTTGCAATTTGCTAATGATGTAATATTTTTTTGTGAAGATGATGAATCTGAACTATGGAATCTGAAGAGAATTCTCAGAGTTTTTGAACTAGTATCTAGGTTAAGCATAAATTTTAAAAAAAATGTGTTTTATGTGAGGTAAGGATGGATCATGAGAAACTAAGTTGCATGCTCAAATTGTTGAATGTAGAATTCAAAAGTTGCCTATGTCTTATTTGGGGATGTCAATTGGAAATAGTCCAAGACATAGCAAACTATGGGAACCAGTGTTGGAAAAGATGAAAAGAAAGTTAGCAGTATGGAAAAGATGTTATTTAACCATTGGAAGGAGGCTTACTTTACTAAAAGTTTCATTGGTAAGTATACCTCTTTATTATTTATCTTTATTTAATGCTCATATAAAGGTTAGCAAAAAGATGAAAAGTATCCAAAAAAAAATTCTATGGGGAGATTTGGGGAAAAAAGAAGAAGACACATTGTGTAAACTAGAAAAAGGTAACCAAATGCAAAAGCAGAGGAAGACTAGGTGTATCACTTGTCTCAATGATTAACAAAGCCCTACTGTCAAAATGGTGGTGAAGATTTGTTGTGGAGAGAGATGGATTATAGGGAAAAATTGTATGCTAGAAATATGGGTATGATGAAGGGGCTTGGCTCCCAGGTGAAGTGCAGAAAAATAAGTGATCAACAATATGATTGGATATACTGAAGATAGGCTGGCAACAGGGGATATTCATAGAGATAATGGACAAAAATTTTGAGATTAAGGTGGGGAATGGAGTGATCACAAAATTTTGGAAGGACAAATAGATTGGAGGTAAGCCATTGAAGGATGTTTTCTCTAGATTGTACAGTTTAGCAAAATAAAAAAACGCAAGCATAGTAGAGTCAAAAGATGAAAGAGGTGTTTGGGATTTGAAGTTTAGAAGAATTTTATTTGAATGGAAGAAGCAAGAAGTCTCAAAGCTACTAGATCTGATTGATCCAGTTGTCTTGGATAATTCTAAGATAGATGTATTAAAATGGAATTTGGAGAAGGAAGGATGTTTTACAGTAAGTTCAATTGGTACAGAAGCTAGAAACTAGGAGAGCCAAGAGGATTCAGTACTAGCTTGGATTTGGAAAGTAAATTCACCACATAAAGTACTAATCTTTAGTTGATTAGCAGTTCAAGAAAGGATAAAATCAAAATCTATGTTGGTTCGAAAGAATTGCCTACCTAAGGGAAGCTATATGTTATGTGTTCTATGTAAAGAGTATGAGACAGATTCAAATCATTTGCTTCTCAAAGGCACATTTACTTGAAAATTTTGGAGTGCAGTCATAAAATGGTGGGGTTAAGCTGGGTCAGTGCAGCCGTGAGAAAGCATGCATTATAGTGGTGGAGCTGCAAATGAAGGAAAGTGGAGAAGAAGTTATGGGACACTATGTTCATATCAGTGGTATGACACACTTGGAAAGCAAGAAATTAAGTGACTTTCAACAACTCTAAAGTCAAATAGTGGGAGGTCTTGGAAGAGGTAAAATTACATGCCACAATATGGTGAAAAATGGGAAATCCTGGTGTATCCGTATTAGTATCAGATGTATTGTATTCATTGGAAGGTGTGAGAAAAATCAAAGGCTAAGAATTGAATGGTACAATGAGCAAGAATTAAAAGGTTTCAAGCTATTCAGTTCTTGGTGGGGTGTGCACAGGGAGGGAGAATGGTATTTTATCAGTAGCAAAGTTAGTATTGGGATTTTTTTTTTTTTTTTTTTGTTGTAGTGCTAGTATCGCATCAACAATTTTTTTTTTCTTTATTGGCACCTTTGTGGATGTTTTTTTTTGCTTGGTGAGGATTTTGACTGCAAGTTTTCCTCTTGCAAGTTAGATTTTATCCCCAACTTGTACTTGGTCTTGTTATTTCAATATAATGGATTAGTTTTGCTGTTTCAAAAAAAAAAAATAAATAAATTTGAGCAGTAATTGTGATCAATTCTAGTGATAACTAAGATTAGTACAATGTGATCATGTTACACATTTCTCAAGGTCACACCATGTAAATCTCCACCCCACGGTCATACCGTCATTATATCGTCCAACGGTTTAATATTAAATTGCAACTGCACCATAATGAATTTCTGTGGTAGTTGCAGAACATGTATAAAAACCATTGGTAGACCAAACGGTCATAAGTAACCGAATATAATATACAATTAATGATATGTATATTTAAGATTTTAAAACTCAATATCCTGATTTTCTATAACCAAATACTAGCATGTACCATAAAAGATTGCTTAGATCATGGATTATAAACCTTCTAAATAACCGCAAGTAGTAACAGATCATCTATTGAAAACGTATAAAAAATTTAATTACGTACCCAACATAATGGCTTTGACGTGGGAACGGTCAATACGGAATTCGGCATCTTCAGAATTCATGAAGGCCAACAAGATATCAACGAAGTCCTTGGTCTGTGCTTGCTCTGTGGATGATTGAACATGCTCATCAATGATCTTCTCAAAGAATTCATCAAACACCTTGCTAACAGCCTTCATTTTGCGATTCAGACCCTGCAGATCAAGTGCCCCAACATGGGGAAAGTAGTCGCCAGCGTTGAGTTTTGCCGATAAATGCATGCTCTCTTGCATCACAGCTTTGAACCCCCTCTTGTCGATGTCCCTGTCCATATACTTCTTTCCAAAAACCATCCTACAACTCATATCTGCACTCGTGGCCGAAACCTGAGCACTAAGATCAACTGTAACACGATCCAGGGCTGCCTTTTCGATGGACTTCATCAATAGGCCAAGCTCTTCCATTCTAATGGATTTAAACGAACCGATTTTATGGTTACTGAGCAATTCTAAGGTACATAATTTGCGCACGGTGCGCCAGTAAGGGCCGTAAGGGGCAAAGACCACGTTCCTATGGTCGTACGAGATGTACTTGGCGGCCTCACGTTGAGGCCTACCGGCAAAAACAATGTCGTGTACCTTGAGGAATTGCTCGGCTGCCTCAGGTGATGAAACGATGATGCTGGGGACAAAGCCAAAACGCATGTGCATGATGGGGCCGTGTTTTTTGGCCAGTTGATGCAGGTCCCTGTGGGGGAACTTCCCTATCAAGTGAAGGTGTCCCAAAATTGGGAGCCCTCTTGGACCTGGAGGTAGTCTTCTACTATTCTTGTTCTTCCTGAACAAGGTAGCCTGCAGGAAGTAAACAAGTGCAAGTACTATGAGTGCTGTTGTAGTACTCCAAATCCAAGCCATGGTTTTGGTCCTCACCAAGCTAGGATCAGGTGTGACTAGTTTGTCAAATGTTTGATCCAGAACAAAAGTTCAGGCTCTAGCCGATTCTTGTTCTTCCATGCCAACAGATTGTTCTAACTTTTTTTGGACTTTCTTCATCACTCTCGGATGCTTTAAGAGCTCGGAGAGTACCCACTCGATTGCTGCTGCTGAAGCTTCCATTGAGGCTGCAAGCATGTCCAGTGCAGAAAAGTAGGTGCCCAAACATGAATTGAAGTATATGAATGAAGATGCATAATCCCGATTTAGAATTTATGTTTATGTGCTTTTTATGCTTTAAAATTTGTAAGAAAAATGTTATTCTTTTAAAAAACTTGTATAAATTTTTTTTTCAAAATAATGTGGCAATTGCATTTTTTTGTGAATAACAACCACCTTGATGGATATTTTATTTTTAAATGAATAACTCTTATTCAACCGCATTATTTTGATAATAAATTCTATATGAATTTTTTGTTTGTATAGTATTACTTAATTCTTAAATCAATGAAATGTTTTTTTTGTAAGTCCGAAACCAGTCCGAAGCCCAAAGTTGTGTTAAAGATTTCTAAACCTGATCAGCAACCAAATTTCCTCAGTTTCAAATTTCCAATTACGCAGCCTAGCTAGGTACAATGTGTAGTATTGGATAGGACACACCACACAAGATACATGTGATAAAAACAAAATATATATATATATATATATAGTGATCAAAATGCTATTACACAATAAAACAAGTACCTTTCAACGCCATTATCCTAAAGAATAATTCGCACCTTGGTGCAACACTTATGACAGTATATTCACTAGGATTCAAAAAGCAATAAAAGTTTGACCATGAGATGAGTCTTTGAAAAAAATCAAGGTGCTTTGATGAAAAAGCAGTTACTATTAATGTGATATATGGGTATCCTAAATGTGAGGTGTAGTTACTATACATGTGATCTGTAGTTACCATAATATGATAAAATTTGATGATAACCGTTGTTAAATTAAATAATAACTATGATTAGTGTGTAAGTGATAATTAAAATCAGTACCTTCGAGGTACAGTAGCAGTTCCCCTAAAGAAATAACAAAGGTTTTCTTCAGTTTCATTATTTATTTATTTGTATATATAAGCACAAGGTGATCATCTAATACATTCTCAAGGTCACAACACCCAACGGTTATATAGTTATTCTATCGTCCAACGGTTTAATATCAATTTGCAATTGCACCATAATAAATGCCTGTGGTAATAGCATAACATGTACAGAAACCATTGGTATACCAAAAGATCATAAGTAACCCAACATAAAATACAATGAATGATATGTATATTTAAGATTTTAAAACTAAATATCTTGATTTTATATTGACCAATACTACCATACACCTTCAAAATAATAAATTGCTTAGATCATGTATTACACACCTTCAAAATAACCGCAAGTAGCAACCGAACATGTATTAAAAACCTATAACAATGAAAAATGCTATATACAATCTCATTTCTCAATTCTTTTTCTTACTCTTGTACACAAGGTTATAGAACATACATTAATAAGTTCGTGTAGAACCCATTCACTTGTGTTTAGAAAGTGAGAAAAGAAATTGAGAAAATAGATTATATACAACATTTTTCATAAATAAAAAAAAATAATTGAAAGGTAATGTTATACAAACAAAAAAGTTCATACAGAATTTATCACCAGAATGATGTGGTTTAATAAGAGTCATTCATTTTAAAATAAAACAACTATCATAGTAGCTCTTAATAATAATAATAGTTTTGACATGGGAACAATCAGTACATACTGTAAGTGGGATTTCTAGGAAGGCTTGGCCGATTACTTGAACTAATATCAATGAGTTTTCAACCTGCTGTAAAAAGACAAAGGAGTTAGAAAGGGTCAACCCTCTTTGGACCGATCACACTTTGACACTCAAGTTAGCAATTTTCACCAAAGCTAGAGCGAGAATAAAGACTGTGAATATTTAAGAAATCAATTGTCCATACCTTACTTCTTCTAGATGTTGTGTTTTTATAGTGTCATGTCCTTTGTTGAGTCTACTCATGTAATCATGGCCTACCTCGTAGGCTTGTGTTATTTAGAGTGGGCTGATCAGACAGGAATACACTTTTTTCACCATGCTTAAGCTCAACTGACCGGATGTAAGCACGACCGTCGCGTGATATATTTCCTTCGCATTGAATGCGGGTCCGTTCAGCATTAAATGCTACCAATAGAGCATTAAATGCCCTGAAATCCCTGACTCGAGTGACCTGATTTGGGGCTGGGTAATCTTTCTACTTGGGCTAACTCAGAGTGTGGGCCTGAGTTACCTTGATAAAATCTGGGGTGCTCTTGGCCCACATGACCCCTCTTTGTATTCATTGGGCCTGCCCTTTTGGGCTAGGCTTGGGAATTTTTGACCCACAATTGCCCCCCAACCCTAGCGTCCTTTGGTAGGGGGCTAAGGTTGATACACCATAGCCATTTCGAGCTGTGACGTTACATTGTTAGAAGTTTTAATGCAACGCGATTGTTTGAATGACTCGAAGAAACTGTCGTCCTCTCAACTTTCTCTGTCAGACGAAGACGTTGTGGCTATCTTTCATACGCGGGGGCAAACTCTAACTTCAAATTTCGAATCTATTTCTTTTATAAATGTAGCAACTCGGTACGTTTCCCTTCTCATCTTGTGTATCTCTTGCATCCTCGAGTAGGAAGCCATAGAAACCTTTGTCTTTGATCTGCGATGGGGTCACGCCTTAAGAGTATGCCTGCCACTTCAGACGATATAGCTGCATTTAAGGCCCGATATAATATTTTGACGGGTGTAAACATTAGGCTAATCGGTCCCAGAGACGATGGTTGGGTAGTAACAGAGGAGGGGACTCCCTTCCCTCTCATCGCCATTGTAGAGGGTGGACTCCTTTTTCCCATTCACCCCTTTCTAATCGAAGTCCTCAATCATTATGAAATTGCCCCAATCCAACTCGCACCAAATGGATATAGGATAGTGATGGGGGTGGTCGAGTTGAACAGAAGGTTGGGTCTGAATCTAGGACTTCATAAATTCGATTACTGCTACATAGTGGTGGAGGTGAAAACTGCCCGGTCGGTCCATCATATATACTATTTTAGGGCTAGGGCTGGCTCCAGAGAGTTGGTTCAGTTACTTCTAAGCTTGGGGAAGGGGATTGACAACGTTATAGCTAGGGTAAGCGGTTCATGGGAATTTGGGGAAATCCTCATGGAGCTAGCCCCACGAGCATGATGCCCTAGGGTCTCGCAAAAAATAGGTCGATCTTTTTTTTTCCGATCTGGTGCAAGCTTCCTCCCTATATCTTTTTGGAATCCCATTTGTTTCTAACTCGCTCCCCTCTTCTTTCTACTTTACAGCTGACTTCAGTGACAAGGACAAGGATACTGAGCTTCTGGGGGTGGATTTGAACGCTCTAGGCATTGCTTGCGCATACAAGGGCGAAGGAGCCTTGGCTGGGATTGGGCGAGCGGCTGATGTTTTCTTGGGATACCCAGTTTGGTACCAGTCTTTCACAGCAGTGTACGGAGTTGTCGTCTCAGTCCTCATAGCGCAGAAGGTAGAAGGGGGCCTGCATGAGATCGGCGAGTACCCGGTATTGTCACCCCCACTCCCTTCCATTTTTACTACCGTGCCTATATCCGCTATCGGCGAAAAAAGCATGACCCCCAAATTGCGTGACTTGTCACTGGCACTAGGAGGGAGAGCTTCCAGGAAGAGAAAATGGACGATCCCATCCTCCGTTGGCGCTACCTCTTCCACCGCCGAAGTCACTGCTCCAAGTGGTGGTGTTGAGGTTTATCATCTTACTGCGCACTCCGGCGCTGGAGCTGACGCCGGCCCCGAACAAATAGTTTTGGGCGGAGCCCTGGTACCTCAGTAGGGTGCCAAGAAAAGGAAACTAATGAAAGCTGCTGACAAGGAAGCTGCTTAGGAGAAGAGAGCTGATTTTGCTGTCCCTCCATCTATATTGGCAGAACTGATCTAAGGGGTAAAGGCAAGGTTGAGGAGCCGACGCTTGAAGAGTTCGTGGTTCAGCCGAAGATTACTGGTCAGCCCATGAACACCCAGGATTCGATACTCAACGGTCCCGCAGTGGCCATTGGTGCCCTCCAGGCCTTAGTGCCACTTGGAGATGTCCAAGAGCTGAGCGAGATTGACGATGATGCGTTGCTAGCAGCCGCTGTTCACGGATCATTGGTGGTAAGGAGTTCTTTTCCGTCTGTCTTTCCTCTTTAAGTTTTTTGCTGAGTCCTCATTTTAACTTTTGTCCTCTTTTGTCGATTGCAGGGGTCATCCAAAGCTTAGAGGATTTGCATCGGTTTTGCATCCTGCAAGATCAGTACGCCAACATGTTGTTGGACCATGACTGATACATGTGTAGGTTTCACACAATGGATAATGAGGTCAGAGGATTCCAACAAGCCTTCACCGAGCAACAAGCCGTCCTAGGGGATATGCTGGCCTTTCTCAAATTGAAGGAAAAAGATTTTGAGGAAGCTAGGGTTGAAGTCGCCAATCTGAAGACGAGATTGGTCGAGGCTAAAAAATAGGCATCCAAAACGGAGGCGATTCTGGCTGAATCCCAATATGAGGTGAACAAGCTGAAAAAGGAGTGTGAGGCTCAGTATACCAAGGGTTTCGATAATGCCAGGGATCAATATGAGGCTCAGGTGAAAACCATCTTTGAAGGTGCCTTTTGAGATGGGTGGACGTTAGCATTGAAAAAATATCACTGGACAAATCCTCCCCTCTATGAACGGAGATACCAGCTTGGGCTGACGCAAAGCTAGAGTCTAAGGACGATGAAGATGCCGATGTCCATGGTGGTGGGGCGAATACTGGCTGCGGACCCCAGGAAATTGATGGAGCCAATCCCGCCGAGCTTCCATCAGTTGATCGGTGATCAACTACTGAACTACACCCGGCTGACCTTTCTGTTGCCGAACCCCCAGCAGCTAAACTACCTTAGGGTCATTTTTGTTTTGCTGTTTCCCAAATTTTTTTTTTAACACAACAGTGTAATTTTTTATTGTTTATAATCGTATACCTTTTTGCTAGTCTTTTATGTTCCATTTCCCCCCATAAATAACTGATTCTTAATGTGGATACTTCAGCTAACTTGCCAAAACCATATAATTTTAGGAAAATAAAAGGTTTTCACTTGCCGAGCTTCCGGACTTTAGGCCGGAAATTGTTTTGGTAAAGAAAATGAATGCCTTAAATGGCAAACTACGGTTTTTTACCAGGCCAAGCCATTCAGAGTTAGGTCGGGTTGGGTCGAAATACTTATCTTTTTTTATTCTTCCATTCTTATGGCGATCCTGCCGATCTTCTTGACTCAGGCTGGACCAAGGTAGGTTCGCGGCTTAAATGCGGCTGACCTGCCCTGTGTTTAGATTGGACCAAGCTGTCCTATGAAATTAGTTTTGGGTGACCTTCGTTGGCCGACCTAGTCATAAATGATCCAGGACTAGGGTTTTACACCTGATTTTTTGTGACCTTCATTGGCCAACTTGTCCAACTTAGACAGTACCAAGTTTTTACACTTTGTTTTAATGACCTTCATTGACCGACCTGATCATAAATGATCCAGGACCAGGTTTTTACACCTGATTTTTGTGACCTTCATTGGTTGACCTGTCCAACTTAGACAGAACCAAGTTTTTACACTTGGTTTTAATGACCTTCATTAACCGACATGGTCATAAATGATCCAGGACTAGGTTTTTACACCTGATTTTTTTTTCTTTGGGTCTTCCCTCAATACTTTATTATTTGGTGTGGCATCAAATTTGTCGAGTAGCTTCCCATTTCATTGATTTTGCAAAGATTACATATTTGTTGAAAGAGGTTCCATCCTTCTGAGAGCAAAACTACAGTCAGAACACCCTTTAAAGATAAGAAGGGCCTACTGGTAGAATTTCTTGATATTATTACCGTTCCAAGGTTGGGGTAGTTGTCGCCTTTTGTTGATAGTTTCCAGTCAATATGCCCCCAAGCCAATTTGGGATGTAATTCTATAGGGACCTTCCCAATTGGGGCTTAGCTTCCCGTCTGTTGGACTTTTCTTTGCCCTCGACACCTTTCTTAATACCAGATCTCTAAGAGTAAAGGATCTCGGCTGTACCCTTTTGTTATAAGATCGGCTCAGCTGTTGATGATACCCGTAAGTTTGATTAGGGCAGCCTCATGTCTTTTTTTAGCCAGGTCCATGTCCTTTGCCAGAGTTTGATCATTGAGGCCAGTGTTAAAGGCCGCCGATCTAATTGTAGGGAGTCCCACTTCCAAGAGTATCACTGCTTCTACCCCATATGCCATTGAGAAAGGGGTTTCCCCAGTAAATCTCCTTGGAGTGGTTCTGTAGGACCATAAGACGCTGGGGAGCTTTTCAACCCATCGTCCTTTAGCCTTTTCCAGGCGCTTTTTGATGCCAGTGAGCATAGTTTTGTTGGAAATCTCAGCCTGCTCGTTGCACTATGGATAAGCCTACGTCGAATAATAATTCCTGATGCCTAGCTCGTCGCAAAATTCTCTGAATTTGTTACCATCAAACTGGGTGTTGTTATCTGATACTACCGCGGGGTATGCTGACCCGTGTAATTATGCTTTTTTAAGCAAATCTCTTTGCGTCCGACTCCTTAATTATCGAAAGTGGCTCCGTCTCTACCCATTTGGTGAAGTAATCTGTGGCCACAATGAGAAATCTTTTGTTACCTGGAGCTCGGGGTAGAGGTCCGACTATATCCAGCCCCCATTGGGCAAAAGGCCAAGGGGCAGTAATTATTGTGAGGTCTTCAGTCGGCTGATGGATCAACGGGGAGAATTTTTGACATTTCTGACATTTCATCACATACTGGGTGGCGTCCTTCTGCATGTAGGGCCACCAATATCCTTGCGAAATTGCTCGGTGAGCGATAGATCTACCGTTGATATGGCTTCCACAGATTCTTTCATGAATTTCAAATAAAATAGCCTGCACATTGTCAGGATGAACACAATATAAATAGTTACCAGTAAAAGACCTTCTGTAGAGCTCCCTAGTAGGAGAGAGCCAATACTTCAGAGATTTGTATTTAACTTTCCTGGCTTCATTCTTATCCTCAGGGAGTATGTCTCTGTCCAGATAGGAAACGATCGGATCCATCCAGGAAGGTCCCAACTGCTCAACAGCTAAGGCTTGCTCTTTTTCTTAAAATATACTCGGGCTAGCCAACGTCTCCATATGGATTGTTCTCTTCGAACGTGACTTCAGAGTTGTGGCGAATGTAGCCAAGGCATCGACGTGAGTGTTGCTGTCGCAGCCGATCTGAAGGAGATTATACTTGCTGAATTTTGCCAACAGTTCTTTTACTTTTGCCAAATATTGCGGCATTCTGTCTTTCTTTGCTACATATTCTCCAGTGATCTGATTCATTACCAGTTGGGAATCTGAGTAGATCACGTTTTCAGAAATATAGAGATCAATAGCTTGGCACAACCCTGCGAGCAGGGCCTCATATTCTGACTTATTGTTTGAGGTAGTGAACTCTAGCTTAATGGCCTGCTCCAATGCCATACCGTCTGGCGTGATGAGGACTATCCTTGAGCTTGCCTCCCGGTCATTGGACGCTCCATCTACGAATAGATTCTAGTGATCAGCTTTCTCCCAAAGCTCAAGGAAGGTTCATCGTGTTGCACATCGGGAATCGGGATTGGATTGGTTTTCTGTGAAATTTTAACAAAAAATTCGTCAATAAAATCAACTAATACTTGGCCTTTAATTGTCATTCGAGGTTGGAACTTGATGTCGAATTCTCCTAGCTCAACGGCCCACTTGGCCACTCTGCCAGAGAAGTCGGCCCTTCTTAAACTAGGTTTTAGCTAGTGGTCCGTGAGTACGTTAATGGTGTGGGCCCAAAAGTAGTGCACCAATTTATGTGACGCTACTACCAGTGCAACGACCAATTTTTCTAATGGTAGATATCTTCTTTGGGCCCCCAAGAGAGTCTTGCTAACATAGTAGACATGCTGCTACTGCCGATCTTGCAATCCAAGTAACATGGTGCTGATCGCATGCTCTGATACTGTGAGGTAAAGGAAGAGCTTTCCATGCTTTAACGGGGTGAAGAGCAGGGGAAGCTGGCTCAGGTATTTCTTTAGATTTGCCAAGGCTTGATTGCACTTATGGGTCCAGCTAAATCGCTCCTACTTTTTGAGAAGCTGGAAGAATGGTTTGCATTTGTCTGAGGATAGGCTAATGAATCTGTTGAGTGCTGCTGCCATGCCTGTCAACTTCTATACTTCCTTCGTATTCCTTGGATCCTGGACATTCTAGATAGCACTGACCTGCTACGGGTCTACTTCAATGCCTTGGTGTGTAACCAAGAACCCTCAGAGTTTCCCATAGCTAACCCTGAACACATATTTGGAGGCGTTGAGCCTCATTTTGTATTGCTTTAGGATGTTAAATACTACTGTTAGGTTTTCTAAATGGTGACTGCCGAACTTACTTTTGACCACCATGTTATCAATGTATACTTTCATGGTACTACCGATCTGGTCTTTGAACATTTTGGTAACCAGACGCTGACAAGTGGCTTCAACTTTCTTTAGTCCAAAGGGCATTACTTTGTAACAGAAAATACCCCGTGGAGTTATGAAGGCGATTTTTTCTTGGTCATCTTCATGAAGTGGGATTTGATGGTACTCACGATAAGCATCCAGGAAGCTCATTCTTTCGAAGCCAGTTATGGCATCTACTAGTTGGTCGATCTTGGGCAAAGGGAAAAGGTCCTTAGGGCATGCTTTGTTGAGATTAGTGAAGTCAACACAAACTCTCCACTTGCTATCTTTCTTCTTCACAACGACTGTGTTTGACAGCCAGTGGGGCTAGTAGACTTCCCTAATTACACAGGCGTCAAAGAGCCTTTCGACCTCTTCCATGATAGCATCTACATGTTGCGTGGCTGCCCTCCTTCCTTTCTAGACCACAAGTCAACACTGAGGGCCCACATTTAATCTGTGGCAAGCGATCTTTGCGTCGATCCCAGGCATATCGTAGGGAGTCTAAGTGAAGATTTCAATGTAGCTCATCAGGAGCTCGATCAACGAATTTTTTCAACCTTAGACCGGGAAGCACTAATCACAAAGTACTTCTCTTTCTACCGATCTATGTGGATCTTCTTCAGGTCGTTGACGGCTTTC